>PPIM02000011.1:0-338931 GCA_003705435.2 Saturnispora zaruensis | reverse complement strand
AAGCTTTCACTGAATACCCACCTCTTGGTAGATTCGCTGTCAGAGATATGAGACAAACTGTCGCTGTCGGTGTTATCAAGGCTGTTGAAAAGGTTGACAAGGCCGGTAAGGTTACCAAGTCTGCTGCTAAGGCCGCTGTTAAGAAATAAGCTCGCTTAACTTTAGTTAATTTAAAAATAATTTATAAAGATTATAGTCTAGTTTAAAAAAAAAGATAAGACCTAATATTATTAATGTAAATATATCTATTGGGTTGAAGGAAGAAGTCAAAACTGATTAGTATAAAAGGATGAAATTTGTCCCTGATTGGGGAAAAATATTGCCGAAGATGATTAGCTCTTCTTGAAATCAAAAATGTCAAATGCCAATCCATTGGAAATAATAGATATCTCTGATTCATCTATTAAAAATGCTTATAAAATAGTCAATGCTGCTGCAACACAGGGATTTTTGATGTTTGAAGGCCATGGGTTCTCTCAAAAAGAAGTTGATCTATTGTTTCAATATTCCAAAGAGTTTTTTGAGTTACCAACTTCGGAAAAGGCTAAGTACAATATCACACATGATAACGCTGGTTACACTGGCATGGGCGTTGAGAACTTAGAGGAAGATCAACTGAATAAGGAATTTGGTGATCCAAAGGAAGGTTTTAATTTTGCAAACTTGAATCTTGCTACTGGTGAGCCAAATCAACCGATTCCTGAGTTTTGGCAAGATAAAATGATGACAATTAAAGACACTATTTTGAAGTTAAGAACTGTTCTGAATAAGGCTTTGAGGCTTCTTGCTACTGGGTTGGAAATCAACGATCCCAACGGTCAACTGAATCATGACTGGTTCGTGTCCAGACATGCAGAAACAGACTTCTCGGGTACCACCTTCAGATTCCTTCATTATCCGTGTCCAGTAGACGCTAACGCCACAGAAGAAGAAAAGGCCCAGTTCAAAGATTTGAATGTTGCTGGAGCACACACTGACTACGGTACTGTTACCATGTTGTTTCAGCAAAAGGGCGAATCTGGGCTTCAAATCCATTCACCAGTGTCAAAGAAATGGGAGGAAGTTCCATACGTAGAGCCTTCAGCTAAGTTTGCTGCTAAAGGCGAAGCTGCCCCACTAGTTGTGAATATTGCCGACCAGCTGTGCTTTTGGACGAATGGTGTGCTCAAGTCCACGATTCACCGAGTTAGATTTCCACAGACGTTACTAGATACCGGTAAAGATAGATATTCAATTGTTTTGTTTGCACATCCGGGCGACACCACCCTTTTAGAACCTGTTCCTTCTAAAAGAATCATAGAGGTGAAAGGCAGAGGTGCCTCATACTACATGCAAAAGCACGGATGTTCTCAGACTGCTGGTGAACACCTTGCTAAGAGATTAGGCTCCACATATGGTTGGAAGTATTGATTTATTACCTAGATATATTGATTTCATAACCTTATTATAATTTACTCATATATTTTTTATTGTTCTCGTTATTGTTTAGTACCTGTTTAATACTATATCCTTTTTCTAAAAACAAAAGTACGATATGAATGCTACCAATCCAAAGATGTTGATAAAACTGGATTTTCCAGTTGATTGAACGTATTGATATTATTGAAATTCATACTGAGCGTTCTCTATTTTTTTCTCCCTCTCAAAGAGATCTGTGTTTCGTTTGCATAATATTGTTACTTCTATGTGCTAAAGTCTAATGTTTGAGTCACTAAACAAATGGATTTTTGGTCAAGATGATAAAAATAATTTAGTAGATATATCTGGCAACGTGAGGGGGAATAATTTCAACTTAGAAACCCATAAATACGAGAAAATGAATAGAAGAATTCAGCAATATCTACAAGATGATGAACTTCAGGTCAATCACGATGTTGATAATACATTAAAGCTGATGCGAGATGAAACCCAGCGATGGGAAGGATTGAATGATTATAGGAGAGAGCAAAACCCGTTTACATTAGATGAACTTTTGCTTGATAGAAGAAGGTCCGGCCGCAAAGATGAAATAGAGAATGATGCAACAGACGATCAATTACTAGGGTATTGTTTGCGACTAGAGAGAAACAACGAGTATTTAATAGATTTGGTGACAAGGTTTGAGGAAGTGTCGTTTCAAAAGAGATACGAAGAATTGGCTCAAGCAAATGAAGCAATGACTAAAGAGATCAGTCGATTAAAAAGTATTAACAGCAAGGTTTATTCAAGCTATTGTGATCTAGTTGATGAGTTAAAGGCGATTAAAAAGCAAAGAATAGAGGCGGACAAGCTAAGTGGCCTGCTAATTAAGGAGAACGAAAAGTTGAAAGCAAATGCACTAAAACTAGACAAAGAAATGCAGTCCAAAACAAAATCAGAAACGGTCACTAAGGACGGAAGGACATTGATTTTGGAAAAGGAGAGTTTAAGAAAAGACGAAAGGATCACGGAGCTGAAAATGAAAAATCAAACATTGGAAAGAAGTTTGAATGACAAGGATACCGAATTGACTCAAGCCAAGAACAAGAGCTTGGCACTGTCACTTAAACTAGAGAAGCTAGAAGGATTATTTCTTAACCGGGAACGTGATTCAAGCACTCCAAAAAGTTTTGCATATTCTAACAGTCAAAACAAACACGAGGAAAACCATCACAAACCAACTGAGAACAACAGTCTTAGCGGCGGTAAATACAAACTCAACAACTTGCCAGCTAGTATCAACACCACCTTTACAACCAGGGAAGACAACACTACTGAACTTTTGGCCCGTTTTAGAAAAAATATATCTTCACCACACCATAGCATACGGCGCCTCAACCAGATTGACGTTGGGTCTGAGCCCGAATTGCCCGTCGACGACACAATAGTGCTGTTGAAAAAGGAATGGCCCACAAAAAAGGTATGACTACCCTTACTGTAACATTATTATACTACGCTATTGTCCCTCATTTTAAATTTGCAATTCCTTCTTTGCAAATAATAATAGCACCATTTTGTGCTATATGCTTAGTCTCTGTGATAATTTACGAGCTCTTACCATTTCATTTTCTATACAATCTCCAATTGCTTCGTAAAAAATCAACATTTTCAACAAAGCATCAGAGCCCTTTGTTATGCAGCCCGGATTAACGTGTGCATAGAAAATTTCAAGCTTTTTGATGAAACAAAGAAGATTTGAAAGGAGGAGTTCATTCTATAAGGTGCTAAACAGATGGATAGCTCGGTGGTGTCGTTCACACCCACGAGGAAAGTTGGTATCATTGTGCGAGACCTATCAATCAGTGCAGGGAGGCTGAAGAAAGGGTCTTCGCAGTCATGTTTGGGAAAGTTTGTCGGGCTATCAACAAAAAAAGCCATTGAAGAGCCAGACTTAGAATCAAACGGCCCAAGCATCAAACACATATTGCATAAAATGTCATTCGACATTCCTGCAAGTTCTATGACTTGTATCATAGGTGGGAGTGGGTCCGGAAAAACCACATTGCTAAATTGTTTATCAGGCAGAAAGTTCAGGCAAGCTAATCTGAACAAGACAGGGTCCATTCATTACAACAATAATGAGGATTTGAGTGAGTTCAGACACGCATATGTTATTCAAACCGATATTTTGTCGCCAAATTTGACGTGTTTTGAAACCTTAATGTATGCTGCCGAATTGAAATTACCGAAATTGACCAGCAAACAGCAAAGACAGCAGCTTATTCACGAAATAATTTTACAGTTAGGCTTGAAAGAGTGCAAAGACACTTGTGTGGGCGATTCCAACAACAAGGGTCTCAGTGGAGGCGAGAAGAGAAGGTTGAGTGTTGCTTTGCAGCTTATTTCAAACCCTTCCGTTTTGTTTTTAGATGAACCAACCACTGGTTTGGACAGTTACAACGCTTTGCTACTATGTCAATCATTGAAAAATTTAGCAAAGACCATGCATAAAACTATCATTATGAGTATACATCAGCCTAGAGCCGACATCTTCAAATTGTTTGACAATGTTTTAATTTTATCAAAGGGGCACTTATGCTACGGTGCTTCCTATGACCGAATATTCCCACATTTTGTGGCATTAGGGCACGTCGTGCCAGAAATTAAAGTTAACCCTGCAGATTTTTATATCGACATCACAAGTGTTGATACTCGTAACAACGAAAATGAAATGATGTCAATGAAACGTGTTGAAAAAATCACCGATAGTTGGAAACTTTACATGGCAAAAATGGAAACATCTGTTAGTTTCCATTTTGACGATGAAAATGACAAAGAAAAGAATATTATATTCACCGAAGTGGGGCGTGCCCCTTTGACTCGAGAGGTGTCAATTTTAGTCAAACGTAATTTCAAATTGCAGGTGCGAGATCCTATCAGTTGGGGTGGAATCATTTTTGAGGCCCTCTTCTTAGGCTTGATTTGCGGTTGGCTATTTTTCAAACCAGAGAATACTGTAGTGGGTGTCAGATCCATAGAAGGTTCATTGTATTCTGCTTCAAGTCTACAAAGTTACCTATGTCTGCTTTATGAAACATATAGGCTCTGCGAAGAGGATTTGAAGGTGTTCGATA
The DNA here is from genome assembly GCA_003705435.2 of Saturnispora zaruensis. Lineage (NCBI taxonomy): Eukaryota > Fungi > Ascomycota > Pichiomycetes > Pichiales > Pichiaceae > Saturnispora > Saturnispora zaruensis. The sequence continues at coordinate 334,399 of PPIM02000011.1, read as the reverse complement.
GAGAACGCATGGAAGGATGCGTTTCAATTTTGGGGTGGTTAACTGCCAGAAGAATAAGCAAATTCGTGACAGAAGATTTCATCATACCCTTAGTATTCTCCATCACCACCTACTTCATGTTTGGCTTACGTCTTGATAACGCCCAATACTTTTTCAGATATTTCGCAGGGATATTAATATCACATCTGAATACAATCGCTTTTGCTACACTTGCAGCATCTTTAAGTCGTGAAGTTTCAATTGCTACACTAATTGCCAATTTAAATTTCACTTTTCAAAGTATGAACACTGGTATGTTTGCAAACGTCAAAACATTACCCGTTTATGTTCGTTGGTGTAAGTATATTGCGTATGTTTGGTATACTTATGGCTATTTGTTGAGTAATGAGTTTTCTGGTAGAAACCTAGATTGCAATGGCCTAAGTAGTGAATCTTGCGTCCAATATACTGGAAAATACATTTTGAATAATTTAGGTTTTCCTGAGAACTGGATTGCGTTGCCAATTTGTGTACTTTTGGCCTTTGCCATAGTTCATTATATCATTGCTGGTATTGTGCTTCAATTGAGACCAGTTGATGTCAGCATGGCGGTAGATGTCAAACCAAAATTTCAAGATATTCAGAGTAGTGTTGTTATTGAAGTTGCGGCAGACAAAGAAGAGGTCAGTGAAATTGATTCTTTGGCATCGATGCATACAGATCCAATCACTGTCGTATTGAAAAACATTAGCATTAATGTTTCAAATTCAATCAACAAATCGAAGAAAGAAATTCTAAGTAATGTCTCTGCCAAGTTTTTGTCAGGAGAATTAAATATCATTATGGGTCCCTCAGGCTCTGGTAAAACATCATTATTAAATTTCATTAGTGGTCGGCTTTCTTCAACACTGAGAACTAAGTATGAGACAGAAGGAATAATTTATCTTGACAGCTATGAGATCCATGATGCTAATTTAATCAAACCCGTGTGTTCTTATGTTGTTCAAGAAGATAATCACTTACTTTCATGTTTGTCTGTCCGAGAAACAATGAGGTTTGCAGCAACTTTAAGATTGGCGCATACAAAAATGTCTGCCTTAGAACGTGAAATAACAATTAATGATATTATTTTGCAAATGGGACTTCGTGACTGTGCAGACACTCTTGTTGGTAACGATTGGATAAAAGGAATATCTGGAGGTGAAAAGAGGAGACTATCCATTGCCATTCAGCTAATCACGTCTCCAAAAATTCTTTTCCTTGACGAACCTACATCTGGTTTGGATTCTTTTACAGCATCTTCAATAATTGAGTGTTTGAAGAAGCTCACAACTTTAGGTACCACTGTTATAATGACCATTCATCAACCAAGATCACTAGATCCCTTTGGATCTATTTTACTTTTGGCCAAAGGAGGTAGGGTTGCTTTCAATGGAACAGAAGATGCACTGATTAATCATTTTGAATCTATAGGGTTTGAAATTCCAAAGTTGACTAATTTGTCAGATTTTGTTATTGATTTGATTTCCTATAATACATCAAATGAGGTTATTGAACAAGAGACTAGAGCAACGGTCAATTCCATACTTGATCAATGGCAATTGGTTCCTCAGGTCGCCGGAACTATTATATCATTACAGACCAAATCAGAAGTGAAAGAAAAATTTAAGTCTATAATGAAGGTACCGGCAAAATTTTCAACTGGGTACATAGTGATGCTTCAAAGACAGATGCTTGGGCTTTTTAGGGATCGTAACATTCTCATTGCCCGTGCAACCCAAGTTGTCGGATTTGCTGTGATTCTCTCTTTATTTTTCGCAAGGTTGAAACACAATGCCGCTAGTATCCAAAATAGACTAGGTGTGATTCAGATGTCTACATCCTTATATTTCACTGGTATGCTAAACAACCTTGCTGCATATCCAAAAGAACGTGATAATTTCTATGAAGAATTTAATGATGATGTTATTGATTTGAATTCATTCTTTTTTTCTTACCTTTCTTTGGAATTACCATTTGAGATTGTTTCGGCTCTCATTTATGCTGTATTTATGATGTTTGTGATTGGGTTTCAGACGAATGCTAGTTTGTTCTTTACAATGTTTTATGCGGTATTTTTGATTGTTAACGCTGGTGAGTCCTTGGGTATTTCTTTCAATACACTTTTCGATCAACCTGGGTTTGCACTTGTTTTAATTTCTATTCTTTGTTCCATTGGTGTTGCAATGGCAGGTTTGTTGGCCATGACTTTGGACTCATTTTTGAAAGCATTAAATTATGTTTCTCCGTTGCACTATTCAGTGATGCTTATTGCGGACAAGGTGTTTACTCCCTCATTGAAATTTTACTGTACTGGTTCTGAATTACTTTCTGATGGATCTTGTTTGTTTACTAATGGCCAACAAGTCAAGGAGGCATACGACTTGGAGATTAATTTAACTCTCTACTTCATTCTTTTTTCGGTTGTTTCAATATGCCACAGAATCATTAGTTGGCTTTCCTTGAAATTGAAACTCAAAAAGAGAGACATTAAGAAGCTAAACTTCAATTAGTTTTCATTCACATCGTTCTTTTATTCCTTATATGCTTTGATTACGTAATCTGTATTGTATTTGTATTATTAAAGTTGATCGCGTTCACAATATAGACCATTTTATTACTTTAACAACTTTATTGTGTTACATACAGTGCATTTGACGTAGTATATCCCACCAGATGAGAATAAAGAGCTGGGTATTTTTACTACTATCCTTGTGTCATGCAATTAGTGGTGATAATAGCGTAGAGAGGGACGAAGGTGCTCAAAATATTGATTCTCACAAAAATGATGAATATGAAACGGTGACAGTGACTGAAGTAGCAAGCAAAAATGAGGTTGCAGATATAAGGGCACCTATAAAATACTATAACAATGATTCTTTCAAATATCCAAACACTGAATCCTTAGAAATTAAGCCATTAAAGGATAATAATTTATTATTATCCTTCAACTTTGAGGCCAACGCAACTACAGATTTATATCCAAACCAAAATGATATTCAAAGTTATAATATTATTCCAAAAGCACTGGGTGCCATTCTTAAATCAACTAACACAAGAGAATTGCACTTGAGATTTGGTCATGGTTGGTATGATTCTGAATTGAATGGCAGACTGGTTAAGAATGGTAGCGTTTCTGGAGGTACTGGTGTCGAGCTTTGGGCAACAATTGAAGCAAACGATAAACCAGAGAGTGACCATCAATGGACAAAATTAGCAAATTACTTATCGGGAATGTTCTGTGCATCACTCAATTTCATTGACTCTTCAATCACTACCTACCCAGTTAATTTATTCAACAATAACGATAAGCTTTCTCAAAATGTTGAATTAACGGGCCAATTGTTTAACTTTAGAAGTGCTTTGCCAAGAGAGCCTGTTTGCACAGAGAATTTAACACCATTTTTGGTATTGCTACCAACAAAAGGCAGAGCTGGTATTTCAACTTTACTAGCAGGCAATAAAATGTTTAATGCAGAATGGTCTTCCATGGCCGTTGATATTATCACAGAATGTTCTGATTCATCTAACTGTAAATACGTTATGCGACAATCCATCAATTTGATTGTTAATGTTCCTAAGGTTGTGGAAAGAAATGAAATGCCAATTCCAAGACCAACACCAGGTGACAAATTAAGGTGCGACGAAAGCAAAATTCACGACATATATAATTGCTTCCCATTGCCTCCAAGCTCAGAATACGACTACGATTTGATTGATTTGTTTGGTACTCAAATTAACGGAGGATCAATGATAACTTCAGAAATTTCTAAAGTTTGTTTGGATTTTGAAGAAGATGAAATGGGCATCGAAGTTATTTCACTAGCAGCTTTGAATATTTTTGAGAAAGATGGTAAACATTGTTTCCTTTTAAATTCTGATGCCTTGTACAATATTAAATTCAACACACAGGACTCTTCAAAAATCAAAAAACTTGAGGAACCACCTATTTTTGCATCTAGATCACTCTCTGGATATTCTCAAGATTCTGGAGGTTTTAGACTTGATCTCCATAATCCTGGAGATAAAGATTTGCTTGTAATTGCGTTTCAAACTCTACCCTGGTATGTGCGTTTTTTCTTACATTCTTTAAAGTTGGAAGTTACCTTTGATGATTCACTTGGATCAATAGCTTATGATGTGGATGATGATGATTTGTCTCATTTTATTCAAGAAATTGTTTACAATCCAGCAATTGACAGGAAAGCCCCAAGTCATTTAGAGCTTTTACTTAACGTTCCTAAAAGGAGTAAAATGAAGTTATCTTTTTCATTTGATAAAGCAATGCTTCTTTATGCTGAATATCCACCCGATGCAAACCATGGATTTGAACTTGAGCCAGCTGTATTTGCTGTCAAGAATGAAGCAAGTGGCAATATTGAGTACATCATGAGAACTACCACGAATTTATTGACGTTACCTACACCAGATTTTTCTATGCCTTACAATGTGATTATAATAACTTCTACTGTGATGTCCTTGGCATTTGGTGCCATTTTCAATTTATTAACTAAAAGAACAGTTACAGAAGAAGAAGCAGAAGAATTCAATTCGCAAAAGCCGATAGCTAAACTTAAAACTAAAATTCAGTCGATCATTTTGTCTATTCGCTCAAAAGATGTTGGTTCTGAAAAATTGAAAGAAACTTAATACATAACTTATATAAAGCATCTTCAAGAGAATATTATAAAGATTGATACTCAGATTTCAAGAACAAAACCTCTCATAGTAAAAAAACTTGCTAATAAAATGAAAATTATTCTATCCCTAACTGCAAACAATATAAAATGCTTAATATGCAAAAAAACATGACTATGAATGCGACTACTCAAGTACATCATTTCTTTGGCGTCGATTTCAATGCTAAGGCTTCTTCAATATCTTGTAATTTCTGCAAAAATTTTCTCCTATCAACAGTTAAATTAAACCAGCTTTCAAACTTCTTAATCAATGTTTCAAACTTAGAGCTTGAAATAGGCTCGTCTTCCTTTGAGTTTAGCAGTAATTCAAACATTTCTGTCCATAAATCTACTTGCCAATATTTTTTTATTTCTTCTTTCAATTTCGTGTTGCCTTGATCATCCTTAGATACTTTGATGGTTTTCCCAAATAGAATCATGTGAATAACATTTGCCAGTCCAAAGTAATCGATCTCATATTTCCAAAGTTTACGTCCAAGTAGCTCGAAAGCAGTATCATTGCTATCAGTAATAACGTTACTTTGAAATCGGATATCAGAAGACAGCAACGTAAGGTCTATGCTCTTGCTGTAGTTGACAAGTGTTATTTCATCAAATGATACTTTGTTAGATGATTTAGCAAAATCTAATAAGCAATTGCCTGGCGTGATTTTTGCATGTATTATTTTCATAGCATGTAATTTTAGCATTTTCTTTATCAATTGAATAGATAAATAAACAGCAAGATGTTCATCTCCATACTTAAAACCCTTAAAATTAGTTTGTTCGCTGAGTAAATTGATTAGGTCCAAAATTGAGCCATGAGGTTTGTAAGGCAAGATGAGATAAGATTCATCGTTGAACCGATAAAATGCTTTCAAATTAATAAAATCATTGCTATTATGGGCGTTAATCTTGTTTAAAATATAAGCTTCCCATTGGTTTGGGGGTGATGTAATTTTCATGGTTACTTTTGTCCCATCATACTTTTCGCTGAGATAAACAACATTGTTGATACTGTTTCCGAGCTGACGTGTGATGCAATGAAAATCATCTGGCTTAAACTCAATCAACGCCTGCTTATTACCTTGAATTGAAGGAGCACCCGGTTTGAATAATGATTTAAGCGTCTTCAGTTTATTATTTTGAGTGTTGGAAATGTGAAAATTAGAATATTTGGAAAAATCAATACGATCTAAAAGTTGATTTTTAAAATCAGGGTCAAATGGGTCAACAACCAAATGATTTTCTATTTTTCTGTTACCTTGTGAATCCATGGCAGGGTTTTCCACAAATGGTGAACTTAATAGCTGTTTTTCCTGTTGATTTTCTAAAGGCGTTTTGATTACTTGAGATCTTCCTGTACTGTGTTCTTTCAAATTTAATGATTTGGTAATCGTTTCAGTCACAAAATCACTAAGCCCCCCATCAGATAAAGCGTCATAATCCTTTTGCACATACAAATCATTGGAATCTGGTTTCAAAGCATCATCAAAAATTTCCATTAGTTCTTGCCTTGCCTGTTTTGTTGTTAAAGTTACTGTTGGGGTATTGACTAATTTTGATTCATACTGAAAGTCTTCATGTACCTTAACTTTTTTGTGATCAGGGGTGATGCAGTCGTGTGTTAAGCTTCTTTTATTCGTTTTCTCTTTGCCTAAAAATGGCCTTTTGTAAGTCTCAGGTTTGTATTTTTGGTAGTAACTCAACATAACTTCAATCATTGTTTGAGGCTCCTTTCTAGATCCCTTATTTACAAACATATCCATATTAAAATCAAATATCTGGGTCCTATTCCTTTCCTTATCAACACATGTAGTTGTAATCGGAAAACTCCTTTTAGAATCTTCGAAAACCTCTAGCTTGGGAGGTTTCACAATTGGCTTGATTTCTTGCTTTAAAGTCTGACCGGACCAGGCACTTGAACTTATTTTATTCTCCTTTTTGGCATTTTTAATGGTGTCCAAGTGCTCGAACCCCCATTCGCTGATCTCTTCTTTCTTTTGCGCACCTGTATCTAGAAATACGTTTAGTTTACTTTTCCTTCCACCTGAATTACCTGCCATGTTCTCATTGATACTTAGACCAGTTCCTGTTTTGTTTGATAGCCCTGTTTTAGAGGACGACAAAATTCTTTTAGAGGCCTTGATACTTTTCCTTTCTAGGAATTCCTGAAGATACCTTCTCAATTTTGAAATTGGTCTAGCATTACACTGAATACCTTCATTCAACAGCTGCTCTGCGCTTTCCCATTGATCATTCAACTCATAGAATTGAGCATACCTTTCATAAAATATTGATAATTCTGTTCCAATTTTTTTCTTATAGAGGTACTTGTACACTTCTCCTGGTACATCACTATATGTTATGTACTCTAGCCACACTTTGAAATATCTAATTTCATTTCTATAGTAATCGTCTTCCTTGAAATCATGAGTAGTACGCTCTAAAACCTTGATCAAACCTGACTCATTGATGTTTCCCGTGGTATAATGGGCACGAATCCATTTTATGTATTCTATGTAAGGCTCTATAGGATCATCCAGTTGCAGTACCTTGTCCCGCTGCTCTAGAGTCTCTTCAAAATGACGCCTTTCCTGGTTTAGTTTGACGTGTAGACTTGTTTTGTCCATAGATGCTAATTCTGCAAGTTTTTTAGCAGACCTTCCCATTTTCATCGGTTTTATATTTTCCTTTTCATGCTCTATGCTAGCAAAATCAGTTATGTTCATTCTCTCCTAAGCAATATCACTATCGGTTGAGAAAGGATGTTTTAAAGAAATCATAACAAAAACAGTTTCTCTCAGTAGCGCGTTTGATCTGTACAGTTCCTCAATTTCTCTACAAAATGTCAATGAAGAATCCCTTCTAAATCATATCTACATGTTGAATATCCTACAAACCTATGAAATGTTTCTGTATAAGTTTATTAAAGTGTTAATAGTATATTTTTTTTAGTTTTGTGGGTCCAAGTACTTTTTAAAGGCCTCATTCTTTTCCTCGAATGGTCGTGGGCCCAGTAAACGAATCATATCTTCTCTGGTGATTACTTCTTTGAGCAACAACTCCTTTGCCACACGGTCAACTTCATCCAATTTTTCTGATAAGAGAGTCTTACACTTGGCGTGCGCGTCATTGATGATCCTATGGACTTCAGAATCAATTAACTCCCAAGTGTCCTCTGAATATGGCTTATGCACTTGCATATTGGTATCCTTTGGCTCAAAAACAATAGTACCTAATTTCTTAGACATACCAAGCTTCATCACCATAGCATTGGCCATTCTTGTGACCTTTTGTAAATCATCAGCGGCACCTGTGGTAACATCAGGGAAATTTAATTCTTCAGATACACGACCACCAAGCGCCATGATCATCCTATGCATAAACTGCTCTTCAGAGGTCAAATATTGGTCATCTGGTAGATACTGAGCATAACCAAGGGCAGCTTGACCACGAGGAATAATACTAACCTTTAATAAAGGATCAGCAAACTTTAAATACCAACCACAAATTGCATGACCTGCTTCGTGATAAGCAACAGTCTTCTTTTCTTCAGGAGAAAGAACACGACTCTTTCTTTCCAAACCAACAATGACTCTTTCTATTGCGGCTTCAAAATCTTTGATTTCAACAAATTCTGCATCATGTCTGGCTGCAATTAAAGCAGCTTCGTTACAACAATTAGCAATATCAGCACCAGAAAAACCAGGAGTCAAAGCAGCCAACTTACCAGCAAATTCATCGGTGATATCTTCCTTCAACTTTAATGGTTTTAAATGAACCTTATAAATAGCCTTCCTCCCTTCAATATCTGGATTATCAAGATGAATATGTCTGTCAAATCTACCAGGTCTCATAAGTGCCTTATCTAACATATCAGGTCTATTTGTACCAGCTAAGACAACAACGTGATCAGAGGATTCAAAACCGTCCATTTCCACAAGCAACTGATTCAAAGTTGCTTCCTTTTCATCGTTAGATCTCATGGAATTCTTTTCTCTAGCACCACCTATAGCGTCAATTTCATCAACAAAAATAATACAAGGAGCCATCTTCCTTGCAGTTTTGAACAAATCACGTACTCTGGATGCACCAACACCAACAAACATTTCAACGAACTCAGAACCGGAAACAGATAAAAATGGAACATTAGCTTCACCAGCTGTAGCCTTTGCTAAAAGGGTTTTACCGGTACCTGGAGGACCTGAAAGAACAGCACCTCTTGGAATTTTGGCTCCAAGTCTTTCGTACTTTTGAGGATGCTTTAGAAATGTCACAAATTCCATGATCTCTTCTTTGGCTTCATCGCAACCAGCGACGTCCTTGAACTGGACCTTGATGTCTGTTTCCTGATTAAACAACTTGGCCTTTGATTTACCGACGTTCATGATACTGTCAAGTGGACCAGAACCACCAGCACCACCTCTTTTCTTCTTCAAAACGTTCATTAAATAGAAGGTACCACCAATTAAGATAGCGGTCGGGATGAACGGAATGAGATACGACAAAATACTGGTGCTCTTTTCATATGTAACGGGGATTCTCTCTTGAGATGGAATGCCCAGTTTGTCTTGAAGCTCATCGATCTGCTTTTCAAAGAAGGCAATAGACCCGATGGAAAAGGTGACATACCTTTGCGACTGAGAAGAAATGAGTTCTGCCCTGACAAACGTGTTGTTGATCACCTCAATCTTACTCACGAGACCTTTTTCTAGATACCTAGTCTGGAACTCCTGGAATGTCAACGGCTCCGTGTATTCTCCTGATGAATTTGTCATAGATAACAACAAAGTAAACAATAATGAATATAGGAACCAGTCACGAGCAATCTTTGGCACAACAGGACCGTTACCACTACTGCTTGACTTCTTTTCTTTGTCCTTTGGATCCTCCTTGTCATAATTGACTCTTGAATGCTGCAACATCAACTTGCTGTTCAATGTGGAAAAGGATTTCATCTGCCTTTGAAACAACCGCAGTTGATATTTAATCGGCATCTTTGGTTTCAGCAGTAGCCCTAGCGAATTCCTAGGCGCACGAGACACCATCTGCAACGACCGTACACACAACATTGCTAATGCTTCCTTATAAATATATATAGTCTCTCCGGCTAGGAATTTTTGCCATCGTGAGAAAATTGTAAAGAGTATGGGCTTTGGGTTGAATTAAAGGTTGAGGTGGAGAAGAAAGTAAAAAGTGTAGTAATAGTTAATTACAATTACAGATACACTTAAATAGTATACATTGAGTGTTGAATGACTTTTGATTGATCCCTGAAACCGTATAAACTGAAAGTCGTTTATATCAACCTTTCTGCTCATGTAAAAGACGTTGACGTTAGTTGACATTGCTGATACTATAAATGCGTATGTAAGAGAAAAAGTAATAATAGTATGACGACAAGTAGTTAATTCAGCTAAAATGAAATGGGCAGTGATGCAAAACACTGTTCTAACTAGTTTTTTTCAAAAGTATGATGTAGACAAAGAATACCATCCTCTTTGTATGAAGCCAAGACTGCCAGTGAACTTTTCACGTTTATGCCAACAAAATAGTGCAGCCAACATTGGAGAGTAGCCAAGAAGAACTTTCCAATGTAGGTATGTTAATGTCCTTTGCATTAACTATGTTTGTTCTTGGTGATCCAAATGCAAAAACTATTACAAAAGCCTTAAAAGGTCTCGTCATCATCCAGTATATTTGAATTGTGCGACTGCGATACATGTTCATCCGGAATTATTCCCATTAAAGATTCTGATTTCGGAGTTTCCATCAGTGTGTTATCATTGTTCTCATTATTATTGCTATTATTATTGTTGTTATTATTACCATTAATGTCAAACTCCTGTGCTACAATTTCGTCTTCATTGACTACTTCAAAACCTTCCTTTGTGGAGTACAAAATTTGTAGAACAGATTCAACAAAATGGTCTCTGCTAATATCTAATGCTCCTTCCTGAATATCGAGACTCAATGCTTCTATGTCTCTTAGCTTCTCCAAGTAAAAGTTTCTCTCTGTATTCAACTGTTCACTCGTTTCACTCAATGCAGCCAGCTCGGTTTCTAATTTGATCTGGTCGTTTTTTAATTTTGCAACCTCCTGCTTTAGTGAACCCACCAAGGTTTCCATAGCAGTATTTGCGTGCTTAGTAATAGGCTGTATTGTAGATTTGGTAGCGGTGTTGCTGCTACCGCTGCCGTTGCTGCTGACTCGACGATCATTGTGTGATGTAATTCTAGGACTATTTTGACCAGATGTTGATGGTCTCGAGGGTCTCATCGATGATCTGCGACTGGTCGAGGTCACCTTTTCAGAAGAACTGGAAGGTATGTCGGCCACCATTTCGACCCACTGCGATGCAAACCACTGGAGGAATTCCAAGTTGTCCTGCAATCGACATTTCATTAGCCGTTCAACGTTGACGTCTCTGGTGATTCCCCTTTTGCTAAATCCGTGTTGTAACAACTTATAGTTCTGCAGCGTCTGGTACTCGTTTTGCGGTGCTTTGTTTAATCTGTTGAGGTTTATAGTTTGTGGATACAGTTTATCAAAGATCAGGCAGAAGGCCACACCCTTGCCGCATTGCTCGATTTTCGTGTAGTTTAAACAAGGATCAAACGAGGAGTTGATCCAGTGAAGAAGATCGGACCGAGACAGCGCTAGCGGTGCCATTAGAACAAGAGAAAATGATCAGCAAAAGAGCATCGAACGCGTTGAGATGGGAATTTTAGTATATAACAAAACGAAGATAGAGTAAGAAGAGGAATGACAAACAATAGGGGATAGCTGTCAGGTGTGGGAGAATGTAAAGGGGTGTGGTCAGAGAACAGCGCTGATAAATGAATGAATTTAGAGAGTTTCAACCACTAATGAATTGAATAAATAAAATAATAACTGATATAAGAATATAAATGTATAAGAGGTGAATTAGTAGAACGGAGACTCCTTAGTCTTTCTTGGAGCCAGTTCGTCCCAGTTTTGAATGGTGTTGAACTGAGTGTTGGTTCCGGAGGCCCACACTCTGCCAAAGACCTCGGTGTCTCGTGGAATGTAAGTGTCAGCGGACACCTTAGCACCCGGGTACGTGATCAGCTCCTGTAGCTGGTTCTTCTTAGCAACACGGGCACGGTAGTCTGTGTAGTTGGACTTGATGTCTTCCACAAGCGAAGGTTGTGCCAATGTTGACACCAGCGATTTGTTGTCGTTGGCGGCTCTGAAGCGGGAGTCCACGTACGAGTAACCTGCAATAAGACCCACAATTCCTGCAAACGTCAGTGTGTGCCTGTTGATAATCGACTCTGCTGGTGCAAGTGGTGTTTCGTGGTGGTGGTCGTCATGGTGGTCGTCATGGTGGTCGTCATGATGTTCGTCGTGATGCGTTTCCTTGTGTTCGCCGCTCGCATGGGCCGAGTATGCCCTTAGGCCACCTCTTCTGACAGCTTGCGCTCCTTGACGGGACACTCTAGCAAGCATTGTGGCTATAAAAGATGTTTCAATACACTGTAAGAACATCTGCTCTCCAATGAGAATTCACTTAAATTTTTCTTCCCCTCCTTAGACCAAGAGAAGATTGAAGATTTGTTGATATTGGTAAGTAAAAATGGCACAAGAGAATAGAAAGTTTTGGAAGAGGAAATCACTTAGACGCTGTGTATGTTAAGCATTTTTAGTGGTCGAATTAAGGTCCAATTTGGTTAAATTAATTGGTTTCATTTATTTGATGAAAAATGGAAAACCTGAGCCAATGGTGATTTACACTTAAAAAGAGCAAAATTGGGGGTTTTTGGGTAAGTAAAGACCACAAAGGTCAATATATCACATAAAACATTAATGCCGTACTATCATTGACCTTAAGTAACCAAACTATAACTCTTTCCTCTAAAATAGCAAACTTTACACCTTAAATCATTTCAGATTGCTCCCTGTTTATTTTTTTTCTCACTATGAATAGCATTCAAGATCTTGAAAAGGTTAATAGTGGTCTATAATGTCGGATATTGAAGATATAGAGGCTAGAAACGAAGACAAAGTGGATGCTGTTGACGAGGAAGGTGCTGGTATTGAAAACGGAGACGAAGACGACGAAATGAATGGACTTTTCGGCGACGAAGATGACGAGGAAGATGAAGATGAAGATGGAGCTGAAGAAGGTGAAAAGAAGAATAGCCACATGGGAATTGATGCTAATTCAGACAACGAAGAGATACCATTCAAGGATGACGAAGAGGTTGAAGCGGATGAAGAAGAGGAAGAGGAAATACTGACATCAACTAATGTTACACTACAGCGTCACCCAAGGTCCCATCAACCGACGTCCGGGCTGTCGTTTCCTTTGCCAAGGTTCTTATACGTCGATCCGGAGCCATTTGCACCAAACGAGTTTGAGGAACAGATAAAAACGCTGGCGTCGATTGGTAACACGTCTACTGAACCATTGAAAAATTCACTACAGTTCAAGAAATTAGAACTTGCAAACACGATCCGTTGGAGATACGCCAAGTCATCGTCTGGGTCTCTTCATAAGCAGTCGAATGCCCAAATTATCGAGTGGGAGGACGGATCGAAGTCGCTGAAAATAGGAAAAGAGTATTTTGACATCAAGCTGAAAGCCAACGACGACGAGATTCTAGCCTTCCAAAACGAGGATACGCTTATGGGTCTGTTAAATCTTGACCAGGCGGTGCAGGTTGTGCCACCATCCACAAAGTCTCAGGCCCACAAGCTGCTTGCAATGACGATCAAAACCGGTATGAAGAACAAAAAGGCCAAGAAGATCAACACTATTGTCACGAAGGAGGACCCAGAGGCCAAAGCAAGAGAAGTGGAGAGAACACAGAAGGAGATTGAGAAGGCCAGAAGAAGACAGATGCAAAAGGCGCAGATGGAAGAGGAACAGATGGAGAGAAAGAGAGACACGCCAACGTACTCGTACAGCAAAATGGACATTGATGCGGACGAAGACGAGGAGGGGGACGGTGACTATGGAGAAGGCGATGAGGACGAGGATGGGTTTGTTGTAGGCGACGACGAAGAGGTGGAAAGCGAGGCTGATGACGACGAGCTCGACAGAGCTGCTGAACGTTTGAAGCAAGTGAAACGTGATGGTGCCAAGAAGTACGAAGAAGACCAGAAGAGAGGTAACAATGAAGGAGAAGCTGATGACGACGACGACGAAGGTGCCGTTATTCGTAAGAAGAGAAGAGTTGTCTTGGATGACGAAGACGATGAATAAAACTGTATTTGTATAAATATTGTAAAAAGGCAGAACCCATGGTTTAAACGATAAGCTACAAGGTTGCGTGAATAACAACTTCAATTAAAACGGTATCATATATATAATATCTATACTTGCACTAGTAGCCAACGGAGATCAAATAGTCTGCCATCTTTTCAACGACCGCAGCGGCTGCAGGTGCTTGAACTGGGCCCTTAGAGTGAGCCACAATGATGGCTTGCTTTGTCTTCACGACATACACGCCGTCTTCGCCCTTCTTACCGTATATGGATCTGTCATCCGCCTTAATGCAGAAATACTTTTCGCCTTGAACGTGCACACCATTGGCTTGCACGGTGGCTGGCGCCGAGAACGCAGCTAGGATCTCTTGCGACTCTTGTGCAGAGAGTGCCAATTGGCCTGTGACTGCCCACAGTGACACGCCATCAGCACCATAGATTGCTGCGGCATCGAGTTGGCCTGAACCAACGATATTATCGGTGTAAGCTACACAAAAACGCATCAATGGTGTTAGTAACCTATCGCTCTCTGTATTCCCACTGCTTCCGCTTCCATTACGTACCATTCCAAGACATATTTTCTACTTCTGTTTCAACGTTGTAATGACGAAGTTGATCTTAAGAACACACAAATTTTTTCCCCTTATATAACAAAATACACATAGAGAGAAACAGCTCATCTTCTTCCCTCATTCCAGTGGTAGCTCTATTTATAAAATGGCGTCCATCTTAGAGAAGACGGCGATGACAGCGGCGACAACCTCGAGAGAGGGATCAACGTTGGCGTGGTGCTCAATTTCAGAGAGGATCATGCCCATGAGGTTGCCTCCAAGTCCGCTGGCGTTAGCTGAGTTGATGAACGGGTAGTCTGCGTACTGAGACAGGAGCTCCTCTGCACGGACAAAGGCCTTGTCTCTCTGTTCAAAGTTGAGCTCTACCAACACGTTTTCTAGCACGTTGGCAGCGTTACAAGCACACACAAGAATCATTGAGCGCAGTGCCATCCAGTCAACGTTGGCCGGAAAGTAGACGTCATCGTTCTCTATGACCACGTTTCTGGCAGTAAGCAGATTCAGGATTCTTCTGCAAATCAGTTTCTTAGGCTTTGGGTCGTTGATTGGGTGCGTTGGCATGTCAAAGAGCAAAAACGACTTCATCTCAGTTTTCAAAACTCCTTTATCAACGAGCCCCTTTGAAAGTCTTTCTCTCACTTGCTTCAAGTGATAGCTCACCTTCATGAGGTTCCACGTCTCACCAGAGAGGTAGTCAATCCAGTTCACCACACTCAAATTCTCAGTGTCCGACTTAATGTGCTTCAATGCCTCGTCCAACAACGTTTCTCCAGTCATCGAAGCGTCAACAACCTCAATTAACCGGTCTGGCAGCTCAAAACGCTTTCTGTTAGGGTCAATCACCATTCGAATCTTGCCCCGCAACGCCAATTCAATGATTATCAACCCACGAAGCGCATAACTGATGTTGTCGTTCCAAAATGAGAGATATCCCTCCTTGTCTTTGAGACCGATAAGAATGACTTCCTCTAATAGCGTTAGCAGCGGCTGCACTGACTCCTTCTTAGATACATATTCGCTTTCACTGCCAAACTCTCCTCCCACGTCATTCTCCTCTTGGACCTTCTTCGGACCTTTTCTTCTAGATAGTCCACTTGACATACAGCTGTTCGTTGTTGAGTTTAGGTGAGAAATTTAACTTGAATTTTTCGACTCTTTAAATTCCTGCAAACCAGATCAAGAGCAAAAAAAATTACAATGTTGCACTATTTTTCATCCTTCGAGCTTTGCTTACTGCTGTTCCTCTATCAGATATTCAATGAATAAGAATGGAAAACGCCCTAGAGCCACATTAGAACAAAAAATCATTGTTTTAGACTACTTGCACGGTCCCCCTAGAAGAAGCCAACAAGAAACGTATTTGAAATTCTCCAATGACTCAACTTTCACCTTTTCTACTCAGACATTATCAAATTGGGTGTTAAATGAAAGGCAGCTAAGGACAGAATTTAATAATGGTGGAAAGACACTACAATATAAAAAGAAACCAGTGTTAAAATATCCTGAATTGACACTGGCTGTTGAAAACGATATTAAAACAAATTATCATAATGGCGATCTCTTATCAGACAAATGCTTGAAAGAAATATTTTCAAAGTATGTTGAAAAGCTGGGCATCAAGGAGTTTAAGTTCTCTACTGGTATGCTGCACAGCTTTAAAAAAAGAAATGGCATATTCAAGGGTAGATATGTAAGAAGTGAAACAACCACGCCTCTTGATTTTAATCTTGATGACATATTTAGTAACAGCGATATTGGGTTTAGCACAAAACTGATACATTCAGACGACAACTTACTACCATTTCTGAATTTAGTCAATGATCCAGCACTGTTTACTTCTAATGCAGATTTAACAGCGCAGCAATTTGATCAATTGTCTAATAATGAACACAATGTTCAAATTGATCACCGCCAATCACAGTTACAGCAGCAGCAAAATATTATTGATTCTTCGTTAAACATGAATGCAAATCCAAACAATAAAAAACATGATCTGACAACTTATTCAACTTACTCAAATCCATTCCACTCAAACGCCTACTATAAAAGAAGGCCTGAAACTTTGAAAAAGAACAGCAATCCTAACTCTGAAAAAATTGAAAAGATCTTAGAAACAATCACTGAGGGTAACGTTACATTATATAACTCGGGTACCTCTGCAATAATGGGTGTGCTAAGCTATATCAATCCACGAATGGTTTTTATTGATGATGACGGTTACATAGGTACACACAAAGTTATTGATTTACTATCGAAACTAACAGGCCTCAAAAAGTACAGCTTATCATATTTGCATACACTTTCAAGTGACTTGCTGAATGACTCAGTGATTATCTTGGAATCGCCACAGAATCCATTAGGATACGTTTATGATTTAGCTCAGTACTATGAAATTTCCAAACTAAATGACAGTTGTAGATTGCTCGTTGACTCAACATTGGCACCTCCACCACTACAATTTCCATTTAAATATGGTGCTGATTTTATTGTTTATTCTGCTGTGAAATACTTGGCCGGTGTTTCAGATTTGAGTGCAGGGTTTGTTGTGTCGAGAACCAATAAGAGTAAATTAGAACTACACAGCGAAAGGTCTGCCTTAGGCACTTCGATTGCCAGTTTTGATTCATTTCTATTGCTTCGATCTCTGAGAACGTATAGAATGAGAATAACCACACAATGTCAAAATACAGAAAAACTCATTAAATTTCTTACAAAGAATTCATACAAGTATAAAAATGTTGTTGTGAGTATACGTCATTCTAGTTTGCAGCCTAATGCAGACGTTATCATGAAACAACTCAATAATTATTACAACCCAGTGTTTGCCATTGAACTGAAAGAGGAGTGGATGTTGAAAGGTGTCTTGAGTGCATTTACGTTTTTGTCTAATAACCCTAATCTTGAAGGAGGTGAAACATTAGTGGAGATGGTGCAGGGTAATCCTAACTTCTTTTCTTCTGTTCTACCAAACAATAATCATATCAGGTTCAGTGTTGGGTGTGAAGATTTTCAAGATATTATTAGAGATGTTGATCAGGCACTTGTAAGCGTTGCTAATAAATGTGCATTGTGATTCTATCATTAGTTGCGCCAAATGATATAAAAGTAAAGCAATGAATATTTTTATTGTATATTAGAAGTGTGTTTAGGTATATAAGTTATCTCTTTCCCCATGTGTATATTAAGTGAGTTCTGGTAGCAAAATTTTCTAGTCCATCATGACATCGTCGTCATCATTTTCTATGTTGTCCCAAGGATGGCCCTCGTCATAATAAGACCCATAGTTGCTCATGCCTTCAATTTCGTTAGAAGTACACGGTCCAATGTCGCTGTCGGAAACCATTTCCGCGTCAGTGCCATCGTAGTTCAGTTCTGTGATCCGCTGTAAGCCTACAACGTGTTCATCTTGCCATCGCACAAAACTGTCCCAGATTACCTGTAAAGGATTATAGTATTTGATCATACTGAAATACTTCAAAATGTACTCTTCCCAAACGAGTTTCTTTACAAGTTCATCGATATTGACATCTTCCTTGTCATCTGCATTTGAGAAGGCACTGCTGAACCAGCTATTTGTGTGGCCGCTCTTGTATTGCAGAGCCAAGCGGTCCCAGGCTCTTTTCAAAGCTCCCTTATCTATGAGAATGTCGTTGTTAACGATATGCGACTTCTCAAGCTCGTCAAAGCTGATTCTGTCGCCAAGCAGATCCAACTGTTCTGGGTTTTCTTTGAGAAACCTGTCGATGTCCTTGATAAGTATTCTGTGGGGATTCTCGTATGACGCAGTCTTTTGCTTCGGTGGCACGTTATCAAAATCTCCAAAGATCTTGGTGAACTGGCGGTTCTCTTTGCTACTGTTATGTGCTGTCGTGGAAGAGTTGCCTATGTTAAGTGAACTCAAGTGGTCAACTAGTCTTCTCCTCTTCGGTCCATGATCGCCAAACCCGCTTGCGTCATGATGTCGCTTTGTCCCGTTGTATGTATTATAGTAACTGAATGTCTCCGAAAACATCATCTTGGTCTATTGGCACTGATACCTGTGCTTTGCTGTTTTATTACACTTAATAAATAGTGGTCCAACGGATCAACTCAAGATTATATGTGATTTTTTTTCAACGGTTTTCTTTTTAAGTGCAGATGGTTCTAGAAGAAAATCGACAAAAAGTGTTGAACTTTGGATACACCTGCCAACAGTAAACAATTTTGCACCCAAACAGCACCATAATATTTGGTGAATACGTTTTGATATGTTGTAGCTGTTTATGACCAACTTTAGGAGACTCTAACAATCCTCAAAGGGATTTTTACCTATTCTTTCAATGGACCCTTGTAAACGACCTTATTTGGTCGATTTAGGTTTCATGCAGAAGTAATTATAGATAGCCATGAAAACATAGTTATTCTTGATCGGTATTGATGTTACACCCTGGATGTCATCAACTTTCACTATTGCTGGGTCCGCAAAAAATTTTAGAGATCTTAGTATTACATGGTTTATCACAAGAGATCAACAAAAGTAACAAGTTAGGGTAAAATGATGCCACTCAAAGGAACAATTCACGAGTATGCAGAGAGGAAAATTGCATTTGAGTTTGGAGATGGTCAACATTCTAATGTCCTCGTTTTTGTAGGTGGGTTGATGGACGGTTTGCTAACGGTGCCTTATCTACCATTATTGGCCGGTAAGCTAGCCCAAGCAGGATGGTCGTTGATTCAGATTCAAATGAGCTCCTCACACGCAGGATGGGGAACAGGTTCATTGCAGAGAGACAGCGAAGAGATCAGCGAACTGGTGAAGTACCTAAAGTCAGACAAAGGTGGTAGCCGAAGCCACGTTGGTCTCATGGGCCATTCAACTGGTTGCCAGAACACAATGCACTATCTTACCAACTTCAACACCGGTGATGCCGTTTTGCTGGTTGACTTTGGTATAATGCAGGCTCCCGTTTCTGATAGAGTTGCAGGTGCCGAGTCTCTGCCAAGTGAATTGTTTACTGAAAGTGTGAAGTATGCCCAAGATCTCATTGCCAACAACCAGCAAAATGAGCTGATGCCAAGCAAGTACACAAAGTATTTCTTCAACGTGCCCATCACTGCATATCGCTGGTACTCGCTGATGGGAGTACGTGGTGATGATGACTTCTTTTCTCCAGACCTCAATGCCAATGATTTTGCCTTGACATTTGGTAAGATCAGTGTTCCCTTTTTGATTCTTTACTCAGGCGCCGACGAGTACGTTCCTCCGTGGGTAAATGCAGCTGGGCTGCTGGTCAGATGGAAAGCTTCATCAAACCCTAAGTTTTGGTCTCCGTTTTCAAAGGTAGTTAAGGGCGGATTGCATAACCTTGGCCAGGGTTCTACGGACGACGCTGCTGAAAATGCAACATCTACTGTTGTTCAATTCATCAGCTCTTTATCTTAATTAGTTTGCTTAGTTACAACTACATATATTTATCTATCATCACTCATTTTTCAACCATTGATCTCTTTCTTCAGCCAAGGATGTCCCCGACCTGTCTCCAAATGAATCCTTTAATAGTAAAAGGTCGGCAATGGACCATTCCAAAACCCTTTTTATGATTCCAAACTCTCTAACAATGCAAACAACAAGAAACCATCCTGTTCCCAGTGAAAATCCAAGGAATAACCCAACAATTACCTGGTTGAAGTTGTGATATTCAAAGTATAATCGACTCATAACAACGAAACATAGACAAGTAAGGGATCCCGTCAGCCCCAACCCAAATACTATTTTAGCCTCTATGCTTTTGACATGTTTGGGACATCTGAACATTGTTTTTGGTGGATTGTGATACAAATACATCAAGAAAACATAGCTTGCCCAAAATGCCATGAACTGGGAATGCGACGAGGGCATGCCCCAACTCAACCCAGTGTCTTCCTTGAATATCTGCCCATTCACCGGCCTTTCATACCGTACTATCTTTTTGAACACACCGCTGCATATGTCATTCAGCACCTGACCTGACGCTAATAAACAGGGTTCAACTTCTCGAGTTATCAAAAACCAAGAAAAGAGGAAGACAAGTATTAGAATTGGGAACAAGGACCACAGTGCCAACACCAACGACAGAGGGTTCCTCGAATCATACAAGATATAGGTATGATCAAACGGCACAAATGTTGTATCCATTGTGTCTTATTCCTCATCGCGTTATTGGGTTAAAAAGCTGATTTGACTTTCTCTTTTAAATGGTCTGCCTTTTTATAATAATTGGCCAATGAGGTTAGATGAGACGCTCGATAAGGGTTCTTTATTAGTTTTAGCGTATATACAATAAAAATGGTCTTTAAAGAGTCCACTTTTGTTAATATGATGAAATCTGCAAAAGCTTTGTAGATAAGGTCGCTTTTATACTCAAACCAAACGCAATTGCGACAACAAACTAATGATAAATTGCGTGTAATGCAAAGCTAAATATTGATTTTGTTTACTCTAGGCTTTTTGGTTTCACTTGTACACAGATCAGTTTCTGAGCATTGCATTCATAATTCCAGTTACCGGTATTACATTTATATACATCCAGTACTGGGCAACATAACGCATAGGTAAACAATACAAACTAACATGCTGTTGTTATTTTATATCATTGAACAGAAACCGATTGAGTGCATTTTACTACCAGAATTAATGTTTAATAATAAGGTCAAGAATCACTTCATTACACATCGGCCATAAAGTTATCATGAAAGTACTGGCAAGCACTTAGTACTATTAACACCAAATGATTATAAATCATTACAAGGTAACATGGCTTTCGAATTTTATATGTTTTTCTATGATAGTATATTAGACTGGTATTTTGTGGAAACGACTTAATGAAAACAAAGAGACCGATTTGAATACTACCTTAGTAGATATCACGTTAAGTTGAACCTTTTTCGGCTTGGATGGCCATTTTTTATTTAGCTCAAGTGTATTGCTTGTCATCAGCGCAAAAGAAATTGATCCATG
Organism: Saturnispora zaruensis; assembly: GCA_003705435.2. Taxonomy (NCBI): domain Eukaryota; kingdom Fungi; phylum Ascomycota; class Pichiomycetes; order Pichiales; family Pichiaceae; genus Saturnispora; species Saturnispora zaruensis. The sequence goes on along the minus strand of PPIM02000011.1, from coordinate 312,916 downwards.
CCAATTTTTTTGACGTTATTCAGTTAGTGAAAGATTAATGGTTTCAGTGGATGAACTTCTAATCAAGCTTCAGTCGCCAGAGTTAGGGACCGATGAGTTCCAAACTACCATTAACACTCTGCTGAGTGTAAAAAAAGAGATTACAAAGTCGCCGTCTCTGGGGTTGAAACTTGCATCTATAATGCTAACAGTGTTATGTGACGATTCCAAATGGATGTTAATGAATAAAGATCTGAAAAACTCTGCATCTCAATTGCTAGCATCAGACATTGGACTCTCATACCTTGTTAACAGGCTCAAATTGGGGTTTGAAAAGCTGTCTTCCGCCTCAGCAAGAGAAGATTTGTCGTCTTCAATGGAGGTCAGTTTGCATTTAGCTGGAACATACGTTAATAAGAAAAGGCCAGGTAAAAATGCATCAAATACCAGTGGTGAAATCAAAACAGAACTTAACGTAAGCCCTGCCTTCACTATCAAACCGAAAGAAAGTTCAGCACATTTTACGAATAGTGACAAGGATCAAAACACACAAATAGCCCCATTATCACTTCAAATAACCAAACCAATAATAATCATACAGTTTGACATTTTACTTTGGATAATTGATCATCACTTGCAGCCATTAGTTTGTGGATTCTATGAGCGGAAACATGCAAGTTTTGAATCAAGCAAAAGTTTCAAATCTTTGTTGTCATCCAAAGTTCCATCAACACTAGGAAATGCTTTGGTATTTACACTCGATGATCCAAAAGGACTGACTGTTGGCAAATTATCAATTTCAAGAGATAAGATTAAAAAGGCTATCGATATATACGCATCCACTTTACTGTCGGTGATGCTTGCTGTTAACGACAACATTCCTAATATGTTGTCATTTGAAGTTATTTGTGAATTATGGAAACACGACAGCGCAGTGTTTGATTTGTTGTTATCAAATTGGATAGATTTCGTAAAACTTGTTCCAAATTTGAGTTCATCGCTGAGAGCCGCTAAAGTAGAGATAGATTTGTTCAAGTATATCACAACCAGACTCTTTCAAAGCATAGATAAACAAATTAATAGTTCAAATTTCAAAAATTATTATGCTGTTGTTGACTCTTGGATTCTCAAACTTCAGTCTAGTGGCATTAAAAGGAAGATAATTTGCGATTTAGTTTACAATTTATGTGAAATTAGTGTTTCTCAATTTTCTATATTTACTTGGCTGACTGCAATTAAATACTCTGATTTAAAATGGGTAATGGAGGCATTATCTAAATTTGGATCAAAGGAATACATTTCAACGACCCCTCTCAAAGCACAAAAGCAGCTCACCATGTTGATTATATTCTTGATAGAGCAACTCAAAGCATCTCAAGTGAATGAAATATCGGCAAATCCTTTATTTCTTAATTCCATTACAGTCCATCTAGAATCAAACCAGGATGCCATTAGAGTACTCGGAATTGTTGTGGCTGACCAAATTTACGAAATTGAAAATAAAAAACCATTATTTTCAATTCAAAAGTACAAAGATCAAAGATCTGATTTCTTGAGTTTGTTATATAGCTTTAGAAAATTTGAATCGGATGGTATGAGAAAAGATGTGCAATCAGCAACAAAAGAACTTTTAAAAAAAGAAAATGAGGAATCGTTACTGCCAACTTTACAGGCCATTACAGAAAGCGAAAAACCATTGATTATGGAAATAGATTATAATTCAGATGCAGATGATTCTGACGCAGAAGATACATCTGTTCCACGGAAGCCAAGAGTAGCCAAACCCGTTTACTTAAAGGATCTTTTAGCTTACCTAACTTGTGACAATGAAAAGGATAACAAAGCCTATTATAAAAAGGGAGTTGCATTTAGTATTGGCATTGAAATGATAAGAATTAAAGCGAACACATCTGAATTAACGTATTATTCCAAAAATCTTATTGACAGTGCTTCAAATATTACTGATTTTGGATTTCCAGATTTGCCGAAGAAGGGGCTTTCCGAAACTTCACGAATGGAGGCATTCAATATTTGGAAAATGTCGTTTATGATTGCAATAATTGTTTCCTCACCAGCTGTATCAATTGATTATTTACTAAAGTGCTTTTTACAAAATGATATTGCGACTCCTCATAGAGTTCAAATACTGAGCGCAATTGGGTTTGCCTGCAGAGAGTTATGTGACCAAGGCAACAGTGATACCTTTATTTGGGGCAAAGATAGCGAACAAAAAGTAGCACCAAAACAGCTTGATGGACCAGGTCATAATCAGTTCATGAAACTTGATTTTCAAGCAGCCGAAAACTCAGAGAGCCGAGGAAACAAAATTATACAGGTTTCGGATGATAACAACATCAGAATAGGTACTGTTACTAGAAGATCTAAAAAGTTGGAGATTGATGAAAGGGATAGCAAATCTTCTCAGGAGATTCAGCTTAAGAAAAAGGTTACAACTTATATTAACAAGGGCCTTCCTAATTTATTATATGCTTTGACCTCCATCTGGCATGAAGTTAGCTCACAAACAGGAGGAAAGGGATTTAATGTTGGGAGTATGAGTGAGATCTTGAATGCACATTATCTATCAATCGTTGCTATGGTTTACACTTGTGGAGTTCCTTCATGTATTGAACTCATTGAAATGAGTAAAGAACTGTTAACTATAGCAAGGGAACAATTATCTTACATTGAGGTTACAAGACACGACTTATTTCCTCACTTGCTTTTTTCTGGTGTGATCAAGTGTGTTGGTTCGGTAGTTGTAGAAAACGACTCTGCAATGAACATTTTAATACATGAGATGCCTTTGGAATTGGTCGAGATAATGGGTTTAATAACCAGTATTATGAATGAGCAAGGAGAAACATTAAGCGATATTATAACGCTTTCAAAAGCTGCCAAACTAGTGCTGAAACTTCAAGAGCTTTTAAAAATTTATTAACATTTACGTTTAATACAATGCTGAGCGAAAATAAAAAGATCATAAAATATTTCTTCAATATCAAAACAAACCATTTCTTTATTCGATAACAAGGTTCATGGTGTCTATTCACACAGAGCTCGTCAAGAAACACAAGCGTATTGTGAGAGATCGAGTAAACGCGTTAAATCATGAAGCTGATTCAAAAATCAGATTGAGTCACCGAAATTTAAACTTGGTTTTGTACTTAAATTATCTTAGGTTCATGAATGCTTTGATAAAGAAAAGCAAAGAATTGTCAGTACGCGATGGGGCATCTGAAATAATGAGTCATCATTGGAAAGTTGCTTCTCAAGAGGTTCTATCTCAATTTGACATTGGAAACATAGAATCCCACAATTCAAATGTTCTTGAACAGCAAACGCTTGAGGATGATACAGTAACTCAGTAGCAGGAATTAAAACAATACTAAAAAATAAAATTTATGGTTGCACAATTAGAAAAATAAAATCAGTCACGATTGCTTTTTAATATATATACATAGGATTTAATTATTCATAAAAGAAATTATTCATGTGAGGAGATTTGAGAATATCTATATTTGCAATAGCCAAATCAGGACTTTCTTTATACTGGACAAACAATCCTTGCAATTGAGCTGTGCTAACATATGGAAGCTCAAGATTGGTCAAGCGTTCCATAAAGACATTTAATTTGGCATCATCATCGTAAAAACGCATAAACATCATTCTGATCTGATAATCCGAAGCGTTGTTAATCAACACCTTAACATCTATTCTACCAGGTCTCAATAAAGCAGGGTCAAGCTTTTCAGGGTGGTTTGTTGTCATAAAAGTAAGCACTTCTTCCGCTGATCCAACACCGTCTAGCGCATTAAGCAAGCCACTAAAGGTAACGCCAGAAACATAACCCTGATCCTTAGTTTGAAGACGTTTATTAAAAGCTGCATCAATGTCCTCTAATAACAAAATGGTTCTTTCTGGAATGTTGTTCATCAAATAAGCTAATCGATCGTCTGTAAGATTTGGTTCGCCAATGTTCATTATGGCGATATTATAATCCAATTCACCTGCCAGCGCTTGAATAAAACTAGTTTTACCACTTCCTGGAGGACCGTAAAGTAGGTAACCACGACGATATGGAATACCACGGTCATGGTACCATGATCCAGACGATAAAAATTCTTTAACATCTTCATGAATCATTTCTTTGATCCCCTTGTCAAGAATAACGGATTCAATCAAACGCTTCTTTCTTGGTTTACCAAAGACACGCCAATCTTGTCCCCATGATTTGAAAAGAACTGTTTTACCTTCTTGCATTTTCATTGCCATCTCTCTTGCTTCATCCAATATGCTTGCCAAAAGATACCTGTCTCTATAAAGTGTTTTCAAGGTGACAGTTTCCATTGGCTGTCCTGAGTTGTGAATACGTTCTGATCTCTCTCTGGAAACATGGAACCAGGCGCCTTTGTATTTTAACCAATGGTTGCCCGGTCCAGGAACGAACGAGAATCCGGTCGTGACAGATCCATTTTGATGCTGTATATATCTAGTTTGTACACTTAGTTGTCTAGAAACTCTATCTTTATAATTCGACATCCAGTTAAGGAACCAATCATAAGACTTATCACTATTTCTAATTTCCAGATCCACAATCAATCTTCGATACATCAAACTTGAAAATGCACTTAGACCCTTTCTAAAAATTGTAAATCCAGCTCCAAGGGCCATTAAACCACCACCAGCTGCAAAGTAAGGATTGGAAGCTATCATACTAGAGAACATTCCTTGAATAGTCATATTTTTTTCTGTTGTAGGGTCTGGATGGTTGTAGTTTAATAAGGATAACTCTGCTGTGCTTGGCGTTTCTATTTCAGCTTCCACAACATCAGAGTTCTTTTTAGTCAACTCCTTCTTATCTCCAGAAGGGCCAAACCAAGCACCCATTAAATGTTATAAGTACACCTTAAAAAAGAAGATGTCATAAAATATCAAAATTCACCTCTTCTCCCTCTTAATACTTTTGTTGACCTTGACTTTCTTCACACTAGGTTTATATTTTTGCTTTTTCAATGGAGCCAGACTCTAATTTTAAAGATACAAGTGCTGTCGACCCTTTTCAGGAAGATCAGTCACATCAGACCGCTCCAAACACCTCAATTGAAGACCAGGTTCTTGACAATAAAAGAATTCAGCATGCACAGCAAGAACAAGTACAAGCACAATTGCCCGACTTGGTGCTAAGTGACAACGAATTGAACACAGAGGAGTCTTCAGATTCTCTGGACTACCAAGATTACGATTTGCCATACGACTTTAGCGACCACACTGTAATCAAAACTGCTGACCGTATATTAGACGATTTGAGAAATTCACCGCTAATGCTATTAGACGCCAATGTTAGTTCTGGGTTTTTATCAAAGCCAACAATTGAGTATGCTTCATTGCTAGCAGCGAAGATCCAGAAGTCATCAACGTTAAAATATCAATGTTTCCATTTTGATCCTAGTGGCGAAATATTGAAGCCTTTGAAGTCAGAGAAATTGGGTAATGATGAAAACGTATCTACGGTAGATGGTTTAGTGGCTCCTGTTACGGATGCAAATTCAATTGATTTTACGAGAGTCGAGTCATTACATTATAGGATTAAAATTAAAAGTAAATTTCGCCTTTCACTTCTAAAGCAGTCTTTTCATTTGTTCAAGGATGAAGAGTTGAACGAAAAAGATACAAAGGCTTTAATTTTAGATCAAAAACAAATATTAGAAACTTTTAAAGTGTTTGACGACATTCCCAATGACACTTTCACTTCCATGAATTTGAGCAAAACTTTACCTACAATCATTGATTCTGCAAACTACATTTCAAGAGATAGCGGTACTATTATTAGAGTTGAAATTTACAGACCCGTTTTCAATGAACTTGAGCTTGAAAAGTTTTCATTGAATGAGCTCCAAACTAGGGCTGTTACTTTCAATTCTAAAGCTGAGACATTGAATATTCCAGAATTTGATGGCCAGCTTTCTACAGTTATTAGTTTTAATAAATTATACCGTTGTTTAATTGGTCCATTCATGCAAAGCGAACATTCACAAAAGCGAAGTATCAAAATAATGGATACAAAACTGGATGTTTACTTGGATATCGAATTGTTGACTGAAAAGTTTCTGTTCAATATGAGCCAGGAAGATGAAATTCATCGAGTCATATTTCCACAATATTTCTACGAATGGGGAAACTATAGTACTATAATAAAAGACTACTACCAAAGAGCTCTTCTAGAAATTCAATATTTTATTGGGTTGTTTGACGGTAAAGCAAAGTACAAATTACCAAATGATTTTGACCAAGTTTTTGATTTGATAAACGACTATGATAAGAGCAATCAAAAAGAAGCCTGGACAAAATGGAGTAATTTGTTCTATACAAGTGACATGATTTTACTTTCATGTACCCCAAATTATGATGTATATGTTATTAACAACATGTATTATACCTATGCTGTTGATGATGTTCATATACCAGTCTATTTCGATGCCTTAATTAACGTTGAGAAGATAATCAACAATGATCAACTGAAAAAATTGATTTCAATGTTGAAAAGTCAAGGATTGGTTGGCTACAAAGAGCTAAAATTGGCTTATCAAAAACTTGGATTTTCAAATGTAACTTCAATAGACGATATGCGTCAGATCGATCCAAACAATGTAATCGATAATTATAGGACTCAACTAGCTTTAGCCACCTCAAAGTATGACAAGGGCACCATGCAAGAATGTATACGTAAGATTGCCACTTATCTTCATAGTTCTCAACTTACATTATTTTTACAAACAGAACCATTTTTTGATGTTGAAGATGCCTATAATTTGTTAAGTGTCACTCCTGAAAAAGAAGATGATTGGATTCTAACAATGTATACTTCTCATTTGAATAATCAATCAAGCTATTCCATTATTGAATATGGCAGGGCTTTATTCACTGTTGCTTTGAAAAGAAGAAGTTTAAGTTTAATGAATTTCATTGCTGATAATTTACCTCAATTTATTTCTTTCTATATGTCAATTGAAAATGCATACAACATTTTAGGGTTGTGCAATACTGCTGATGAAGAGACTATTATAAGAGTATTCCAAGAGAGAGCTGCCAATGATTTGAATATTGATTACAAGTTATTATGGAAAGCACTAGAAGTTGTTGGCAACGAGAAGGGATCTGGAATCATTCGTGGCTACTTGAAAACTGGTATCATTGATTCCAATTTGTTATCAGCGGACAAATCTCCTGCGGGTATAGAAAATATTGGCAACACCTGTTATTTGAATTCTTTGTTACAGTATTATTTTGTCATCAAACCATTTAGAGATTACATTTTGAACTTTGATAATGAATTTAATGCCCGCAAATTTGAAGAAAATGATTTGTATCAAAAAAGAAGAATTGGTGGTAGAACGGTTGGCTTCAATGAGACACAGAGATCTTTTCAATTCGTTCATAAATTGAGAGAACTATATTGGGATCTGATACATAAAAATGCGAGATGTGTTGTCCCAAAAAGGGAGTTGGCATTTTTGGCTTTCAGTCCTATTGAGCAAATTGTGAATTTCACTACCAAACAAGACGTGGCAAATTCTAAAATTGACAATAGTAAAGAAAATCCTATTGTTATCGAATCTGATGAAGAAAACTCAGAAAACAGAGAAAGTGAGCAGGATTCAATGCAAGTTGACAAAAAGGATGTTTTCGTAAATGAAGAAAAGGTAAATATCCCTCAACCCGCAGTCGCTGATGAGGAAATGCACGACGCTACTATTGTTGATATATGCAAAAACGCAGATGAACAGGTTCAGATAAAAGATGAATGTACTGTAGCCAACGGCAAAATGGAACAAAAAGTTGAGTCAGTTAAAACAACTACTATGATCAGTGATGAAGATTATCAATTTGCTATAGAGCAGAGTGGTCAGCAGGATGTTACTGAGTGTATTCAAAATGTCTTGGCTCAAACAGAGACAGCAATGGATCCACTTGATCTGGACAATGATAATGAGCAAGTGGATATTATCAAAAGATTATTTTATGGGAAGACTAAACAAGTGTTATCAAAAATTGACACTAAGAATATGATTGAAGTGCCAGGTGCCAAAAAAAGTGTTAAAATTGAAAGGTTTTTGAATTTGATTGTCAGTCTTGAGGATCATCCGAAAAATATATATGACGCCTTGGATGGCTACTTTAGAGATGACTTGCTAGAATATGATAATGATTGCGTGAAAAGATCATTGACAATAACTGAATTACCATCAATTTTACAAATTCAAATTCAGCGAGTTCAATACGACAGAGAGCTTTTCAGGCCCGTTAAGTGTACCGACCCTTTGCCTTTTGAGCAAATTGTTTACATGGATAGGTTTATGGAAACTGATAATGAAAGCATTATAAAGAAGAGAGAAGAAAGTTTCAAATGGAGAGTTAGACTGAAGGAAATTGAAAAGAGATTAGAATTTTTGACAGCCAGAGGAGAAAACGGAATGACTATAAAAGATTCCTTGATAAGTACTAAGTCATTCTTTGATTCATCAACTTTTAAGCAGTTTGATTTATCTGTCGACAGCAGCACATTGGAGGTTTTGAATGATCAAATTAAGAAAATTGACCAAGAGTTGGCTGATTTATACGACGAGATTGCATACTTAGAAGGTAAACTAGTTCACCAGTATGATGAGTTCAAGAAAATTGGGTATAATGTTTTTGCGGCTTTTATCCACAGAGGTTCGGCAACATATGGCCATTACTGGATTTATATCAGGGACCCGAAAAAGAACGTTTGGAGAGTATACAACGATGAAATGGTTTCAGAAATTTCTTCTGAGGAGGTATTCAACTTTTCGGAATCTAACATGGCGACACCGTACTATCTAGTCTATGTCCGTGATACCGAGATCGATTCTATTGAGCCGTTGAGAAGAGATATCATCGTAGAACCTGAACAAGAAACAAGAAATGATGACCCCGAAGTAAAGGAAACTTCTAAAGACGCTGAGGATGTTGAAATGCCATTTGTGGAAGCGTTGGATTAGCGTTGAAGTTTATACCGCAGCAAATCTATTTATTAGTGGGTATGTGTAACACACATACATCTTATATTGTAAGAGCAAAAAAAATATGTAAATCTGCTAAATTATAATGCTTTGTTCCTGTAGAAATGACTAACTATGTACACCCACAGCTATTGCTTTCATTGAGTGATCAAGCAAAGAGATATGATTCAATGGATGCCTGTGAAAAAGCTACGGTTAGCAGACCAGTGGGATTTGTTTTGGGATCATTGAATAAAGAGGAAAACGATGCAGGTTCTTTGTTCATCGGGATCGAATTGACTCAGAAAGAATGTATGAACAGAGATCACTTGCTTAGAAAAATAAGATTACTGAATGAGATTTACGGTCAGGGATACCTAGAAATTGTTGGTATATATACCGTTAGAGTTGAACAGGGGGAATCTTTATTAGCACAAAGAAGTGATGATATGATTCAATTGAGGAAGTTATTTGAGGTCACTTGTCAAAGCAGTGGCAATTCTGTTGGCATAATGTTTGATGGAAGGCATTCGTCTAGGTTGATGAACGTTGTATTTAACTACAAAGGTGAAAATTTTGAGTTACATATTACAAACGCTTTAGGGCAACCTATGGATTGGGAAATTAGAAGCATTTCACCAGAGGAGGCTAGCATCAATACCTTTAAGTCGGCACGCAAGTGCGCAGAGAGCAATGGGGATGACCACAAGGATATTATATCGAATTTACAAAGTTTAAATTCTGATATTGGTGTGATGATCGATTTCGTTTCTGAAATTCAGCAAGGCTCTATAAATATTTCACATGATAAAGAGGCGTCAGAAGAGCTGTCAAAGATTGTTCAGGTGGCTAGAAAGATCCAGTACATTAGGAATGTCCACGAAAGCGAACCAGATGAAGAAAGCACACTCGAGAAGCTGGCGTCACTATCCAGCGTATGTGTCAGCGTTTTAAATGAAAACATGCAGTTGTCAAGCCGGATGCAAAACGAACTGCACTTGCTGAGAGAGGAAGTTGGTGGTGATACGATATGAGTCAATTATTTGACAAGGGCTCCCAGTAGACACCACATCATGACAAACGATGCCAATTGTCTTCCTATACCTGCGAGGTACACTTCCGCTACAGGAGAGGAGTAGTATTCTGAGATATGTGGTCCTACAATGAAATAGCGGAACCCAAATGTCAATAGCAAACGGCCCACAAAAAAGCACAGAAATCCGTTCCAGTTCTCGAGCCTGGTCAGCCCAGCAATTGAGCCAAGCGCTAGCATCCCATAGTCAAAATATCTAGTGAATACAACTGTGTTGTGAAGCTGTGCCGACATTTTTCACTATATATTATAATGAAGTCTGAACTATGGCATTTTTCAGCATAGAGGTAGCTTTAAATTTTTTTGTCTCTCCATCTTCAACATGATCTCTGGTGGCAACTTAATTCACTATGCAAATTGTGTTCAAGGATTTTAAGAAGGAGAAGATTGCGCTTGAGGTGGAGGCCAGTGACAGTGTTCTATCTGCAAAGGAAAAACTTGGGGCAGTGAAAGACTGCGATGCGTCACAAATCAAGTTTGTTTATTCAGGTAAGGTTTTGCAAAACGACAAAGATTTTGGTAGCTACAACGTCAAGGAAGAGGACCAAATCATTTTCATGATTGCTAGAGCCAAGCCACAGCAGAAGAAGACCGTTGAGCAAATAAAGGACACAGCTACCAACATCAGTGCTGCAAAAGAAACATCAACACCAATTCCAGCTGAAGTGCCAGCTGCGACACCAGCTGAGACAGCTAGCGAAAGTCCTGCTCCTCAGGCTGAATTCACCGCATCAACATTTGCGCAGGGTTCAGTCAGAGAGGCTGCAGTCAATAATATCATGGCAATGGGATTTCAAAGAGAAGAAGTCGAATTGGCACTTCGTGCAGCTTTTAACAACCCTGATAGAGCAGTGGAGTATTTACTTAATGGGTTCCCAGAGGCAGCAGCTGCTGCTTCCCAAGAAGCACCTACTGCTGTAGTGGAAGAGACCACAGAACAAGCAGATGAACCAATGCCAGAAGCAAACGAAGCAGAGTCTCATGAAATCAATGCAGAGGCTGCTACTCCTGCCCCAGGTAACTTGTTTGAACAAGCAGAAGCAGTTGCAGCTCAGGGAGATGAAGGGGCAGTTGATGCTGGTGATAACAGTGGCATTATGGGTCAATTGCGTGATGTAATTCAAAACCAACCAGAGCTCGCAGAGTTAGTCTTGCAGCAACTTGCAGCTTCTAATCCACAGATTGCTGAATTGGTTCAGTCGAATCCAGAAGCCTTCCTCAGATACATCACCGAGGGTGATTCTGCTGAATTAGCTGGTGCGTTAGGAGTTCCACCAGAATACGTTGAAGCTGCAGAAGCTGAAGAAGGTGCAAACCAAGATGACGTTGTGCAGATTCAAATAACACCAGAAGAAAATGAAGCCATAAACAGATTGTGTGAATTAGGCTTTGATAGAAATACAGTTATTCAAGTTTACTTTGCTTGTGACAAAAATGAAGAAATGACTGCCAATTTGTTGTTCAGTGACTATGCCGACTAGATAAACTGAAATGCGCATCGGGTAAAGCTCAACCTGTACGACAGGGGCGCTTGATGATTTTTACATGTTGTTTAATAGGCTTTTCTTTCTTCTTATAATTACAAATTCATAATTGTTTTGAATTAAATAGAATGTGTTATACATCAAGCAAATCAGTAACGACTTTGTATTTGGACTTGTCTTCACAAGAAAGTGGGTAGTTCCCATGCTTGACGACGATAACACTTTGCAAGCCTGCTTGAAGTGCAGCTTCCACTTCTAAGGGATTGTCGCTGAGAAAAAGACATGTACTGGCAGGCGACGCTCCAATAGAATTGATAATGTACTTGTAGCTAGACTTTTCAGTCTTCTTTCCAGCGTTGGTGGTATCAAAATAATCGGTGATGAGATCATTGAGATCAATGCTGCCTGTGTCATTTTGAACGTTTCCAAACAAAAGCTTTTGTGCCTTGATGCTACCAGAACTGTAGATGTAAATCTTGGTACCGTTTTCTGCCCATCTGTGCATACTTTGGATGGCATCTGGGTATAAAGGTGCCAAAATAGAGCCTGTGGTGTACCCTTGTTCCCAAATAAAGCCCTGAAGCTGTTTCAAAACCGGGTCTTTGATATCATTCGCCACTAGGGTCCTAATGTGACCAAGTAAGGTTTCTTTGGAGCCCAAAACATTTGACGGAAACTGCACGAGAATGGACGAAACACTATCATCGCTGTTCTCTTCAGTCAATGGGAAGCTATATTTGTCCAATTTTGCAGGCAACTGGTCCAAAAAAAACGGGAACAACTGATTCTTTACAAAAGAAATGGGACACACGGTTCCCTCAATATCTAGGATGACGTTCTTATATGTCATTGGTGGTTTTGATAAAGAATATTTGTTGATCTGGATATTTTTTTCCCAATGGAGTAGATGTAAATATTTCAGAGAAGCCATTCTCCTTATTCAAGGTTTCATATTGATACGTTTACAGACGTCTGCATCTGTTAGTGTGCTGCCACAACAACATAGACAAACACAGAAATAATATGGAGACTGCAGACATAGAAATAGGAGTGACCAGTGTTGGATCAGATCCTGTTCCATTAAATCTTCCAAAAGACGTGGAATCAATTGCAAAGCTGGCTACAGCTGCAACGTCGTCGTCGGAGTCACTGTCTTCGTCATCATCGTCACGAATAGCCCAGGAATTACTAGACTATCACGAGTTAGTGGATATAGATAGGCCCATCATTGCACAGGAAAATATTGTTCAGCAAGAGATGTATATTGATCTAGACCCGATGAATTTAGCCAAATACCCCAGTTCAGACTGCAACCGGTGCCGCAAGACTTTTGCGCAAATGGGGGTGAAACCGTTCAAAATGTGCTCGCACTGCAGGTTCCTACAGAGACGAAGATCACGTCGGTGGCAGAAGAAAACCAAGGAAAAGGACGGTGTTTGTCGAAGGTGTGGCACAGTGCTTTCAATCGAAGGCCCCGACGCACGGTTTGTGTTGTGCCCCCACTGCAGAAACATTTTGAGGCGAACCAAAGCGTCGAGAGTACGAGACGGCCGATGTGTTCACTGCGCTGGTCCCAACCTGGACGGTGGTGCCTACAAGGTGTGTAAACGGTGTCGGGAAAGAGATCGACTGCGTAGAATCCAACTGGAACAAGAAGGTGCTTGCAACAGATGTGCGATCAAGCTGGAACGGGTGGATCGAAGCCACAAGGTATGTGCACCATGTCGTGCCAAAAAGAAGAAATCAGAATCAGATCTTCTTGGACTCAACGTCAACAGTACTCACGAATTGGAACTAATCACTGGTTCTAGGTCTGCACCAATAGTCAGAAACGTACCAGTGGAACAACTTTTTGTGGACTCCTCTGATATAATATATGGCAATCATCACCACCACCATCACCACCACAACACCAGTAATGACAACGATCACGGCAATAACAGCAAAGATACCACGGAAGCGCATGCTGCAGTTGACTTAGATGACGAATCTAAGTACTTCAAATACTCTAAGATTGACTCTCACAGCAAAACCACCACAGACTTGGAAAGCTTGATCAAATCAGCCTCCAGCGCTGACGACTTGACCCATGGAATGTCGTTAACATCTGAAAACTCTCCTGCAAACAAGGACAGAGGCCCAATGAAGCGCCCGAGATCTGCGTCGCCTTTGCTCACCATTTCCAAAGCGCCAAAGTCTCACGATCTCTCTGATCATCTCCTATTAAACAGCGTCAATATGACCACTGATCATTCCCAACTCAACCGACAACTGAGTCAATTTGACATTGACAACCTCATGCACTATGGATCTGACGATGATAACCAAAACGACCCTGATGAAAGCGAAATGGCTGCTGCTGTTGCAGCTGCCATCAGTATGTCTGAACACATGAACTGAATTCAGCTTCACCTTCTACTTTATTCTGTATAACTAGCCTCTTTCTTCAAAGCATTTTTACCTTTCTGTTGCTATTCTGTAAATTGCCCCATCTCCTCTCTCCAGGTTCTTTCTAGTCTGGCTTTACATCGTGAAGTTGACACCATGAGCCATTTTTAGTGAAGAGAAAAATTCATGTCTATATAGGCCATCTACGCGTTAAGAGGTTCTCAACTTCTTGTTGTTTACTGGGAATAAAGCAATGGCTCTATTGGAAACGATCCAGAGACGCCTTCTGAAGAATGGATCACTTGAGAAGATATTGAGGCTGTTGCCTAGAATATCTTTTTTGCTGGGAATTGGGTCTATTATCTTGCTTATTCAATTGGCAGTAAGTGGTCAATACAGAAACACGTACATCAGTGAAAACGCATTAATGCCATCGCAGGCACATGCGTTTTACAGGGAAAGTGAGTGGAACATTGCAAGGGGTTACAGAAATGAACTCATCAATATGATGAACTTCAATCAAACAGAAAGAAATGCTGTGTTAGAAGATTGGTTAAATGTGATGGGCTATAAGACATCATACTCTACGTACATCAATGAAAAAGGCGAGGAAAGGAGCACTTTGTATGCCATTTACCATGTTCCCAAGGGTGACGATACTGAAGCCATGGTTCTAATTGCTCCATGGAAAACTGAAGAAAACAAGTTGAACATCAATGGTTTGGCAATTTCGTTTGGTTTGGGTCAATATTTTCATAGATTGTCCATATGGGCCAAGAATATCATTTTGGTGTTTCCTGATAACGCACAAGAGGATCTAAGGCAGTGGGTTGATGCTTACCACACCAGTTTGGAGAACACGGGTGGATCATTAGAATCTGCAATCATTCTTGAGCACGCATCAACAAAGGACCAAATGAGCTACATTGAAATCGAATATGCTGGTGTCAATGGTCAATTACCCAACTTAGACATGGTCAACACCGCCATTTTGATTGCAGAACACGAAGGATATAAAATTAGTCTTAACCACGCTCCAGAAAATCTATTGCAATCAAACAACTTTTACACTAGAGTCACTTCGTTATTTAGCGGTATCATAGATTTGGCTGCTGCGGGATCTATCAAATGGACTGATTCTCAAAGTTTAAGTGGTTGGAATATTCAGGCGATAACAATCAGAGGTAAAGGAGAATCTGGTCCTGATATTACTGTTTTGGGAAGAGTTATTGAAAGCAGTTTTAGGAGTGTCAATAATCTACTTGAAAAGTTCCATCAATCATTCTTTTTCTACTTATTATTAGGTCCAAAACATTTTGTCTCAATTGCAAGCTATTTACCTGCAGGTGGGTTAGTTGCTTTTGCATTTGTTGTCTCCAGTATTAATGCATTTATTGGGGGTGGATTTATAAAACGTGATCAGGGAGACAGTTTGCTTTACGGTACAGGTAAATTATCATTATCAACAAAGTCATTAGCATGGGCATTTGGTACCGCAGTTTTTGCCATATTCTCAACAATATCTTACGGCTTGTATCTAATGAAATCATGTAATGCTTCCATTTCTCAGGAACAATGGGAACAAATCACTATCTGGTATTTTATTTTACCATTGTCAATGCTGAATTTTCTGCCATTACTAAGCATTGTCGTGCCATTTCAAAGGCTTATCGGCTATAAAGTGGAGAACTACATAAGAGCTCTTTCAACAATCATGTTATTTTATTTTGGTTATATGCTAGTTGCACTCTTGGTATTAAATTTTGCGCTGTCATTGGTTATTGGCCTTTGTGCTTTAGGACTCTGTTTTATAAGAACCACTAGCTCAAAAGATCAACAAATTTGGGTCAACACAAAACTAAAAAATACCTTCCTTCTACTAATAACCTCACCAGTTTCATGGTTATTTACTTTTGGTATATTAAATAGCATTGAGTTCAAACTTGACCGAGTTAGACAGTTTGTTCAAAATTTTGGTTACGCATTATTGCAACGTGAGATTCAAAAAGTATTAGATTTTGTTGAAGATGCACCAAGCAACATATGGATCGAAGGTCCAGCCAATCTTTTTAAGTCTTTGATTTTGAGTTACAGCCATGTACAGTGCTGGACATGGTTATTTATTTGTTTGAGTTGGCTTCCTGTTTGGTTATGCATGACAATAATTGCTTCGCTAGATGGTGAATTATTGATAAATAAGCAAGAGGATACAGAGAAAGAAAAAAATGAATAGATGACGATCTGAAGACGTAGAGAAAATAGATTACGTTGTAATAAATATTTGTATTAAAAGCTGACATATATAAATATCTGAATCCACATCTATATATATGTAAATTGTATAAAAAGTGGCAAAGAACTTGCTTTTATGAAGAGAGAATTGCATAACAAAGGCACTAAATCTATCATAATGATAATAAAACCACGGTTAATTCTTCTTCTTTTGATAAAAAATGAAAAAAAAGGTAGTAGCTGGGAGATTAAATGAATCATTGCTCAATAGCAAACTATCGCAAATTTAATTAATGACCATATTGTTTCATAAATTTAGAGTGGAATTTTTTCCAGTCTTCGATCCATTCTTCACCAGGAGCTAGGAAAGTAGTTCTTAAATGCCATGTATTTTCAGCTTGACCAAACCCGGAACCTGGAACGGTACAAATACCAGTAGCTTCCAAAAGTTTAGCACAGTAAAATTCGTCAGGAGAGTAGCCTTCAACTTCAGCTTGAGCCTTTGCCTTTTCTGATAAAGTAATTGAAGGGAAGCAGTACATAGCACCCTTTGGTTCTTGACAGGTTATACCTTCCATTTCATTGAAGGCCTTGAATAACTTCTGAGAACGTTCTTTTAAGGCTTGGTAGATACCATCCTTTTCTTTGTGGAAAGATTCAAAGGAAGCATCATCAGGCTTTGGAGGGTTCAACATAAGTGAAACAAGAGCTTGACCTATAACAGGAGGACAGAGAGAAATTGAAGCTAGCTTCAAAATTTGAGAAATGACAGAAGGGTCAAAACCGTTAAGTTCCATGTAACCACCTCTTTGACCACACTCACCAATCATACCCTTTGAAGTGGAATGTAGAGATGCCAACTGGACATGTTCATATTTAACAGGGTCTAATTGTTGCAATTGCTTAAGAACCTTTCTAATTGAGACAAACTGACCTTCGTAGACGTTTTCTTGGTAGACTTCATCCGCAATGACGACAAGACCGTGTTCGGCAGCGACATTGAGCAGCTCTGCGATGGCGCCTTGGGTCAAGATGGAACCGGTTGGGTTACCAGGGTTGATGACGACAAGGCATCTTGGGTGGATGCCCGCAGACCTGGCTTCGCTGATAATGTTTTCCAATTCATCGGCGTTTACAGACCAATTGTCGCTTTCATTCAAATAGTATGGTAGCACGGATGCATTGTTGAGTGCCAAAGACGCAGTGTAGAGGGGGTACTGTGGGATTGGGATAAGAAACCCGGAGTTTGGTTCCGCGGAAAGCAAAGTCAAGAGGTAATTGACGGCAGCAGAGGCGCCCGCAGTAAGATAAACGTCCTCAGGATCAGCTTTAAACCCGTCTCTTTTAGAAATGTACTCTGCCACAACCTTTCTGAAGTAGTGCACACCCTTCGAGTGTGAGTAGGCGCCAACGGACGATAAGTTCTTCATGATTTCCTCGGCTCTTTGTAGGGCGTCTTTAGGGAACAAGCCTGTTGACGCAGGGTTGCTGATCAAGTCTGGATATTCGAGCAACGCCAACACCTGTCTGTAAAACGTTAACGGCTTCTGGTCCAGCTGCTGAGGGTTACCAATGTTGGCATTAATGATCTTGGTGAATGGCACCGAGTGTGGGTCTTCGTCTAGCTTCTGTCTGAGCTCCTCTGCTTTGGTTGGAATCACTCCTCTTACTGCGTACTTGGCCTTCACTGCATTCTTGTTTAAATGCGACTCAACCAACTTAGGCGATGGCTTGAATTCCTTGGCTGCTATCTTCTGTAGCATCTTTGTACTATTAAACAATCTCAATGTTGCCTTCATTTTTCCTTTCTACCTTTTTTAATTTGCGCTTTTGCTTCTGTTAATCCGTTAGTCCTTGATCTTGTGACTTTTCGTCTTCGTGATGTCTTCAGCTTCAGCCACTACCGTCACGACGAATGATCAGTAACCGTTGGGCCTCGGTGCTACATTTAAGTTTTTCCCTATGGAAAATTTTTCCCAACTGGACGCTCAGGAATAGCTGAAGAGTCAGAGCAGAGCTTCGCCTATTTCCCAACAGAGCATTGCAACAATAGATATGAGTATGGTAGGTAGATATGGTAATTGCACGCAGTAACCGTGGTGGCTGGAATCAGTTAACAATCGTAATAATAAATGGACGCTTGAGGAATCTCCAGTCACTATATCAGTCATTCGCTCTAGTTTCCCCTGACATGCGCTATGTCGAGCTTTGGATCCCTTGGGTCGCGAGGTGGAGGCGGCGGAGGTCTCTTGGTGCGAACAGAGCTGACGGAGCTGGTGCTAGAGGAGTTTGTTGACGTTCTGTGTAGCGAGAGGGTGGATTGACGAGATCTTGGCGGCGGAACCGGCGGTGGCTGTGAAGTACGTTCCACAATGTTGCTGCTAAGTGCGTTCACCTTGGGACTGTTGGACAATGACGACGACACAGGCTCTATCGGTGTTAGAGAGCCAGATGCGAGTCTCGACATGCCCTGGTTGAGATCCGGACAGGAATTATTGTTGGTGAAGCTAAGCTTCTTCACCAACCCATGCAGACCGTAGCTGTTGTACTGTTCGCTGCGGGGTTCGCCACCGTTGTTTACGTTCTGCGGATCACTGGTGTTCCTTAACAAAAAGAAGCTGCCCTTCAGACATTTGAGTGCCAACTGCCTCGTTTTGTCGCTGGCTTCCTCGTTACTACTCAAATACTGTAGCACCTCGTGCAGATCTCTCTGCTTGTATGAGTGGGCCTTGAGCTGCGTGTTCTGGAGCATCTGATACAAAACCCTAATGTAGATATTGATTAGATACTCGTCTTTCATTGGCGTCAAATCATACAACTGCCGGATAATGATGTCCACGATCACCTTGATATCATTTAAGTAAACCATCTTGTTGGTGCCGTGCGTGAAAAATACTATGTAGAGATACTTCAGCATCAAGATCTGGTCTAATTGGTTGTTGATCCTATTGAAATTTAGCATCAACACTTCAAAAAACTGCTGAAAATACCGTTTGCTGTCTTGATTGTTGAAAATGATTGTAGAAAAGATAACGTTCTTCTTACTTGCCCCCTGTGTCCCATAGAGCCCAATAAACTGTTCATTCAAAACTAACAAGAGCCGAAACTTCAGATAGTTGGTTTCACTTTCGTTTTTGCTCATGGGCTTCAGCTGGTCAAGCAACGAGTTGATAATGTCGAACCTCACACAATTGAGTTGCTCCATGCTAAACTGATGATCCGAGCAAATATCAAATAGAATAATGAAGTAACCCTTGTAGTTGCTACCATACGGGTCCAAATCCTTGTTCGTTGCTGTGTTTGTAATTGCACAGTAGTTTTCAATAACCGATAAAAATATCTCCAACCCCATGTACTCCCTTAAACAGGTCAAAATTTCATCTTTAAAATTCAAGTAATGGCGATATAATATAAATCCAATGGTGGCTATGAAACACTCATTAATACCAATGTTTTCGTTAATTTCTTCCTTGATTTCACTAGAAAGTGCATCAACATTCAATTTTAAATTGTGCAAATTCGTTTTAGCTGTAAATGACAACAATGACAACATTTTTCTAATGCAAAAATCACTATGCAACTGATAGTATTTGTATTCCAATAAATAGTTGGCAACCATGGTATAAAATTTGTTGTGACCAATTTCACCTGACAGCTTATTGGCGTATTTTGAAACTAACGAAAGATATGAAACCAACAACGTATTAATTTCACTTTCTGTGCATTCCTCTAGCTCTTCTTTTGTGTCCCCATTTGATGAGTTTGATAGTACTGAGTTTTGTGATGAACTGAAATCCCTCATCACAGAGTCCAGACAAAGTGCATTTTTGAATTGTTTAGTAAAATAGTTATTGGTATCGCAATCGTAAAATACCTTCGTGTAAAATAAATCATCTGCTAGTTTCCAAAACTGATCTAACGTAATATCTTCAGTAAGTTCCAATTCAACATTTTGATTATTATCTTTCATATTTTAAAAATTTCCAAATGTTTAATATGCAGTTCTGTAAGTGATTAACTTTCTTCTTACTCTAAGAATAACTGGTGTTGAATCGATAACTTGATAACAGCTTCTATTGTAATTCTATTTTTTCTTTTGATTATCTTACTTTATTATGTGGGATTGATTTTAGTAGTCTTTGGTGAACATTCGATTGTTGAATATCATTCAAAAGATGTTTGATATGTTAGTGTAACCAATGCGGTTTTGATACCACTTCTTTTATACGTGAACTACGATAAAGAGATTCTGAATATCATCCCTATAAAATGGAATTTTTATTATCCTCACGTAACTTTCTTCATCCCCATATTATAATTAAGATTAGAAAAAGGAGATACCAATTTTTAACCAAATACAAAAGCAAAAGTAGTTTAAGGACAATAGATGACAAAATATAGCTATGTATGTAGTTTAAAAACAAGTTGTGTCCATTTTGAACGTTTAGAAATACTAATTGTAATCAAAAATAGATATATGAATTAGAACAAGATGCTCAAAGATTGACTCAAAAGAGAGAATATTTGAAATCTATAGCAAAGCACAAGGAGTCAATAACAGCGATATCTCGATTGATAGATGAACTAAGTGGAAATGATGCCATATCCAAGGAAGTAGTAGAAAGTTTGAAGATATTTCAGAACCAAATTGAAACCGAGATAGCAAAGCTAGAGGTTTTCAAATCAAAGCCTAAATATACAGCAATAATGGCAACATCCAACAATCTAAACATGATTGAAGCTGATGATGATATGAAGAATAAGCTCATGAATTTCAAGCTCAATGAAATACAGTTATCCTTTTTGAGAAATTTCAACATCGATTTGAACAAGTTACAAAAGCAAAAGCATTATAAAGTACCATTCATTGACAAAAATAATATTCAGCAATTGGAGCATTCGTTACAGTTAATCAATTTTAGTAATTTGGATCACAGCAAAAAGGAGAAGGAAAGAGATTTGAAAATCAAAAACGATTATTTAACCCAATTGAATAGATTTTACTACACGGAGTTGAAGACTTGCCATAATTGCTTATCTGAAATTATTGGAGCACTGAAGGATAACGAGCAAGACGATGAAGATTCTGAAGAAAATTCACCACTGAATGAACCACAAGAATCATCATCTGATAAGGTGATTGCCGAATTGCACAAACGATTAAATTCTGTGGAAAGAGAAAAAATGCAATTGGAATTCCAAATAATTAAACTAAAGGAACGCTGGAACGGGTTAGTTGAATCTGCTCGAAAGAGAAAGGAAGTTCAAATAAAAGATTCAACTTTAGATTGAAGTTATGCAATTATATACACATATATATAAATTAATTAGCAGATGTTGCGACATTTGCATACATCAATTCTTCCTTATTGATTAAATGTTCAATAGTTTCTATATTTTCCAACAATTTGTCAATATTATAGGACCATTGATTTAATAATTCGTTTTCGTCCTTTGGTTTGATGAAGTTAACAACTCTCAATGGTCTGTTAATCTTTGCAAATAAATCGCCCTTAGCAACTAATTCAATGATTGTATTTTCAGTTTGCATTTGATCTAATTGTAACAATTCACAGAGTCTGTCCAACTTGATATTTGAATAATACTTTGAAATTACTCTCAAATTAAACTCAATAACACGTTGCTTTAATGCCTCTAAATGTAATTTACCCTTTTCTGTGTGTGAGTTGAAAGTCTCTTCCTTTATTAGAACTGGTAAAGTGTTCTTTTTAAATGAGGCCCAATCAATGAGTTCGATCGTGGTGAATGATTTGATTAAGTCTGATTGTAATGGTAGTTTTGATATGTTCTTATCAATTTTAACTCTTGATATGAGGTCGTTTTGAAGGTTTGAATATGGTGTTAGGATAATGAAAAACACAATTTCCTTGAGGATGTCAAGAGCCTTTTCAAGATCTCCTGCAACTTTTGGGATTTCGTAAATGTTTAAGTAGTGTTTAACCACATTCAAATAATCGTCTTCGTAAAGATCAATTTCAATCATCAACTGGTAATATCTGTGCTTGTGTTCGGCGTACTTATTCAACACCTTTGAAAGAATCTTTCTTGAAAGGATCTTGGCAAACTGGTAATCGCCTTTAAGGTTATTGAGGGTCATTTGATCTAAAATAAACTGAATTTTTTCGTCCATGTCCATTGAGCCGTAGGTTTCCACCTGCAATTCGTTCAAAACTTCACACGCCTTGTCCAAATCCTTTTTATCGTTTAGCAAGATGTCACTTAGGATCTTGGTCACTCTCGCTCTTTCCACTTCAACAAAGATCTTGTTCTCTGTAACTAATCTGATAGTATCAATGAGCTTAACCTTGATATCCAGATCCTGGATCTTGTCTAGGTGTTTGATGGTTTGCTGTATCAATGTCTGAATCGAATCCTTCATCTGGCCGTGTTTCTTACTCAATGGGGTGATCTGCTCGTCAAGAAGGTCCCAGTCCTTCCTCTCAACAAGAAGATCCACTAGCTTCACCATGACTCGCTTAGAAGACGCCACATCACTGGCCTGTCTTGTTTGCTTCTCAAGAACAAGAAGCTTGTCCACCGCTTCCTTGTAGTCTGTCTTTCCCAATTGGTCGATTTCCGGAAACTTCTCATCAAGCGTTTCACTGTAATCCTTTTCTAGCTTTCTGAATGGGTTATCGTTATCTGACATCTTCTTAATCTCTTCTATAAAGATTAAGCTAACAACTTGATATATTTTTGCCACTCTAAAAAAGAGATTTGAAGAAGGAAGCCTTATTGGCACAAGCTTTGTGATGGCAGAATGCTCATTTTTGCCAAAATCACATATCTACTATCATTGAAATCCAAATTTCAATACATTAGCACGGGTACTAATCTCAGGTTTCTATCATGTTTTAACGTGTGTATTTGCTTCTTGTTGTGAAATTTGTGTGGAAAAGAAGCTGAAATACACGAAAATAATTTTTTTTGCCTATATAGACCTCTCTATATTCAATATCTAATAAAACCATTTTGTGCACAAAGGAGACGCCGGAATGTCGAGTGTGTCTCAGTTTGTGGCTAGATCGGTAGAATCTACATCAAATTTGAATTGGGTGTTTGTGGTGGACTGGATCATCATTGTCCTTGCCGCATTGATTCTCATTTTCTATTTCAATAGGCTCGTTGGTAAAGCAATTAACTGGTTTCTGTCCCCCATCATATGGAAGCGGTACAAGGTAAGGATCAAGGTGCAAGCTTTCAAGATATCGTTTTTAACGGCACGTGTCTTCCTGAAAAATGTGGTCATTATCACAAAAGACGAAATGCTCGTCGTTTACCAGGCCACTTTGACGTGGCGATACTGGTTCTGGAAAACAAAGAAGAATCAATACGATGTGCATCACCAGCGATTAAACCAGATCGTCAACCAGACGCTGCCTTCTAGATTTTTGCTAGAGATCTCAGGTTGTGAAATATTTGTGTACAATAGAAGCGTGGCACACGAACTCATTGCCAAGTCTATGAGAGAAGCATCACAGGAAGAATCAGTGAACACCTCTTTTGAAAAGGATTCTTTTACAGAGGCCTCCTTGAGACAGCGAAAGGCAGCTACAGACTCCGTCGCTGAAAAGAATTTCAATCAAAACTTTGATCAAAGCAGCATGGCCTCTGGTTTAGATGCGTTGCACTTAATTGAGCCCTCGAAGGAAGAGAATGTCCCAAACTTTATATTAAAAGTACTTCCTGTTGACATTAGAATTTCTAAGGGTTCTTTGATTATAGGTAACGATACCACTCCTTATCTTCACGTGGGATTTTACAAAGAAATGAGAGGTACTATGGATGCCTCCATTGCAGGAGATGCGCAGGATCCGTTCAGAATACTGTATGATTTAAAGTTCAAAGAAATGAAATTGGATTTCAGAAGGAATATCACATATAACGAGGAATCGGTTATGACCCCTCTGCCACCAGTTGACAAACCTAAAAATGATTCAAAGAAACATCATTATTTCTTTTCCTCCAAGTTGAAACATTTTGGCGAAGCTGTTTTCAGCCCTCTTATCAAAAATGCATTCAAGCATCCTCATATTGATATCAACTCAGACATTGAAAGTACATCTGACTGGAAAGGATTGAAAAGATATATGCGAGAGTTTGAATCTTTGGACTCCTTTGAATGGGAATCTATCTACGAAAAGAAATTAGAAGGAAGAACAGAATATGCTAAAGAATCAACTTTCCTTACTGCTGAATTTGCCACTCTCACATACTACTATGATATTCCAGGACTGGTGCCTGATCGGGTTTTGGTAACAGATCAAAATTATGGGCCTGATGTTGGTAATAGTGGCCCTGCGCCAAAATTTGGTGCTGATATCACCTTTGGTAATGCCAAAATAACATATGGTCCATGGGCTAATAAGCAAAGAGGAGAAATTCAACAGATGCTTTTTCCAACCATGTATGCAGATGCAAAAATTCAAGAAAAATTGAAAACTAATGACTACAGAATTCATACCTCTTTTGATTTACAAATAGACTTCATAGATGATGCAGTTTTCAGAATCCCATTTCGAGAAGAAAGCAAAGAAGAAAGTGTTGAAAATACTCAAGAATTGAGATATGGTTGGATTGACATAAGATTTGGTGGTGGGTCATCATTAGATATGATTGCCCCTTCCATACCAAATGGAAATAAAGGTTTTCAAAATTCTTTCAGTGCAAAAATGATCAAACCAGAAATTACAACCAGTGTAAACGGTACACTACTTTTCAAAGCCGATAAACATTTTATTGAGGGTGACGTGGGTTACCCTTTGGAATGGCAAGGACTAGCAAAATGGTCATTTAAGAATAAGTCACACAATTCTGAATTTCACTTATTAAGAGAACATGTGGCACTAATCAGTGATTTAGTTGGTGATTTTGGTTCAGGTCCGTTGACTCCAATTGAACTCTTTAGGCCCTTTATGTATCATATACAGTGGGATTTTCAGAAATACGCACTTTATTTGAATATCAATGAGGAAAATATCATTGATAACCCTATTGATCATAAAAAGAACAGATTTCTAAGTTTCAAAGGTGATGATTTTAAATTGAATGTTAATATACCAATGTTACATTTACATCAAAAATCAAACCTCATTGATTTTACAATTCTTACAAGTTACTTTTTAATGTCAGTTGAGCATCAGGAATGGTCAACATATAGCGAATTTGGTGAAACTGAAGAAGTTGGATATGCAGGAGATTTCAAAGTTGATGCATCTTATAATTACTATAATGTCATTGAATCAGGTGCAGTTGATACAATTGTTATGAATTGTACATGTAATGATACAACGTTGAAAGCTTATGGATTTGTTGTAAAATACTTTATGGATTTGAAAGAAAATTACTTTGGTAACTTAATTCATTTTAAAACTTACGAAGAATACACCCAAAGAAAAAAAGAACATAAAGAATTCGAAGGTTTATACAAAGTTGGTACATCTCTTGTCGGTAATATTGATGGCATACCTGTTCAAACTTTAGAAAGTGTTGAAAATAACAATTCAAACCCATACAAAAAAACTAAAAATGAAACAGACTTGATGTTATCGTTTTGCGTTGATAATGGTTGTATTGTATTGCCTTGTAATTTATACAATTCAAGATCTCATATTGCTTTACATTTTGATGATTTAGATATCGACCTGAGAAATACAAATTATTATATGGACATTCAAGCTGACTTTTCTGAAATTAAAGGAAGGTATATACAAGATTCTGATGAAAGTATAATTTTTACCAACACAAAAGGAAGTTTGGATTTCAAACCAGACATTTTTATTGATGGATTATCAATTCATGGTCTTCGTATATTTGGATTGCCACCTTGTGAGCCAACATATTTTTGTCGCTGGACCTTTGATACGGATGGAATATTAATTGAGTCTGAACCTAACTTTCTTGGAGCTTTGACAAGTGCAGTTCATTCTTTCGGTATTGGTAATGACGATTTTGAAAACTCATTAGGAATAACAATAAGCCCAGTTATGGATATATTGAACTTTGATTTTCGAACTCCTTTCATCAAGATTCAAATAAACTCACCTCAGAATGATATAAATGAATTCCAAAAGTATGTTTTTAATTTGATACTAGACTGTGTTTCTTTCAACATTTCAGATCAGCCAACAACAGATTACAATTCAGTTATGAATCTTATAATTGAGAAAATTAATGCGACATCGTTTGTTATTGAGGAACAAATCTTTGATTTATCAACAAATTTGAAATTGACAAATTTATGCCAGAAGAAAAATGGTTTTCACAGAATGCTACAGCAGTCGTTGCATCTCAACGAAAACGATGGGCCTTTTCACCGTACGCCTTGGTTGATACCAGAATTTTTAAGAGATAGAGCGTATTATACTCAATATGGCAAGTTGCATGAATCTATATATACACCAAGGGTGCCAATTCCACTTAATAGTCAAACAGCTGAACTTTTTATCAATACTTTGCCGCCAGATGTCAAAGTGAAATTTGAGCAAACCACTATTGGAGGTTCAAGAATATCTTCAGCGACTACTGAAAAATTCAATCATCTGTATGATATTGATTCTGATGAAGCATCCGATCATGGCGAATATGCTTCAGACTATAACAAACCTACAGATTCCGTAGGGTGTTTTAGACGTTTATCAGATTTAAATCCTGACTGCGAATACGATAATATTACCATTGAAATGGATAAATTTTTAACATTCTTTTCTCCTAAGTTATTGGTGATTCTTGTGGATATTGCCAGTAAGGTTAATGATATTTCTTTATCCAAAGTTTTGGATCAGCTGCAAATTGAATATTTTATTCGCATAAAAAAGAAACTTGAAAATACAGTTTTGAATCTTAATTATTCTTGTGATATGATTGACATTTTTATTTCTGAGAAAATTGGGGACAACAATGGTATATCTTTGAGATCTCAAAATACAAATGTTATTTTCAAACACAAAACAACTAGAACAAAAGAATCTTTAGCAGTTCAATGTGATATTGAAAGATTAAATTTTGACATTTTCAACAACAGAAAAACAATGATTGCAATTGAGCTGTACGAGCTAGGATTTTCATACATTTTCAAAGACGTAAAGTCGATACTCATAAAGTTGACGGATTTGAACTTTGATATCAAATTGGCGAATTTGAACTGGGTAGTTGAATATATTTCTAGTTTTGGAAAGTGTCAAACTATATTGAAAATCAAACAAACAGAATTGAAACAGAATAGAAGAAAAGCAAAAATCGAAATTCTCTATCAGCTTACAATGGTAGGTGTTGATAAAGGAATTTCATATGAACCACAATGCTTAAATGCAGTCTGGAATCAATCGAAAAAAGACAGTATTCGTCGTGATAAAAATTGGAAACTATTACCAAGATTAAGGCACGTTTTGAATTCAATACCTGAAGAATGGCGTGCAGAGAAAGAAGAATTGTTTAAGCAGCAACTTTGGGACGCCCCCATGGATGCAGAAGATAGACTTCAAAATTTCTTTGCCAACATAAGAACTTGGGAGAAGTCGCCTAACGATATACTCGAAATGGTGTTTGGCACACTCAAAAACGAAGAATTGGCACCGTATCATAATGTCGACCTTTGGTTGAACAATCTACAACTAAAATTGTTACCATTTGAAGATGCAATTCAAATTTACGACTTGAAATTCAGTTCAAGAGAGGGAATATTAGCTAAGGAAGTGAGTGACACTGCTTATCCTTTGTTAGATACGCACATTACTAATTCTTTAGAGATTTCGCTTGAAATAAAGCAGTTATTAACCAATTTTAGTAACATAAAAATGTATTCAAATGAACTATTACAATCCATTGAAAATGTTTTACTTGTCATGCAACAAATCAAAAAAGATCAGACAGTTGATGACTTAGATAGTACCAAATCCGTTCAGAATCTCAATATTTCAAAGGAACAAGGTCCATATTTAATAACATTGGAAACAAATATTGATTATTTTAAGCATTTGCTGAGCATCGACAAATCTGCCTTAACAATTCAGGGTACAGATACCAAATTGGTTACATCTTTGGTCAAAACAGATAAATTGCTTTCTTTTTCACTTAACTTTTTGAATTCATACTTTAATGTTGCATTTGATGTTGATTCGCTGAACATCTTTGAGTATCAGTTGAAGAGATTTTCAGTAGCAGTTGTTAACACAAAACCTTTTGAAGATGGTGATTTAGTTATTGTTGTGGATCACACAAATGCTGAGCTTTATATTGATTTATCTGAGGGAGATGTCACTAAATTATTGGACACTATAATTTATAACGAATATGCAATTATCAAGGAGCTTATTGATCATAGTAAGACAATCGATGCACTAACTGAAAAATCCGTTGTTGAATCAAGCACTTCAAGTTTACTAACAGAAGCGAATTCTTTACTATCGTTGAGTGATAATATATTCAGCAAGTTTGGCCTTAAATTCACATTCATATTTAACTTTGAAACTTTTTCAACAGATTTGAGTCTAGTACAGCCACTTAAAAGCTATTTTAACCTTAATAATGTTGTTCTCACAGTGAAATATAATTCAGAAGGACTAAGCTCGTTACTCAGTATCAAAAGGATTGGAGCAGAACTAAAATCTAATGCTCAAAAATATCTTTCAGGATTTATAAGAGAGTTTTCACTTGGACTAAAGGTTTCCTATTTTGATGATGTTTACATGTTAATCCTAGATACTGTTCTATCAGAGGCCAGATTAAATTTAAATCATAATGATCTGATTAAATCTGCTAGATCTTTACAGAGTGATGTCAAAATTTTAATGCTAAATATTGATAAGATCAAAGACAAATTTAAAGAAATTAGTGAAAGTATGGATGTGACTGAAACAAAAGATGACAATAATTTCAGTATTATGGACAACACAAGTGTTTTGATTAAAAAGGTGAAAAAGTACATACGTGCAGAAATTCATTCACAGTTTCATAGGCTTACTACGTGGGCGTTGATTAATGGTAACAGCATTCAATTTGATACTTCAGAAATTAATTTGGAACTATATACATATGACAAAATCTTACAGCGTACATCTCCATTTGGGCAACTTTTCATTCCAAGCATGAAAGTCAATGCATTGTTACATGGCTCTCATGGTTCAGCTTTCACTATGATAGATTTGCAACTAGGTTTAGGTGTGGAAAATTCAGATGATATAAAGTTTTCTAGACAAAAACTGTTTGTAAAATCCGAATTTTTTAGACTAGCTTTCAATAATCAATTGTTATGTGAAGCTATTGAAGCTTACGGGCAATTTGGCGAATTATTTGACATAAGTTACGAGCCAGTGTCCAGCAATAATGATATGAATAACTTAGAGATGCTAGAATCAATTTCTAGATTTTTTTCTGTTGCTATTGAGGCAGATAATGTATGTATTGGATGGATTTTAGATATACATGACTACATGCCAGGGCCAATTATTGGGTTTGAGAATGCTAAACTTTTATGTAATGATGGCGCTGGTGACATTTCTATGGGAGGAATGTATTTTTCTATAGCACATGGACCAACCACTGATTCTTTTTTCCCTAAAGAAAGTGAGCTTTTGTCAAACAATAGGATGTATTTTCCCGGTTTTCAGATGAACTACAGTTTACAAAGAAGAAAGGATTTACTTGTTTGTAATTCTAAATTGACGGGAGATAGGGTAGATTTCAAACTTCAAACAGACATTTTCGACATTGGTAAATCCATTTTAATTTCAGTCAATCATTTGGAGGATCAATTCGTGAGAGTTAAAAATAAGTTACAGGGTAAAAGAAAAGATAGAGCAGCAAATCCTGTGGCTGTTGAAAAGGTTCAGCGAGCTAAAAATTCCAGTACAATGATTAGTTGTGATTTACAGTTTGCAGGTGCTGCTTTTTTGATCGAGAATCAATATTATGAGAACAATGGAAAAGCTTCGTCGCTTTATTTAACAGCGCCAACTTTGTCGCTTGCTGTTGACTATAAACATGATATTTTATCACTGAAAAGACATAACATTATTATTGCTGCACATATTGGTGAAACACAAAACGAATTATACTGTACATGCTTACCAGTTATTGTGGCTATAGTCAAATCATTTAGAGGCTACATGAGAGATATCAACGATAAAGCTAAATTGAAGGCCCAAATACCGAGTAATATTGTTAATAACAGTGCCAATGGTATCAATTTTGTCAGTTTTAGTGAAAAATTCAATCTTAATTTCGATCTGAAAATATCTCCTCAGAAACTAATTCTAAATTGTGATCCATTGGCTCAAATTGAGGCAGAAGTACATCTTAAAGGAATTGGAATTCATTTGACAACCGAACATGATTTTTCTGGTGGCATATTTGTTGTCGATGAAGTTGGAGCTGAGTTGAAACACGCATTTTCAAAAGCAATTTCTGGTTCAGTTGGTTTGAATGGATTTATTCTAAATAGTATGCTGACAACATCAAATAGCGAAAAGCAAATAACAACGGTTGGTTCAGTGAATGATATTAGCGGCTATATCAACATACAACAGTTACAAGATCTAGATGTGTTTAAGGATCTTTGGTTCCCTGGCGAATTATATGATTATGATTCAGATAAAAATGTTAACCTTAAGATTGGTAACAAAAAAACATTTGACCAATTGCTCATGGAGGTTAGAACTAATTCTCCATTACCATGGATAGTCATATTTTTCATTAAAAGGATTAAAGCTGTAATTGATTTGGGGTCCTCTTTGGGGTCTCTAAATCTTGAAATTGATAGATTCAAAACAAAGTCCACTAGGTTGAATAATTGGGATCATGAGTTAGAAATATTAACTAACTTTATTAGCTTATCGACGAGTGGTAAAGTTGATAGTTTAATTATAGCCAATGGATTTAAATTGGAAACTTATATCAGATATAAGGACAATGAAAACTTCTTGAAGTTGCCAGTCATAATTTTGGAGCTCAATATTCAAGAAATCAAATCCAAGCTTGGAATCGATTTTCATACATTTTGCCTAATAGATGGAGAAGGAATTTCAGTCAAATTGAGTAATGAGTATGAAAACAGGAAGCTGACTGGCAAATTTAACCTAAACTCATTCAGAATAATGATGACTGCTATGATGGCATCAAATTTTGTTGAGATTTATTCTATTATTTTAAGAATATCACAAAATCTCAAGATATCATACAAACAAACATTGAAACTACAATTGGAAGACGCAGATGATACAATAATTGAAGAAAATTGGATGTCGGGTGAATCAGAAGAAGATGTTGCATCATTAACATTTTATTCAATTATGCAAAGTTTACCAACTGAATTATTTATTAATATAGCCAATTTTGAAACCCTTGTATTTCCTAGTAGTTTGTCCGACAAGCAGGGAGTGTCCTTGAAAATAGGTTCTTTAGATGCGAGATTTTTACAATATGGACTTGAAAACGAAGTTGAACTCAAGTTGACAGATTTTTATGTTTCACTTGTAACATTTCATAAGAGAGAATTAATGAAAGAAAAAGAAGGAATGGAGTATTTTACATTTAAGTCTTGTGTTGATGATTATATTCTTATTTTCCCACATTTGAAAATATCAATGATGACAGAAAAGGAGGAGCAACATCCCAATGACATAAGCTATACCTACGAGTGTAAATTTGGTGATAAAATTGATATCAAATGGAAATTAGGATCAGTTTATTTTATTCACCAAATGTGGATTTCTCATGCAACAACTTTGAAGGAAAGGTTGTCGTTTTTGAGAATTCATTCCAATAAAGACAACTTCAACGAGGAAAATTATAAAGAATCTATAATAGCGTCAGTCAACTTTGAAGACAAATTAAAAGATTTGGAACGAGACGAGAAATTCCAATATCTACCCTTGAAAAAGGTTGACATTGAAACGCCAAAGCTAAAAGATTTAGGGGATGCCACACCACCGCTTGAATGGTTTGGTTTACATAGAGATAAGTTCCCGCAATTGACGCATAGGTTTATCATTTTAAGTTTGAACAAAAGCGTAAAGGGACTGCAAGAACAATATTCAAGGATACTCAAGTAGGTATCAATTATTTCTGTTTAAATAGGAGTGTACGCATCTTTTTTTGCCTACTTATGTAGTCTTCGAATGTTAAATAATTGAAGTGTCTTGATTTGGTGCCTAACGAGGAAATGTTTTTTTTTTCTCTTTTTATCAAGACAAGCTATCAGGATATCAGATTAATCAATGAATGTGTAAATGTATATATGTATGATTAAGAATGACAGAAGTAGATGAACTAAAAAGGTCACTGAACCGACAGAATCGATTACTAGATGGAGCTCTGAAAATGTTGAATAACCCAGGAATCAATACCAACAATAAACCTCAAACACAAAAAGAAATAGCTAATTGTAAAGACAGCATTAGGCAGATACAGCTTAAGATGCAATTAAAAAATAAATTGGATTGCAAACGACTATCAATTGTCAGAAGCAAACCACAAACTGACGATATACTAAACGTTGAAATTGATGAAGGACGATTAGTGATGGAATTAATTGAAAGATTGAAATTTTGTATTAATCCAATTGAACAGATAGACCTGACAAATCAATTGATATTGAAGTTAGAGAATAGTAAGAGTTATATACAAGAAAGTGATAGTAGAAAGAGCATTGAACAACTATTCAAGTCCGAATTTTCTCAGGTCAAAGCATGTGCATTAAGGATTCTGTCATTTACAAAATTAACTAAGACAATTATTGAAATAAATAAAACCTATATAATCAAAGGAATTAAAAATGTTAGTGGAGTAGAATTCAATGAGAGTTTAAGATTGGTCCGGACTATCATTGAAAAATATGGAATTGAATTTTTAAGTGAAGATATTATAAAACAGATAGTAAAAACATTTGAATATTGCATAAATAGCAGCTCTAATGTTGAAATTATAAAACTAATTGATTTAGTCGAATTAAGCGCTG
Source organism: Saturnispora zaruensis (assembly GCA_003705435.2). Classification (NCBI taxonomy): domain Eukaryota; kingdom Fungi; phylum Ascomycota; class Pichiomycetes; order Pichiales; family Pichiaceae; genus Saturnispora; species Saturnispora zaruensis. The sequence goes on along the minus strand of PPIM02000011.1, from coordinate 279,742 downwards.
AAATTTGTTTAATCAATCCAGAGATAGGGTTCAAATATAAATTTTTAAAACTAACAATTCAAACACTGCTTGATCCCCCATATCCAGCAACAACAAATAACATATCATCAAGAAATATTAAAACGATTCAATTGCCATTAATATTGAAGTATATTGAAGACAAAGAGCTTTACTCATTACTGGAAAAGGAGAATTTTATACCATTATTGATTAGCAATATGATTGATGCAAACTTAAATGCAAATTTCCAACATAATCATTTAGCACTACAACGAAGAATGATACATATTGGGGACATTATTTGCAAAATATTCAAAAGTGAGCAAGGCTTAAATATATTTATGAAAAATGATTATAAATTTTTCAAAATGTTAATTAATGGAGGACTTTATAATGAATCATCAATGGTTAAAAATAATGTCATTGGTATAGTATCCAATGGCTTGAAAATCAGAAAACTTACAATTGGTTGGGGTCAGGACAATTATGATGAAATATTTTCATGGGAAAAGCTAATTTTAAATAATAAAAACTTGAACGGGATTGCTAGAGTTAAATATAATGGAAGAAGCTGCCCAAGCATTGAAAGCAATTATGTAATTAAACTGATCAAAAAATTATTGAAAGCATGTGAAGAATGTCAAATCAACTCTATATTAATCAATATTTATGAATCATTGAATGATCACGAAAAGAAATTAAAAAAAAGGATTATTTTACTTATTAGTGAAATAACTTATTTAAGGAGCAAATTACTTGAAAAAGATGAGATGGAATTGATAAAAATTGATTTTAAAATCAATAATTTAATTGAAAAAGAATTGAAAAGGCACTTGAAGTTGGATGAACGGAATATTGAAGTAGTTAAGAGCAATGAGGAAGGAAATGATGATATTTTAACCAAAAATGAATATATATCTTCAAGCTTAATAAATTCACTTGGGATTGATCTCACTTTTATTGGAGATGGACTTATCACGATATTCGACTCGAATAACATAATTAAATACCTAAGAAATTATGAATTAAGCAATTTTAATTGTGATTTGAAATCAATTTTACAATTGAGTCATGTTCTGACAACCAAGAATTGTAATGAATGGTCATGGGAAATTATAAATTTATTGTTAACCACAATATTATGGCAAGAAAAGGCATTCGATGAAACTATTAAAACAACTAAATTTTTCAAAAGGTTACTTTCAATTTATAATCCAATTGAAATAAAACACAATAATGGAGGTATCAATGAAGAAGAAGAGGAAGAAAATGACAATGAATATATTTATCATCAATTATCATTATTATTTTCTAATATAAAAAAAAAGGACAAGAAACTGATTGAGAATTATATTTTGAATGGTATCAGTTTAATTGAATTAATGCTCAACAAAGAAAATGGTGTTGAAATATTGAAAATGAGTATGATTTTTGAAGGACTTTTCAAACAAATACTTGATTTTTTGAATAACAGCAAGAATCATGACAAAAGGGAATACTTACTTAATAATGAGTATGAAATTGGTTGTGTTAAAATGATTTGTTTGTTTACAAGTAATGTACAAGGTATTAATATAATTGAAAGGACTGGGTTTATAGAAAATTTGATCAAGATAGGATATACCAAGATAGAAGGAGGTTTTAATAAAGAAGAAGAGATAGTATGTTTGTTTGTAAAATTTCTTGATCTGAAAATAAGTGGGTTGATTAGAATTCTTTTTAGTAAATGGATTTCTATTGGAACATATAAAGTTAGAATGAAATGTATTGAAAGGATTGAAAACTTGGTTTTAAATGATAATGCTGATAATGATATTTTCAAAGATTATTCATTATTTCAGTGGAGCATAAAGATTCTAATGAGGCAAATATTTAACTCCTATTATGAAAAGGGTATCAAGATGAAAGCTGAAAAGGTGATTTCAAAAGTTATAAACAAATATGGAGAACGCGCACTTATTGCTGTGTTAAATACCAAACCTGATTTGAGTAATTGCATTGAGGGACCACTGATCAAAGCTATTTTACAATTAGAAACGGGAGTTGAATATTTTTGTTTGAAATGGAATGATATTGTTGAAAACTGTGTTTTAACTTATGGGGCCAACGGGAATGGGGATAATGATGATAACAATAAGGAACTAAGTGAAAATCTAGAGAATCAAGCGAACAACGGTATAAACAGTAACAACATTGGTATTTATCAGAAAAGATTTTCTATCTTTGACATAATCAATTATAATGAAATTAACAATAGCAAACAAGAGAACCAAGACACTAACGATTATCCTTATCATTATAAAACTGAAAACAAGAATTCAATCAAACTTTTTAATCTTTATATTGCTCTTGATCAATCAGTATATGGGCAGAAGGCAATGAAAAGGTATAAACTTGTGTAGTTAACTTTTATGAAGGGGGGTTTTTTTTTTTGAGTTTCTAGTATCTGTATAGCTGAAATATTCGATAGCAAAACTGTTCAGCTTGAATTAAGATTGATATGCCAAAGTATATTTTGTTTTCAATTTACGAACTCAATTTTAGTTTCAATTGTTAAACATCACCGAAGTATTCATTTAACCCTCTACTGTATTTGAAAATAAGCCTCCCATTATATCTGAGCTAAACGCCATTTTCAGCTGATGGAATAAAGGCTTATCGGTTATTCGATACAGTTAAATTTAAGCCATATTTACGCAAACTCAATATGACATAACTTGGTGTTTCTTAAAATAAAGTTACCACGAGTTTCACGTTTTTCTAAGTTTACCTTCCTTAAAGCTCTGTATAATTATTTAGTGAGAAGTTTTAGGAATTGTAAATGATACTTTGAAAAGTGACAACACTAAAAACCAGTGTAGGTTCAACTTAACCGCATGGCTAACCAAGGTTATTTACATATGGCGGAAAGTTAAGGGAATTTTAACAAATTTATTGCCGGGCCATACTTACTCGGGCTCAAAGTTCTATATTTGTCGTTTTTAGTAATTTAATAGTCAACAAGAGTTAGTTGTAAAAAGCTCAAATTGCATAGTAATTAAGCTAGGTAGCGTGAGCTTACACTAGAGCTGACTTGGTTTTCATGTGTTTGTTTAATATAAATAGTTATGGAACCTAACAATAAACCAATTGAATTGGCTAAATTGAACTTTAGAAAATAGTGTTGTCGGCGGTATATAATATATTATGGCCTTGGTAACTCTACTGATCTAATTATTTTTTCAAATCTAGTAGACAACATAAAATTACTTAAATGGTTGCTACAAAACTATTACTTGAGTTACCACTTGCAAACTGTAAGACATCCATGAAGTTTTTATTATGATGAGCATTATGCATACCCATGTAACTCTGTGACATATGATAAACAGTGGGGATTTGCAAAATCAACACTGACCTATGTATTTTGGAAGCACGATCCTACATTACCACTATTTTGCATTTGACTGGAAATAAATGGTGGTCGGAGGTACCTTATATGTAATTTATTTTTAGATTTTACCGTATCTATCATATGACTTGATATAAGTATAAAGAACTACAACAGCCCTTTGCTAGCTATCTTTACTTGACATTTCCTGTAGTAAAACTTTGTTCATCATTTATGAAGCTTTGCTACTTACAGAACAATAAGGGTATTGTAGGGTTCCATGCAGAAGAAAACAGCGTCGCTCAGCGTGCATGTAATGTTGTTTGGCGAAAGTGCAAAAAATGGGTAGGGTGTACTCAATGCGGCTCCACTGATGGGCTACAGCTGTGAAAAGAGCTATAATTGCTATTAAATAATAGATTTGGTGTGGATTATTTCATTTGGAAATGTTTAACTAAAGCGTGGCATGCGTAATACCTTTGAATGCTAGTAAATGTTAGTGATATACATATAATAATTTTGCTAGTCGATACATGCATATCATTATCGTTAATCTTACCTTAGATCAAACAACCACTTAATTGTAATCACCATAACTGCGCTTCTCTGATTTTGTTGTGAAGCTTTTTTTTCTACTTTGATATTTGTTTTACATTATTAAGTCGCTACATTTACTCGTAGGTCAAAGGCATAATGTACCACAACGTGCTATCAACTATCCCTTTTCTCAATTTATTTACTTCATTTAGTTTTATCTTTACACACCCGATTTTTAGTTCTCATTCAAACCTATACGAACAACCGTTCATCACGCCATTAATTCTACAAAGTGTACAAGCTCTCATTCCCTTTGATTCCTGACACTCCACTAGTCCCTACTATTCCTTCCCATCACCTTCTCATCCTCCTCTTCCGTCTATCCATCCCCCTCCACCTCCTCTCTCGTGTTCTTCTTGCCTACTCCGCATCTTGGGACCCTATTTTCCCGCTGAGCTTTTGGCCTTTCGTCCAATTGGAATTGCCCCGCCTTGCTCTGGAGCGCTGAGCACCCTGAAGCGGGCAACAGCGCGCAGTTTTTCTCGGAGTTGGAGTCCGACTCCGAAGGGCCGACTTATAATAATGTGGAGATGTAAGCAGTTATTGTTGGGTTGACAGTGATAATAGGAACGAAGATAGCAAAGTGTCGATGATCGTTTAACGGTGACGGCAAATGGAAAGCAAGTAAAGAGGAGACAGACAAAGGCGGAGATATAGTAATGGTATGAGAATGCTGATGGGGGGAAAAAAAAAGGGTATATATAGAGACGGTTAAGACCCTTTATGAACACACTCTATGTTCGTTTATATTATCAACAAATAAAACACTAAACTATAATGGTTAACGACATTGAAAAGCAGCTTACTCCAGATGAGCACCTCGAATCAGCGCCAATCGGGCTGTACTCAAACAACAGCGGCAACGACTCCAACAGTCACATTATTTCCAAGGTGTCGACGTCTCACGATGGTAACTACGTGTATCTTGGCAACAAGAAGTTTGCCAGAGATGAGCTTCTGACCGCTTTCGGTGGTACTTTGAATCCAGGTTACGCAGCACCTTCCGTGCACAAGTTCGCCAACCCAGCACCTTTGGGGCTCAGCGCCTTTGCGTTGACCACGTTTGTGCTCTCGCTCATCAACGCAGGCGCCATGGGCGTCAGCAACGACGGTATCGTGGTGGGGCTAGCGTGCTTCTACGGTGGATTCATTCAGTTATTGGCGGGCATGTGGGAAATGTCGATCGAAAACACCTTTGGTGCCTTGGCGCTATCCTCTTACGGTGGCTTCTGGATGTCCTTTGGTGCCATTTTCATCCCTTGGTTTAACATCGCTGCCTCTTATGATGACCCTGTGGAATTGCGTAACGCTGTCGGGTTCTATTTGCTTGGCTGGACCATCTTCACCTCCATGTTGACCTTGTGCACAATGAAATCCACTTTGGCCTTCTTCTCCTTGTTTTTCCTCTTGAGTTTGACCTTTTTGTTGCTCACCTTGGGCAAACTAGCAGACTCTACTCACTGCACAAAGGCCGGTGGTGTCATTGGTGTTATTGTGGCTTTCATTGCCTGGTACAACGCCTACGCCGGTTTGAGTACCAAGCAAAATTCCTACGTGACCGTGACCGCTCTCCCATTACCTGTTTGGGGTAGCAAGCTCAACTAATTGGCGTTTGGCTCCATTATGATAATGATTTTAATGACACAAACAAATATTGTTCTTTCTACACTAACATTATTATTTTTTTCTTCTTATACATACTAATTTATACCTACTTTAATTTATTTGATCATTAGTACTTAATCACTTTTACGATACGTATATACTCTTACCAATATAGGCAACAGTATCAATATTCATTTACACGTATATATAATAAACTATAATTATGGTATTCATTCGACGTTGTTTCACCGCTTTTGCTTCAGATCGGTTCCTCACTAGGCTAATGCTAAGTAAATGCATCAAAGACATCAGCCATTTTCCTCTACCAAACACACAAAAGCTGCTCAATTACTCAGATCATACCCAGCTACTGCAGTCAGGCAGCCAGACATACGAGTCTTTACTGATTTTGTTATGCAAAAGGCTACAGATCTTTAATGGCATACCCTTTGGCATAATGATCAATCCCCACTGGACTACCATCTGGAACTCGTATGCTAACTCATTGAAGATCCTGCTTGAGTTTACGTCGCAGTATCAAACCGAAGTTGCCAGTGCTAGACAACTCAAGGACTTCAAAATCACCTCCGAAAACAATGAGTCATTTGTCCTGATTTTGAAAAGGATTATGGACATTCATCACGATAACATAGTAGAAATCAATGAAGGCATCAAAGAAACGGCCAAGTACAATAACTTTAATCAGAAGCAGTTCCTAAATGACCATTTGAAAGAAAGAATTCTCATGCAGTTGATCTGCAACAACCATATATCTCTTTCTGTTAAAAAAGAGGGTATTGTTAATAAGAATCTGAACATACTTACGATCTTAAATGAAGCTATCCAATTTGTTAACGATATGTCTTTGCTAAAATATGGTGAAATACCCAAATACAATATCAAATCCATTTTCAAGGCTCCGAATCAATTTATTTTTGAAGACCCGGCAACTAGCGACCTCATATTCCCCTATATTGACAACCACATTCAGTATGTGCTACAGGAACTTCTTAAGAACAGCACACGGGCCACTATTGAAAATAATATCAACAAACCGATCGATATTTTAATCACCGTCTTGCAAAGGGAAGACTCTAGCAAAATCCTACAAGTCAAGATATCCGATCACGGGCTAGGCATTCACCCAGATCTGACCTCTCATCTTTGGGACTATTCCTTTACCACCGTGAACTCTTCTAATTCTGAGAGCAATGACAGTTCCTCTGTTGTTAATTCCAAAATGATTGCCGGTATGGGCTACGGCTTGCCGCTAAGTCTGACCTACTGTAAGCTCTTTGGCGGTGACATCCGTCTACAATCGATTCACAAAATGGGCACTGACGTTTATTGTCAATTTCATGGTTTTTGAACCCAATATATACAAGATTATAAGATTTTATAAAGAAGAACCTCTCTTTTCGAATGTGGAGATATCCTGTGCAACACTGCTCAATAGTCCAAACGCTCTGGCTCTTTTAATGGCCTTGGTCATTGACTTTTGTTTCTTGGCGTTCAGTCCCGTGATGTCTCTGTGCAAAATAGCTCCCGACTGTGACATGTATGGTGACAATAGGTGTGGCATGATATAAAAGTCAAGTGGATTCACTTCCAATGCATTAAAAGCTGATGTTTTCATCTTTTGCAAACGTGTGGCCTTTACAATCTTGTTTTGGTATCTTTGTGATGCAATCGAGAAATCAAATGGAGAATATGTGGTTTTCGAGTCTGAGCTGGCATACGACGCCTTAAACGTTGGTACAAACGCTCTGTGCACAGTGACCTTTTCTGTCAACTGTGATAGTTGTGAAACGCTGTTCAATACGTTTTTAGCTGCACTACTGTTCATTATATAGCTAATAAAACAATTATTAAATATTGTCAACTTCACCAAAATTTTTCACTTCTCATCGAACAAAGGAAATTTCAGCAGTAGAAGAATAAATACAGTTGACTTTTTGGCTTGATTGAAGCGTATTGTCTCTAGGTATATGCTTTTGGCTCTAGTACTCATGTCATGTAATAAGACTTTGAAGCAAAATCAGCAAAAATTTGATTACAGTGATCTTCAGTATAATTAACTTCTTGGTCTTCTTTTTCTTTTATTCGAAAACCAATTCTATGAAACAACATTACCAGTAATTACCTGTAGTAAATTCAACCCCTTCAAAAATTCACCTTTTTCCCCATGAAATAGGTTGTTCTCCCAGTAATTCCCTTATAGCAAAAATCTTCTCACCTTTTCTCTTTTCTAGTATGATCTATAAAAGTATTTGCAATGGAAAGAAGATCAAGCAGAAAAAGAGTGAAGGTAGATTATGCAGCATTGAATGAAGCAAAGTTCCGGGAAAAGAACGTGCACCACCACTGGGACCAATTTCGGGCTTTCGACCCCATTGACTGCAACAAAGACGAACCAAAGTACATCAAAGTAGAAGCTAAGAACGGAGTTTTCAATGACGACGACTTGACTGCATTGATTGACAACAGTAAGCTAACGATACCAATACTAATACCGAATGCAAACTTGAACATAGCGGAAAGCTACAATAAAAACATTCAGCTTGATTTTCAGATACCGAACTTGGATATCGACAAGCTCACTGAACTCATCGGAGCCAGTCACGAAGTGCCTATTATGAATACCATGACACAAAACAACAATCTGAAAAAGTGGGACATGAGTCAGTGGAGGGACTATTTTAATTCCATGGAAAAGGACAAGATCCTCAATGTTATTTCGTTGGAGTTCTCAGATACAGATCTAGGTAAGCTTGTGAGGATACCGAAGATTGTGCGAGATTTGGATTTGGTGTGCAACTTGTTTGAGAACAAGGTGCTTAACGATAATCTTGCTAAGCACGACATCGAGTGCCCCAATATTCAAAAATACATCTTGATGTCCGTTAAAGGGTGTTTGACAGATTTCCACATTGATTTTGCGGCCACCTCTGTATACTACTCGCCCATCAAGGGTTCTAAGAGATTTATTCTTATTCCGCCTTTAAAGCGCAACTTGAAGATCTACAAAAGATGGTGTCTCTCGTCAAACCAGAACGAGACGTGGCTACCAGACATGATTCCAAACTTGAAACCAAGCGAGATCAGGAACCTTAGGCAAGATCCTAGCGTGCCAGACAGCTACATCAACAACGGGTTTACTGTGGATGTCAATGTAGGCGACTTGCTTTTGTTGCCAAGTGGCTGGATCCATGCGGTGATCACTTTAGAAGACAGTTTAGTTTTTGGTGGTAACTTTCTCAATTTGATCAGCCTAGAGAACCATTTGACCACGTACCAGCTTGAATTAGAAACCAAGGTTGGTGAACAGTTCAAGTTTCCCAATTTTCTTGCGTTCATTTGGTTGTTTGCGTACTCCATCACTCAAAGCTCTGACAAGTTGATAGTCAGCGACAAATTTGAGCTTGACTGTCTAAACCACTTATTTGATTTTCTAGATTTACAATGGAGGCTAGTCAGGGATCCCCCACAAAAGTCCAGGTCCCAACGGGACCACAAATATCACTTAGAAACCATCAGAAGAGTCAAATCTTCAATACCAACCGAAATAATCGGTGATGACATTGATCAATTTTTACTGCTTTTCAAACAGTTTTTGAAGCGGACAAATGACCACTTGCAGGAGAGCAGTCAAGTTGGATTACCATTGAAGCGTCGATGTCCATAACCTCTCTCTCTCTCTCTCTCTTATATAAAATGTAATTAATGAATGAACAACGATAAAGGCCGGGTAACTTAGCTTGGTGCTGAGCATTTATGACGCCCTCTTTTGGAGGGCAAAAAATTGTCCACCTCGTCTTTATAACAACAAGAGGAAGGAATCAAAGCATTGCCAGTAAAGTAGAAACGCTATGAAGATGCTAACGAAATTTGAGTCCAAGTCTTCTAGGGCCAAAGGGGTGGCATTCCACCCTAGAAGACCGTGGATTCTTGTGTCGCTTCATTCTTCGACAATTCAGCTTTGGGACTACAGAATGGGTACACTGATCGAAAGATTCGAAGATCACGAAGGGCCAGTGCGTTCAGTTGACTTTCATCCTACACAGCCGATCTTTGTGTCCGGTGGTGACGACTACACGATCAAGGTCTGGTCGACGCAGACCAGAAAGTGCATGTTCACGTTAAATGGACACTTGGATTATGTTAGAAACGTGCAATTCCACCATGAATTGCCATGGATTCTTTCGTGTTCAGATGATCAGACTATCAGAATTTGGAATTGGCAAAACAGAAAGGAGATTGCCTGTCTCACTGGCCACAACCACTATGTTATGAGCGCGCAGTTCCACCCAAAGCAAAATCTTATTGTGTCAGCTTCCCTAGATCAAACAGTGAGAGTGTGGGACATTTCATCGTTGATTCAAAAGCATTCTGCTCCTTCAGGCCAGAACTCTTACGGTGGGCCTAATGCAGGCAGCAATGGCTTCAGCAGCAATTACGACGACCCATATTTCAAGGGTTCTCAGTACGGTGGTAATCAAAGCTTGGGTATGCAGCCTCCTCAACAGGACATCTTTGGTAACACCGACGCCGTTGTCAAATATGTTTTAGAAGGTCACGATAAAGGTGTCAACTGGGCTTCATTCCATCACGAATTACCTTTAATTGTCTCCGGTGGTGATGATAGATCAATCAAAGTATGGAGAATGTCCGATACAAGAGCTTGGGAAGTCGATGGTTGTAGGGGCCACACCAACAACGTCACTTCTGTTCTATTCCATCCTTCAGAACCTTTGATCATCTCAGTTGGTGAGGATAAAACAATCAGAACTTGGGATCTTAACAATAGAACCCCTGTTAAACAATTTAAAAGAGACAATGACAGATTTTGGATGATCAAGGCACATCCTACGATGAACTTATTTGCTGCTTGTCACGACTCAGGTGTCATGGTTTTTAAGCTTGATAGAGAGAGACCTGCTTCAACTATCAGTAATGATGAATTATTTTTTATTAATAATGAAACTCAATTACAAAAATTCGATTTTCAATCAAAGAATGTTTCGTTACCAATGATTTCTTTGAAAGATGCTGCCATCAAGTGGAATAAAATTAGAACCATCAGTCATAATCCTTCTGAAAATTCCATCTTAGTTCAATCTGGTGAGAAAGATACTGGTAAGTATTCTTATTTTGTTTTATCAAAAGAAATTGTTGGCGCACTTCAACCAAGTTCTAAAGGTGAAGGTCAAGCAAATTCTGCTTATTTCATTGCTAGAAATAGATTTGTTACATTTGTTAGATCTTCTCATACTTTGGAAGTTCGTGATTTGAATAATAAAGTTACTAAGGTGATAACATTAGATAGTGATGTCAAGGACATTTTACCTGCAACTCCTGGTAACATTTTACTCATTAAATCACAAAAAGTGGAATTATTTGACGTTCAGCAAAAGAAATCTATCAATTCTTTAGGTGTCTCGAGTGTTAAATATTGTTCATGGTCTCCAGATCATCAATATATTGCTTTAATCTCAAAGCACACAATCACAATTGCTAAAAAGAATTTGGATGGTGTTTTATCAATGCATGAAACAATAAGAGTAAAGTCAGCTGCTTGGGATGAAACTGGTGTTTTAATTTATTCAACATTAAATCACATCAAATATGTTTTATTGAATGGTGATACCGGTACTTTGAAAACTTTAGAAAATACCCTCTATATTTCAAAGGTTTTAGGTACTCATTGTTATTGTTTGAATAGAAAGGGTGATGTTGAGGATGTTGTTATTGATCCAACTGAATATAGATTTAAAAAGGCTCTCATTAACAAAAATTTCAAAGAAGTACTAAGAATTGTCAAAAACTCAAATCTTGTTGGTGAAAATGTTATTTCTTATTTACAACAGAAGGGCTACCCAGAAATTGCACTTCAATTTGTCCAGGATTCTGAAACAAGATTTGAATTGGCAATTGAATGTCATAATCTCAATATTGCTCTTGCCGAAGCTCAAAAAATCAAAAATAAGCCAACTTGGGAACAGTTGGGTAAGGAAGCTTTAGCTCAAGGTAATATCGAAATTGTAGAATTAGTTTACCAACAATTACACTTGCTTGATAAATTATCCTTCCTTTATTTAACCACTGGTAACGTTGAAAAGCTCAATAAGATGTCACAAATTGCTGAATCAAGAGGCGATTTAGGTTCCCTTTACACTAACTCAGTTTATTTGAATGACATTGAAAAGAAAATTCAAGTTTTAATTGCAAGTGGTTTACAACCTTTGGCTTATATTACAGCAAAACAAAATGGTTTAGATGATATTGCTGAAAGTATTATTGCTGAATCCAATATTGATAAATCAAAGATTGATTTACCAGTTATCAAGAAATTAACTGAAAGTTCACCTCAACCAATCGATGGACCAGTATCATCATGGCAATTGGAGAATGTTGAAGCATCGTTCTTTGAACAAGCAATAAGTGGTAACATGGAAGGTTTATCATTAGAGGATGATTCAAGTAACTATCATCACGCTCTTATTGAAGATGATAAGGACAAATACGAAGATGCAGGTTTTATTGACGATGAACCAATTGAAGAAGAAGAAGAGGAGGATGCATGGGATCTTGGTGATGAAGATCTAGAAGTTGAGTTAGATCTACCTGAAGAAGCCGTTGATATCGGTGATACCGGTGCGCTTCCAACTGAATTGAAGGACTGGGTCAAAAACTCCAAGACTGCAGCTGGTTTCATTTCTGTTGGTAAATTTGACGTTGCTGCCGGTATTTTGAATAAGCAAGCCGGTATTATTAAATTTGAGCCATTGAGATCCAGATTTATGGAGATTTATCAAGCTTCAAAATTAGAGGTGCCATGGTTTGATGAAGCTGAAAGTAACTTACCATCTTACATCAGAGATTCTGAAGTTTTTGAGTCTACTGGTAAAAAGATTGGACTGATTCCAGGATTTGATTTGTTAGATGAATTAGTTCAAGAAGGTTTTAAACTATTCAAGGGCAATAAACTAGAAGAAGCTATTGAGATATTTAGAAAGACCATCTACATTGTTATTACACTAGTTGCCTATAGCGAAGAAGACGAAGAAAAATGCCATGAGATTCTTGGCATCTGTAGGGAGTACATTCTCGGGTTGCAAATTGAGCTGAAGAGACGTACACTAGCACCAACTGAGGTGAAAAGAAACTTAGAGTTGGCGTCATATTTTGCCTCTGTTGATTTGCAGCCTGCACATAGATTGAATGCACTTCAGGTTGCAATGACACAGGCGTTCAAGGCCAAGAATTACTTGTTATCGTCGCATTTTGCCAATGAGTTTTTGATGATCTTGTCAACGGGTCCTAGAGCCGATCAAGCCCGCAAGATCCAAGCAAAGTCGGATTCCATTGCTACTGATGCGATCTCCATTGACTTTGACTGCTACCTTGACAGATCTGAATTTGAGATCTGTGCTGGTGACTTCCGCCCACTGCTACGTGGCGACGAAATCGTCAAGGAAAAAGTTTTGGGTGTTTCATACGGTAAAGCATGGCGTGGAAAGGTGTGTCAAGTTACGCTGATTAGTGAAATCGGTGGTTCTGGTTCTGGTGTTAAGTTAAGAAGCTGAACGTTTACTTCAAAAGGAGGGACCCTTTTTTCTTCCTTGTTGTGTGTTTTCCCCCTTTAGTTTACTGATTTTATTTATATCTTTCTATTTATTAAAATCCTATCATTTGTTTGGACTGTCTTTATGGCCTTGTTCTGTGTATTTTGAGTTTGAATAATTAGAAAAACGTCAAAGTTGGAGCTTTTGTACTGAGCAAATTACTCCTTTTGGCTATTTTTCTCTTCGCCTTCTGCGTTGGGAATTTTCTCGTTGAAAAATTTTTTTTTTCACTTTATATAATATGAAGTTGTTCATTATAAGAGAATCACAAGATGTCGACGTTTTTCAGTAGTTCATACGACGTAGAGGACTCAAGTGACGAGGAGATTCTCTACTACTCCGACGATGAACGTCACCAGGTATCTTTTGGCGTTGCAGGGGACTCGTCTTCGGATGAAGAAGAGCTCGTTGATTCAGAAGAGGAAAGTGAAACACCAAAAGCAAGCAAGAGTGAGTCAGAGGATTACAGTGAGTCAGAGGAGGACGAGGGTGACGAGGAAAATGCGAGTGAAGACTGGGGGTCGTCTTCGGACTCGGATTCAGATGATGAAGCGCCAAAGGGTCGTGATTACTTTCTCAAAAAGGATTTCCTCAAGGGTGGTAACGACGACAGTGACAGCGAAGATGAAAAGAAGGTGGTCAGATCTGCTAAAGACAAGTATCTTGACGAAATTGAAGGGTTGGTGGACCAGTTGGAGACTTTCAGCATGGTAGAAGAATGGATCAAGCTGTCTAGTGAACTTGACAAGTTGATGAAATTGATTCCAAAACACCAACAGTACCAGATCCCAATTCCAAAAGACTACATCAAGGTAATTTGTCTTATTGAGGATGCCGTTGCTAACCAGAGCAAGGAATCGCTAAAGCTACTCTCGCCATCCCAGTCAAAGAATTTGAATATCGTCAAACAAAAGGTTAGAAAGGAAGCCAAAGTGTATGCAGAACAAGTTGAAAAATACAGAGAGGACCCAGCTGCGTTTATTAATGGAACTGACGAATCTGCTAATTTGCAGAGCGCTTCAGACGAAATTGATCAAAAGGCTAACAATAACATTGCACAAGGCTCTGCAACTGGCGTCTTTACCATCGTTTTATCCATTTTAGAAACTCGTGGTAAGAAGAACATTGACCACAAGGAACAAATTACGGAATTGGAATTGCTTGTCAAGGAAGCTAAGACCACTTATGAAAAGATCACTATTTACATGCTGCTACTTTCGATCAGATTTGACCTACACTCAAAGGCATCATTTATGCCATTAGATGCATGGACATCCTCTTTCAGCGAGGTCATTCAACTTTTAAATTTATTAGATTCTGATGAAGAGTACGTCATTACTGAAGCAGCTTTTGGTAATGAAGATATAACTACACCTCCATCAAAGGGTGCAGATGGCAAGAGAAAAATTGTTGGATCAATTGCTTCATTAATCGAAAGATTAGCAGACGAATTGAACTCTCACTTGCTTCACATTGATCCAAATTCCAATGAATACATCACAAGATTGAAGGATGAAAGCAAGGTTTACTCATTGATTGTCAGAGGTCAAGTTTACTATTCCAAGATTTTATCAGCTAAGGCATTGGGTGAATTAGAAGGTGATCAATTGACACGTTTAATTATTCGCAGATTAGATTTCATTTACTATAAACCTATCAATTTAATCATTCTTTCAGAATTAAATGCGTGGAACCTATTATCAACTGAAAACTGTGAAAATGTTGCAAAGATTACAAGTAATGAAGCTGATTTTCAAAGTACCAATGCATTAATTGATTCATTATGTGCACATGTTTATGAATACTCTAATCATGGATCAGGTTCTCAACGTAAGCGTGCAGCATTGATGCAATCATACTATTATGCGGCATGTGATCAATTTTACCGTGCTAGAGAGATTCTTCATCTCACACACGTTCAAGCTGTTGTTCAATCTGCTGAAGCTTCAATTCAAGTCTTGTTCAATAGAGCTGTGGTCCAATTAGGTTTAGCTGCTTTCAGAAATGGACAAATTGAAGAAGCAAGATCAATTTTAACAGAAGTTGCAACAAATGCCAGAATCAGAGAAGTGTTAGGTCAAAGCATCAACAGGTCAGGGTCATCACAAACCGTTCAAGCATTAACAGCGGATGGTGAAACTATTACAATTGGAGGCGAAAGACATGTTCCATTCCATATGCATATCAATATTCAGCTATTAGAAACAGTTTATTACATTACATCAGTATTGATTGAAATTCCATTAATGGCCCTTGGTTGTTATCAAGGTACCATTGGCGACAATCAAGAACTACTAATTCAATTACAGCAAAGTAGAAGAACTGGTGGTAGTAAAACGTTCAGAAGAGTTCTAGAATATGCCGTGAGACAATACTTCAGAGGACCTGCCGAAGATGCACGTGACAGCGTTATTCTTGCGGCATTAGAGTTTATCAAGGGTGATTGGAAGAATGTGATGGAGAGATTCAGAGAATTGAACATTTGGGGTATGATGCCGGGTCTTGAATTGACGCCTGAAGATAAGGCCAATAAAATCTTGAAAATGTTGGAGCACACTGTCAAAAAATCGACATTAAGAACATGGATTTATTGTGAATCTGGTATTTTAAAATCTTATCCAATTAATAGACTAAGTTCAAGATTTGAGCTAGACGTTGCCGATGTTACCAGTATTGTTGCGGGTATCATTTCCAAGGAGGAGGTCAATGCCGTTTTGGAGTTCAAGGCAAATAGCGAAACTTATGTTGTTTTCCATGCTAAGAATAGAGGCATAAACGATATCATCAAGAACTTTGCTGATAAGATCAACAGCGTTGTTGAGAGGAATGAAAAGTTGAGTTTAGGTGGATACCAAGTTATGTTGAAGAAGAAATAACTTTGGAATTTTGAGATAAAATAGATTTAAAGAATGAAGATGAAGATTATCTTATGATGATAAGGCAAATGAGCTTTGTCTTTTGTTCTAATGAGAGTATGTATCTACTTATATATATATATTTATATGATCATAAATATGACTAAATTAGTATTTGAAGGTTTTTGTTTAACAGCCGACCATGTAATTACAAAAATTAGACATAAAGCTTTGGTACACCCTCACACTCAACTCACTCCTCTATAACCGCTGCCATCCAAAACTTCAACTTATTATTATCTTCCGCCCAACTAGGTAAAACATCCCGATTAGAATATCTTACCATGAGAAGGAAATTTATGCCCAAAATTTTTTCTTACTCTTAAAGCCATTAGATAGAGACTCTATCTGCATACAATTTATGACGGGAAATGTTGAATTGAAGGCGCAATCGCCGCTGATGAAGTTTAAACAGTTTCTCAGGGGCCGGCGGTCGCTTCCGGATCTGCGGCAGCCGTTTCAAGTGACACCAAATCTTGAGAAGACGTCTACTATCCAAGGGACTGTCAAACACATTTGGGGGTCTCCGGTGAATGCTGTGGTGAAAAAGCAAGATACGAGTCACAGTGACAGCAAGGGCGATACCACATACGACTCTGACAACGATTCGATAGACTCCGCGTTTTCGTTTAACGTTTCGATACGATATTACAAGGAAAAGGCAGAGGACGACGTCAAATCTGATAAGATTATAGTGCACGAGGACGAAAGAATAAAGGAATTAATGGATGAATACGACGAGCACGGTCTGAACGAGGAGTGGTATGATGGCGAGTATATTGATGACGACGAAGAGGTGTTCGCTGAAGACGAAACCGATAACCTTTTTAACAGAGACCTGTTTGGATTAGAGAAAATGGCTAATTCTAGAGCAAGGGCAAATTTGGAACTTTAATAGTGTGTTTAGCTACACTGGGTGGCAGCGCATGAAACCATGGATGTGATACATATGCATATATGATCAGTAAAAATATATAAATGATGCTGTAGAGCAACGATAGTAATATACAATTTTAATTAGTAATTTCAGCAGCAAACAGTGCTGTGGGGGTTTAGCTTTGAATTAAGGGGAGTTTAACAAGCTTTCTGGTTACAATTAGATTACCACATACGTTTTTCTTCATGTGTTAGTGACCAGTAACGCTTCTCAGCAGCTATACATGAGCAAACACTATGAAAAGTTATAGAGGAAAATTTTTTCCTTCTTCATTAGAGAGTAAGTGGATACAGAATATAGATTTAGATAATGTCAAATTTAGGGCTGCAAGTGAGGCAAGCGGTTCCATCGATTGATTCAGTGGTTGCAGACTATGCGGTTGGATATATCAACCATCTTAGCCACTCAACAGAGGATGCGATTTTGTCACAGCAGCTAGATATTTCGAATGAAGTCAGATTCCTGAAAGAGCTTCTAACCAGTGCAGGAGGAGACGCTCAGAAAGTTGAAACTCTTGCAGCAAAGATCCAGGAGTCTCTTGAGAAGCAATTTAGCGGTAACATGGCAAAATTGGAAATTACAGGTGATACCTCCAAAAGACTATTAGACATATCGTTGATTAATTCAAAGCAGAGAGAAATGGATTCGTCCTTGGCAATGCTACAAGCTACAGATATTGAACACACCGGTAGAACCATTGAAACCAGAGTTGATAAGAAGAAATTGCAGAAGGCAGAAGCCAAAATCGCTAAAAAGGTTGCCAAGAGAAACAACAAGTTTGTTCAGTACGAAGCATCCAAGTTGATCAACGATAGCAACAAGGAAGACTACGATGATTTCTTTTTGAAGGTCAATCCCATTGAGTTTGGTGCTGCTGCCGGTAAATCCAAGGATATCAAAATTGATACCTTTGATCTCTATGTTGGTGAGGGTCAAAGAATCTTGTCTAATGCATCATTGACTTTGGCGCATGGTAGAAGATATGGTTTGGTTGGTCAGAATGGTATTGGTAAATCTACTTTGCTTAGAGCGCTTTCCAGAAGAGAACTAGACATTCCAAAACATATTACAATTTTACATGTTGAACAAGAGTTGAGAGGTGATGAAAACACAGCAATCCAATCGGTTTTAGATGCAGATGTTTGGAGAAAGCAATTACTTATGGAACAACAGAAGATTGAAGAAAGAATAAACGATATCGATGATTTGAAAAAGGAGTTTGAAGAGGAATCACTTGAAATGAAGAAATTAGAGAATGAACAAATTGATCTAACAACAAGACTAGAGGAGGTTCACGAAAAGTTGAGTGAAATGGAATCAGATAAAGCAGAAGGTAGAGCGGCCTCAATTTTGTATGGTTTAGGTTTTAGTGCAGAGGCACAACACAGGGAAACAAAAACCTTTTCAGGTGGTTGGAGAATGAGATTGTCATTAGCAAGAGCATTGTTCTGTAAGCCTGATTTACTATTACTAGATGAACCAACAAATATGTTGGATGTTCCATCCAGTACATACCTTGCCAACTATTTATTGACTTATCCAGCAACAATTTTAGTTGTTTCACATGATAGATCATTCTTAAACGAAGTTGCCACGGATATTATTCACCAACACTCTGAAAGATTGGATTATTATAGAGGATCCAATTTCGATTCCTTCTACTCTACAAGAGAAGAGAGATTAAAGAACCAAAAGAGAGAGTATGAAAATCAAATGAAGATTAGGGAACACTTGCAAGCCTTTATTGATAAATTCAGATATAACGCAGCCAAATCATCAGAAGCACAATCAAGAATCAAGAAACTTGAAAAGTTACCTGTTCTAGAAGCTCCACAAGAAGAGAAGCAAATCACATTTAAATTCCCTGATCCAGAAAAGCTTTCGCCGCCAATCTTGCAATTGAACAATGTTTCATTTGGTTATAGCAGGGATCAATTATTGTTGAATCATGTTGATCTTGACATTCAAATGAATTCCAGAATTGCGCTTGTTGGTGCTAACGGTTGTGGTAAGACTACGCTTTTGAAGGTTATCATGGGTGGCAATATACCGTTAGACGGATCAGTATCTAGGAACTCCAAGCTTAGAATCGGGTACTTTGCGCAACATCACGTTGACGGTATGGATCTCACACAAAATGCTGTCGGCTGGATGTCTGGTAAGTATCCTGGTAAGACCGACGAAGAGTACAGACGTCATTTGGGGTCATTTGGCATAACAGGGTCGTTGGCATTGCAGAAGATGCAGTCACTTTCAGGTGGTCAGAAGTCACGTGTGGCCTTTGCCGCTCTATGTTTGAGTGAACCACATATCTTGATTATGGACGAACCATCAAATCATTTGGATACTTCTGGGTTAGATGCGCTTTCAGAGGCGCTGAGGAACTACAAGGGTGGTGTTCTAATGGTTTCGCACGATGTGACGATGATTAACGAGGTCTGTAACGAGATCTGGGTCAGTGAGGACGGTAAGGTTGAGAGATTTGACGGTGACATCCAAGCATACAAGAAGTACATTTTGTCCAAGGCCAATGCCACTGGTGTTGTTAAGCAGCATTGATTCTGATATATAGAAAGAGGCTCTCACTTCTAGCTTTTACATAATTTTAATCTATCTGATTGCTTATATCCTGCGTTATTGTATTATTCAATAAGCCAAGCTAAACGAGCCATTTTCTTATGTTGATAATAGAATGCGTCTATTCAAAGGTATTTCTCTATCAGCAAACTCTTCTTCACGTGTATCTATACTAAGCTGGGTTCAAGCACGTTTGCGCTGCTTTTACCAATATACCCTAAACAGTAAGTGCTCGATCGTATTCGTTGGTTTCACCAGCCACATTTCGGAGTTTTGCGCGCGGGCAGTCAAAAGCGGAAAGACACACATTCCTAAACGGGAAACATACATGCATGGAAACTGCTGGTGCGCTAGTAAACAACGTAAAGAAACACTGGGGTATCTAAGGTAGAAGCGGTACACAGTGAGGATTAGCGATGATTGTTCGATGTCTTTCGTATCAAAGTTCAAGGTCATTCAGGAGGAGAACCACTAATGAAATAAACAGGCTACTGATATGTAATTTATTTAGTAATTCTATGCAAAGCAACGCTAAGGTGACTAATTGATGAATAAGCATAACAATTTGCACCTGCATGTACATGCATGTGCATGAAGCAGTAGTTTTGCTTGTTTACAAACCCATTTAGGCTAAACTGCGCAATGAAGCTTGTTTTCCACGCCAAACACATTGAGATCTTTAAACCATTGCTGCAAAGTTCTATGCCATCTATCAATTTCTTTCTTCATTTTTGTTCTTTTAAGCAATTTAACCCTCTTCATGCATCTGCTTTCACCTCCTCGGCTTTTTTTTAACGGAGTTACTTCTTGGCCGCATTAAAATAGATCACTATAAAAAGAAACAGCTGTAAAAACAAGGGTAAAACCGGTGATGACGTGCTATTTTTAGATTAAGGGACCGACCCCTACGTAATGCCAATAAGCAAGACCACCATAGTATAAATAGAGGATGAAGGTCGAGTGTAGAATACCAGTAGAAGAAGTTTAGTTCACTCATCAACACATTACACCACATTAATTATAATGCTTTCTCTTATTACTCTCGCTTTGGCTGCTGCTTCCTTCGTTTCTGCTGACTCCGTTAACTTGAGTGTCTCCTCCGACAACTCTGAAGTCAACGGCAACTCTCTTGGTTTTATCCACGAAGGTGCCGGTATCAACTACGGATTTCTTGGCACCTCCGCCACCGGTCAGGCTGTCGATTACGATGCCTCCACCGGAGTTTTGAGCATTCCATTCGCTGGCTCCTACGTCCAAGAATTCTCAGTCGACTCCGCTTACGTTGCCCTCACCGTTGCAGGCTCAGAAAAGACTTTCTCATTCAACTCTGACAATGAGTTGCTCGTCGAAGGCTCCGCGGACGGTTTCTACGCCTGTAAGAACACCAACGACCCATACAGCTACTCCACCAGATCATACGAGCTCATGTACTACACTTCTGACGCTCCAGAAGGTTGTATTGCCGTTAAGGTTATTGGTACCCCATCAAACTCAGCTTCTTCCTCTGCTGCTCCATCTTCCACATCCGACGCTCCAGTTTCCACTGCCTCTGAAACTTCCACCTCTGCTGAGCCAACCTCCACTGCCACCACCTCTCAATTCACTGATGCCGCTGCCGCCAACGCTCCAATCGCCGCCGGTGCTGCTGTTGTTGGTTTGATTGCTGCTTTGTTGTAAGTTTAGAGCACACACATTTGATGCAGACCGTGATCTGCTTTATTTTAACTTATTTTGTGCATGTCAATCCGAATATTTTATAAGCTTCTTTTAGTTTCCTTTAATGATGATTTAATTTAATAATAATAATCTTTTCTGTAGATGTAGCCTTGCCAAAATATCACGTTTCACCAGCTACGTTGCATATGCTCATCATATTGCCCACATAATAGTGGTTTTGTAATACACTAATAAAATAAAATGTTCATCACACATTTCCAATTCTACTTAACACCAGCATTTGCCTAACGTTACTTTTCATGCTTTTTTACAAACCACTTTGCAAAAAAAAATAATTACTAATTGTGTACATCAATTAGTCTTTGATGTTAAGCAATTTATAATTATACTGTAGCTTCATTTATATATTTGCCCAAATGAAATATAATTGCTTTAAATAATAATAAAATTATCACAAGTGCATCATGCAAACTCTCTCTGTTTGCTCACCACTAAAAATGCTTCCCTGAATACAAATCATTTTTTAGCAGTGTGTAAATTTTTACAAAAAGGTAACCTGTGTTCAATCACTTGGTTTTATCCATGCTGAATAGAACATTTTAGCGGAAATACATCTCTACAAATTTGAGTTACTGAATAGAAATATGTTTTGCAATATGTCTTGCCAAAAACTCAATACC
Source organism: Saturnispora zaruensis (assembly GCA_003705435.2). NCBI lineage: Eukaryota > Fungi > Ascomycota > Pichiomycetes > Pichiales > Pichiaceae > Saturnispora > Saturnispora zaruensis. Next base: position 257,759 of record PPIM02000011.1, on the reverse strand, counting down.
CACTTTCAAAAGTGAATCATTGTTAATGCCATCTGGGTGTACCGTTAATTGATGAAAGCATATTTCCTTTTCTACTTTAATTAAAAGCAATAATTACATAACTGACGATATATATTTAGATTTGACTAACTCGTTTCCTGCAAAATATAACCATAGCATTTCCAATTTCACAAAACACGTAGTTTAGGAGTTACACAAATTATTGGATACCTATGCTGCTGCCGTATTTGGATTGCAAATGTTACTGTTCATTAAATAGCATAATTTTCAAATTTTAGCTTAAACTTTGTTTCACTTCTTTCTTGCGTACTTGGCTGATGAACCGTTCAAAACCCCCAATTTTTTTATGCTACAAAAAAACGTATAACATTGCTTGTATTTTGAGATATAGATTAACTGACCGAGGTTTCTAAAGTTTGAGTAAAACTTTGAAGAATTTTAAAAGATCAAATGCAAAAACAGGTTCACTTCAATTGATGAGTGAAATGGTTTTACTTGACCAAACAGAAAATTGGCTTAAACTCCGGCTAATTTTTTGTCGAGGGTATTAAGGAAAGAAGTAATAAGGAACCCATACACATATTTGATATTTCAGCTTCACATCAACCAACGATAACACAATATATTATTTTATTTATGGAAATTGCTCATGCCTAAAATTGAATATTGACTTAATAATTGCACATCCACAACTCTAGTTGGTATCGTTTTTCTTATTCTTTTTTTACTTTTAATTAGTTAGTCTCAATCTCTGGTTTCAAAAAGAATTCTTCTTTTTTACAGAATGTAATATATACATGTGACATTATATGAAAGAATATATGCAGTAACTGTATTTTTTGGAAACACTAAACTGAATTTGCATAAATTTGAAATTTGTTAAAATGCAAACATATCAAAAAATTGCGGTGTCTATGATTATATCAATGCTTAAATTTAAAGTCATAAATTTATCTTGATTTTTGTTATTCCTAGTTTTTTTTGCTGTGAGAACAAGCCACTACTTCACAGTATAGTAACTTTTAAAAGAGTTGTTTGATACTCAAGATAAAAGAATTTATAAAAAAATGATTTTCAAAACTTGAAAGAAGGAACTTTGTACACTTTCATTTTTGTTTTGTTGGCCATGTATGATACTACAAAAATTTTTAAATGTGCTTCTTTTCGACTTTAAAATTTATTATAATAATTGGGGCAAATAGTAAGAGCAGATTTGCTTCTTACTACCCAAATCCTTTTCAATGTACTGTATTTGGCTTCTATTTTCATGCAACAACATTAAGCAAGTCATGATGCTGAGCATATTTGATAATTTTAAATGTCGGTTTCACAGCTACTTCAGCATTTTTTATAATTTATGATTATAATTTACAACTATAAGGAAAGATACAAATTTAAGAAAAACCATACTTACATTTCCTTTCTTCACATTTTCCTTTCACCTTTTTAGGTTTTATTTTCAATTTTTATTTTAAACAATAAGCTACCAGAAAGAACACCAACCAATATAGTGCTGACAAAGATTCTCAACACTTGTGGCTTGCTGAATCAATTTGTCAACTTGTGTTGGCACATCCAATGATTTGAACCTCTTAAAATCATTCCCTGTCAATTTGTCATTAATTCTTTGTAAAACAAACATAGCTCTGGCGTTTCTAATTTCATTCTTATAATTGGCTTCCAGACGTGACGCTTCTTCTGCACTTATTTCGCCACTTTTCAATAGCTCCTTATAATTTTGATCCGGTAACTTATATCCTAACCTGTCCACAATCTTTTTCAACGGAAAATCAAATCCCCAATTGATTAATGGGTCGTATGCAAATGCCTCTAGGATGGCCATCAAAGATTCTTTATTATCTCTCAAAACTCTCATAACGTTTTCTGAGGTAATTCTAAATGATCCTTCGATACCACTAACTTCCATTGCATAACTTAACATTCTTGTCAACCTGAACGGAACCTTTTCAGGATACTTTTCACGCAAAATAGCGGACTCAAAACAGTCCCCAAAATCAATGTGAACCACTTTACCTGTGATTCTATCCATCATCAAATTAGACGGGTGTCTATCACCTAGTCCAAGAATATAGCCAACCATTGACATCACTGCTAGGGATCTGGTATATGTCGTTCTCCTATCAAGCCATGCCTCTGATGACTTGGACTTGAACCATAGAACTTTATACAAATCTTGGCCCCTTGTTATATCCAGTGCATAAGTAAAAACTTCAACCTTTTCTAGTAGAGTTAAATTGTCATAATCTGGTGACATTTGTAGCATAACTCTGTGCTCAACGTCCAAATAAATCTTACGTGGTTCTCTATACTCTTTAATCAAAACATGGAAAGTATCTGAGTTAGGAACCCATCCAAGCAAACCTGATGATGGTGAAAGTGGAATTGCTGCATACCGTTGAATATCAACATGCCTTTTGAAACATTCTGGATCGTTTGCCAAAAGTGTGTTTACTAAACCAAATAATTGCATTACTAAGTTATCTTGCCTAATATCTTCATGACCCTTTAATAAAAACTGATAGTTTTTACCATCACTACCCCAAACATTAAACTTTCTTGGTCGTTGCTTTGAGCTGATAATCATCAATATTGGTTCGCATCTAGCAATTCTGATAATTTCTTTACCTGCTTCATACGTCCCCGGAACCGCTAACTCTAAGTCTTTTGCATGTAGTAGTTTTGGTGATATGTGTTGTAAATCCAAGTTTTGTAGTAATGGCAATTGCTTTGAGATTTTCCTAAATACTGTGTAATAGAGATCCCATGCCTGATTAATGTAAACAGAATCTCCTTTTCGCCTAAACTCAATCAACCATCCATATGCTTCATTCAAATCCTTACCAAATGCATTGGCAAAAGAGGCTTCTCTTATAGTTTCGGGTCCCTTTTTCAAAACATCGTGTAAAGGTTCTAAAATTGAAAACATTTTTTCAATATTCTGCTCACCAAAATATGCTCTGGATGCATCCTCTAGTGCCTCATACCACATCTCATGCCAAAGAACAGCCACACGAATAAGTTCATTACTAACCATATCGGCCTGATCAACTAATACTGAAGAATGGGCACGCATTTTATCAATAATGGTCAGAGCAGCTTTTTGCCTTGATTTGGATTCTGATTTAATTGCAACCGTCAATGGATAAACTAAAGCTTGCGGATGAGCACGCCCCAAATCAGATAGAAGTCCAAGTAACGAATGAGAGACTAATGGGTCAGGTTGATGGATATGTGAGATCAATTGTGGGATCACATCTAACCAAGTATCTATTTTGACCATTTGGAAGCCTTCTTGCATTGCAGTTGTTACTTCAGGAACACTACCAAAATTTATCCAAAGTGTTAATAGTCTCAACATATCTTGAAGTGGGTTAAAGTGAGATAATGCAATAGAGTGAAAGAAACCTTTGACCGCGGGCACAACATAAGTAAAGACCATATTGGAATTATGTTCCTCTTTATTAATTTGTTGCTGGTGATCACCATAGTTTTTGGAATGGGGTGGAATAACTTCATAATTGGCTAAAGCCCAATTATGCCATGCTTTGTACCAATTTGAATCAAAGTGCGTTGCTAACAAGAAAGAACCTAAAATACTCTCAGACTCAGTTTCGGTCCAATTATCAGACATTGTAATTTTCCATTCACCTTGTTTTAGGTAACATCTGGCCAACAATCTTGTAAACTTTTCAATATCATCAGACAATCCAGGAATTCTCTTTGGTAGTGGCTGTGTAATTGCTTCATTCTCGTTGACGCCTAAATCACGGGATAATTTAGAAGTAAAATCAACTAGATGTGATAAAGCTTCTGTTTGCTGACCTCTTGCCCACATATACTTCAACTGGGCATAGACAACATGCGCTGAACCTTTTTGACTCTTACCACCGTTAGAATTATCATCTAAAAGTGCGTTCAACGATTTCTCAGCGAGCCCTAATCTGCCACTCTTTCGGCACAAATTTGCAAATTTGATCCATATTTCCATGTCTTGTTTTGGTTTAACAACTAAAGATCTAGCCTTTAGAATTCTTTGCCAAATATCAACATTCTTTTGACATCCAAGCAATCTCTTGTTCCATGTATCAACAATGTGAACTCTTTTTTCAGACCCCATTGGCAAGCATTTATAATCAATGATCTCTTCTAATTCGGCCAACATTTGAACTCTTACAACAACACCGTATGCTCTATTAAAAGATTCACTAACCAATGCTGTTACTTCTGTAACTAACAAATCTCTAGCTTTCGCAATTTGCAATGTCGCTTCATTGTAATTATTATTGTGCAATGATAGAACAGCATTGAAAAATGCTCTATCAGGACTTTCTTTCTTCATAACATTAATGTAAACACCCATCTTTTCCCAATGACCCAATCCCCAAGATGCAGCTGCTGCAAGAGGAGCAATCGCTCTCTTTATATCTGGAGAGCTTTGCTCCCACTTAGTTTGAGCTAAATTGCTCAATGTATCCCATTCACCTAACGCATGTAAACAACGCATCTTACCCATTGTTATTTCAGTAGAATTTGGATCTTCTTCTTCACGCTCGTTATATGCTTTAAGGGCATCATCCCAGCGTTGAAGCTTTTCGTACCATGTTTCCTTTAACTGTAGCCCATGATGTTCTTGCGCATATTTTAGAATACCAATTGCAGCATCTGACTGTTGTAATTGATTGTTAATACTAATTAATGATTCAATAGTAGGAATAGTAGGTTCTTGAATAAATTCCATTTCCTTATAATGAAGAGCTTTGGCGTATGCATGTGACTTTTGTGCGTACTGACCCAAAGTTTGTGTTCTGATAGGCAATGATTTTTCATCATGCTCCAAAAACTCACTCAAATTCAAAAGAGTTTGATGAATCTCTGGTGAAGAATGCGGAGAAGAAAGAGCGATGCAAAGAGACTGCGCTAGTTCACCTTGATGCTGAATATGTAACTCATTCCAACAACTGGCAAAGGCACAGTTGAATAAATCTTTAGCTAGCGGTTGATAGACAGCAGCCAATGTTGAACACTCTCTTAGGGCACTAGATGGTGATTCCCTTAATAATTCAACACTCAACTTTCTCATCCATTCTTGCCAGTCATCCCTGGTTCTTTTAGTAGAACAGTCCCAAACATTTCTTAGTGATTGAGAGTTAACTGTTAATTTTTGAGAACCACTATTATGTTCGCTGGAGACTGTGTCTCTTTTGGTAATTTCTCCATATAAAACAGAACTTGATGGCAAAGGCTCACCTCTTTGAAGTCTATCAACAAATTGATCGTACAATGGAAATTGTAATTTGTAGTTAATTAAAACTGATGTAACAACAGGTACAAAAACCTTGAATTCAGACCCCATTTGTAACAATAAAGAGCAAATAGTTGTCATCACAGTCATTTTCAAATCGCTGTTGTCAGTATTACTTAAAACTCTTAGCAGAGGTTGTAAAATCTCAGATGCATAATCATTCATTGCTAAATTTCTTGCCAATTTCCCTATGCATTCAATTGCACTTTTCCGAACAGTGGGTGTTGAGAACTCAAATAGTTTGATTAAAGACGGAATAATCATATAAATGTATGGCTCCATGTTATTACCAAATATGACAAATGCTTTCAAAGCTCTTAATGAAGAGGTTGAACCAACTGAGGTGTCATTTTCTAATACATCCAAAAATATGTTGATAAGGTCTAGCATGTAAATTTTAAACTCATTCTCAAGTGCTTTTGAAACCTGCTCAATTACGCCAATGATTTTCCCTTGTAACTTAACAACAGGGAAAAATTCTTTTATTAATTTGAAAACTTGTGGCAAAAATGGCCTTATGTTTAGTTTGACAATTTTTATCAGTTCACCTAATTGCTGGAAATATAAGTTTAAAATCGATTTTGGGCATGAATGCATAACATCAACAAATCCTGGAATGACATGATCCAAATAAGGAACACACTTTAAACCCAAAATTTTAAAAATGTTCATTATAGTTTGAGTAACAGCTAAATGGTGAGAGCTCAAGGATGAATCTCTCAAAATTTTTAATAAGGTGCTAATAACGACAGTAGGAAAGTATTCATCATTGGTGGGTCCTTTTCCGTTCATCAACAATTCCATATCAATCGGTGGTGCATTCTGTTTTGCAACAGTTTCGGCATCTTGTACTTTACTTTCAACTTCTCTGTGCTTATATGGATCTAAAGCACCAAGAATTCCCAGTAATCTAACAGTTTCTCGTCTTGCAGAAGTAGAAGTATCAGATTTCAAAATGTTGACTAGTAGGCTTAATAACTGAGGATAATCAAGAAGAGGCTGTATAACGTAACCAGCAGATGCCGATAATTGTCCTAAAGTTTTCAACGCGGCGTTTCTTTTAACATGGGAACTTTGATCTTTAAAAAAATCAATCAATGTTGGTAGCAAAACTGGAATAAAGGGATTCATGTCCTCACCACTCACAACCGATAGCTCGCCAATTGTTGCAATAGCACTAGCAGCAACGTTAGCGTTTACATCTTTTGTATGTGGTAATAATGCATCCATTATCTGTTTTGTATATGGTTTGGTTAAATCACCAGTTGAGGCTATTAAAGTACCAAGTGAGATATTAGTTTCTTCTTTTGTTCTAGTAGTGTGACTTCCATACTCGAGTTTACTAATAATCTGAATTAGCATTTTTCTCAAAGGTGGAACAATATAAGCAGGATTGAAAAATGTTAAACGACCAACTACTTTTATAGCAACTTCTCTCACTTTGAAGCTTTCATCATTTAAAGCCATAAATAGTAATTTGACATTTTCGGCTTGTGATAAGTGTGGGTCAAATGTATCCATCATGGAACTTAAAACTTCCAATCTTATCTCGGTAACAGGGTCAGTAATAGAAATGGATAAAAGTTTCCCAAGTACCAAATCAACATTTCTGAGAGAATGTTCACTACGCTCGATTGAAATGGTAGAAGTGGTGTAAATATGAGCACATGATAAAGCAGCCTGCAGCCTAACTTCGGGGTTTTCGTGAGTGATATAATTTAGTAGAACATAGCGAACAAATTCATTCAAATTATAATTTTTCAAATCAAAATGCTGTAATACTTTTAAAACTTGTAAAATAATAACAACATCTGAATCTTCATAATATTTCGAAATTGGAATTTCTGCCAAGGTCACAATATCTTGAACAGTTGTAGTATTGAAAGATCCTCCTTCTTTTAGTAACATATTTTGCCTATAAGAGAATGCTAGATCATAATCATATAATTCTTCATAATCAAGAGATCCTGGATGTCTAAAATCGTAACCAGACAAACAAAAACTTATGGTATTAAGTAAACGGTCATTGATAATTGGTTCAAGTGATGGTAAATATTTAATAAATAATTTTGAAACACTTAACATGTTATCAGTCAGGGGAGACTTCATAACCAAGCGTAAGATTTGATAATTATTAATGAATTTTGTCAAAGGAGGGCCGAGCGAAATTGAAAGCGTAGCTAAACAATAAAAGCAAGCTTTTATCAAGTCTCTTTTACCTTTGTAAGATGATTTGATAGTAAGGCCATCTCTTATGCTTTCTAATAAAATACCATTAAGGTAATTTACAATATTGTTTTTCGTTTCAACTGCAATATCTCCAATGGAAATAAGGATTGCAGGAACATCCTTTTTGACTTTCAACTGTGAAATGTAGTATAATAGAACTCTATGCATGTATTTATCAACAAATTTAATTTTATCATACCTTGCCATTTTTGGTATAATTCTTGTAACTTCATATCTAACATCAATCGACCTATGATCTTTCATGGCAAGCACGGTTTCATAAATTTCATCAATCTTTGTTGATAAAACTGTGGTACCCTGGCTAACTAATTCTCTGTAGCATAGTAAAGAACCATGTACGTATTCAGCGGGGCTATTGATGTTCGACGAAAGTGCTGGGGCAGACGAAATTGTTGAGTTACTAGTTGAATTGGCACCTGTACTACTATTGATATTGGCGCTATTGATTCTAGAAGGAGTTTGAGTTTTAAAGACACTTGAAGCTTCTGCATATAATTTATTGAACCAATAACCTCTTAACTCCCCATCTCTTTCATAAACAACATTCAAACATTGCCTCAAACAAACTGCTGAATCTTCCCTTATTATTGCCTTTGGATCTCTTAAACCTATCCATACATTACTTAATACTTCTTTGATACACTGGTACATTAAAGTAGGAGCATTTTTAGCTAAGGAAGTGATAATTAAAATTGCAGAATGTCTCTTACTATCCAATTTTTCATTAAGTAGCCATTCCATTGAACGTCTCACCTCCTCCTCAACAAAATCACCACTCAAGGATCCACCGGAAGTAGCCAATCCACCAATTGTTGAAGTTGCCGCTCTCATCACGTTGAGATCGTTGGATGAGAGCAATCGACGTAAATAGTTTGCATATCTAGTGATCATGTTTGAGTTTTCGTCCGAATTGCTAGAGTTAGTCAATTGACTCAAAGACTTGTCTGTGGATGTATTTATCAGTTCGATTAAGGAGCGGATCGCCTCGATACCACCAAGTTGATCATTAATTTGGTTGCTGTTGATTAAATCGAAAATCTTCTTGTTGATATAGTTATTGAAGATGTACAGTTGTTCGTTAGAGTTCAAGTCAGTGGAGATTGTACTAAAATGAACTCTTAGGTTCTTAGCAGCTTTGATTCTGCGGATTTCATCATGAGATTTTAATTCCTGAAATATTTGATCCAAAAGGAAGTTCTGCATCATATTTGACGGTCCTGAGGACAGGTTTGCAACGGACAAGGTTTGCTGCTGCTGTACTTGTTGTGACATTGTGAATTGCGTATACGACAGTATCTAAATTTATGGATATATAACAAACAGATCAAGGATGACGAATAAGGCCACCTTTATTTTTTCAAATGTTTCCAATATAGAGAAGCAAAAAGTTCAGCCGGATTTAGTTGTATCAAGAACCAATGTCAGTGGTATTGATTGATATTAGGAAACCTTTTGACAAGAGAAATTGGTGGTTGATAAAATGAAGGTATATAAAAATGCCATCATGGCGCGCAGATCCAAGATTAAATAAGAATATCGTTTTAAAGTGAGATTTAAATACAAATAAAAGGAATAAATAGCTTGATTAGGCTTGAATTCTCTTGAGTAATTCATCAGACAAGGCAGCACAATCAATGGAGAACTTTCTGATACCTTCGGCCAATTTTTCAGTGGCCATAGCGTCTTCATTGAGAAGGAATCTGAAATGTGGTTCGTCGTCAACGAAGGATTCCTTCTTCAAGTCCAAAGCAGAGGCCTTTTGAGCGTCAAGGATCTTTGGGAGTGCTTCTTGAGAGTTGGACAAAGTTTCCAAAAGACCTGGGGAGATGGTCAAGTAGTCACAACCGGCAAGGGCGGCAATTTCGCCAGTGTTTCTGAAGGAGGCACCCATGACAATGGTGTTGTAGTTGTACTTCTTGTAGTAGTTGTAGATTTGTCTGACGGAGAGCACACCAGGGTCGGTCTCGGAGGTGTACTCCTTACCGGTGCTGGCCTTGTACCAATCCAAGATTCTGCCAACGAAAGGAGAGATCAAGGTGACCTTGGCTTCAGCACAGGCGACGGCCTGGACAAAGGAGAAAAGCAAGGTCAAGTTACAATGGATGCCGTGCTTTTGTTCCAATTCTCTGGCGGCCTGGATACCTTCCCAGGTGGAGGCGACCTTAATCAACACTCTTTCCTTGGAGATGCCCTGGCTCTTGTACATGTCGATGATGGCGAGTGCCTTGTCGATGGTGGCCTGCTTGTCAAAGGACAATCTGGCGTCCACTTCAGTGGACACTCTACCAGGCACGATCTTAAGGATTTCCTTACCGAATTCCACTAGCAGTCTGTCGAGTGCAACGGCTGCTTGTTCTTCTGGCTTTGAAGCCTTGGACTTACCGTATGCAATGGCAACGTCAATCAACTTGGCGTATTGTGGTTGCTTGGCAGCAGCCAAGATCAACGATGGATTGGTGGTGGCGTCTTGTGGTGTGAATTTAGCAATAGCTATACTAGATATCCCTCAATTGAGGTTATACGAGTTCATGTTAGTAATCCACTTTTCTATGTACTCGTTCTTACACTATACATACATTCAAAATCACCAGTGTCTGCAACGACAACGGTACCGGAATTTTTCAATTGTTCAAGAGAGGAGGACATTTTTATGCTTTATAACTGTAACTAAGCACTATAGTAGTAACACTCTTCAGTTCCCTTTTATAATTTTATAATTTTCCCCTACCTCAAACTCTCACTTCCGCTATCTTCTGCCAAAAATGCTCAATTGCTTCAACTTGCACCGGTCTCGGTTCACCGTTCTCCGAACCCACATTGCGGCACTTCTACTATGTGTATCTAGCATAATGTGTTTGAGCCCACTAGAGCTGGCAACCACTGAGCTTGTTTGGGGTGCCAAGAGATGTGCTAAAAGGGGAAATTAAAAGGGCAATATTAAACGGTGGTTAAAGGCACGCACTGAGCACTGGCAGAACCCCGGAGATTCTCTTAAGAAAGAGATGCTCATCGCTTACGTAAGAAGGCAGCGTTTTTGCTCAGCAAACGCTCAGCAATATTTAGGCTGCTTACGTAAGTACTGAGCAGATTTTTACAATTTTTTTTCATTCCTCAGCCACAAAGTTCAACTGGAATTCTTCTGCGTGGCGCAGCAAGGTCTCTTCCATTTCCTTCAACAAAAGAGAACCTCACTCTGAGAATATATAATCTATAATGCTATATGAAGTAAGTTTATATACAAACTTTCAGCTTGCACCTTGAATATTTGATATCTCCCCATATCTCCACATATATTTACAGAGAACAGAATCAATAGACCATAGACCATGACAAGTATTAATACGCCCGCCGTTGTTATGGACAACGGTACAGGATTTACCAAACTTGGCTTCGCTGGTAACGACTCGCCATCGTGGGTGGTTCCGACAGCCATTGCCACAAGGGCTTCAGGTGCAGCGAGCTCGAAACCTTCGGCACCATCTAAGCCATCGTTTTTAGCTTCTACTAGCACATCCAAGAGCTCTGCTAACAATCTCAGTAGCATCAAGTCGGACATGGCAGATCTCGATTTCTACATTGGTGACGAAGCCATTGAGGCAGCCAAGGGCCCCTCATACTCGCTTAACTATCCCATCAGACACGGCCAGATCGAAAACTGGGATCAAATGGAACGATTCTGGGAAAACTCCATTTTCAGATACCTTAAATGTGAGCCAGAGGACCACTACTTTCTCCTCACTGAACCACCTTTGAATCCTCCGGAAAACAGAGAAAACACTGCTGAGATCATGTTTGAGTCTTTCAATTGTGCTGGTCTCTACATCGCTGTCCAGGCCGTCTTGGCGTTGGCCGCTTCTTGGACCAGCTCTAAAGTTGTGGACAGATCTCTAACGGGTACCGTCATTGATTCGGGTGACGGTGTCACCCATGTCATCCCCGTTGCTGAAGGTTACGTTATCGGTAGTGCCATCAAAAACATCCCAATTGCAGGTAGAGACATCACCAATTTTATTCAAACTATGCTTAGAGAACGTGGCGAAATAGATTCCTCTCTCCGTACTGCTGAAAGAATCAAACAGCAATTTTGTTACGTGTGTCCTGACATCGTCAAGGAGTTCAACAAGTTTGATCAAAACTCTGAAATGTTTGCTAAGTACGTCGTTGATACCGTTGCTCACAAACAGAGCCAAATCGACGTCGGTTACGAAAGATTCCTTGCTCCTGAGATCTTCTTCAATCCCGAGATTGCCTCTTCCGACTTCCTTACCCCATTGCCGACCATTGTGGACCAAGTCATCCAGGCCTCGCCTATCGACGTGAGAAAGAACCTCTACAAAAACATCGTCTTATCTGGTGGTTCAACAATGTTCAAGGACTTTGGCAGAAGACTGCAAAGGGACCTCAAATCAATGGTCAATGAAAGAGTGGAGACTAGCGAACGTCTAAGTGGTGCAAAATCAAGCGGTGTCCAAGTGCAGGTCATCTCTCACAAAAGACAACGTAATGCCGTTTGGTTTGGCGGTTCACTATTAGCACAAACCTCTGAATTCAAAAGTTATTGTCACACTAAAAAGGACTACGAAGAGTATGGTCCAAACATTGTTAGAAACTTTTCTCTATTCAGCGTCCCATAATTTTCATTATGTATATGCAAAAGACCTTTTATTTTTTATTATACTATCTTTTGTTTGTATTAAATCCTTATCCATTTTATTTATTATTACCTTTACTAATCTATAAAAATCCTTTCGCCTACTCTAATAACTGGAATCATTTGTTTTGCGGCTTCTCACCTTTTTCTCCTGTCTTTCTTCTCTCCACATCAAGAATGGAACTGCATTTGATGCAAAGATCTTTGGAATTGGTGAAGATGCAATCATGCCTGTAAGAGCGGCCAAAGCTGGATACCTTTCATATTTAGAAGCCACCCATTGTTGCTGTTCCATTTCCTTGCTCTTGTCCCAAGTTGTTGCCATGCTGATCTGCTAGCAATTCTAATTTCTTTAGTTAGATAAGAAAGAGAGATAACTGAAAAGGCAACTTCATGAGCAAGTCCGTATGCCCCTCTTCAAAGTTTATAAGAAAAGACCAAGGCAAACAGTGTGAAATGTAAGTTTATTTTCAAAAACCAATATGCTTGATTCAGTGTCCTCTCACAAGTGTAAATCTTTGTACATATTGTCTTCAGTTCGTATACTGATAATCTTCTTTATGCTTAAGCGAGACGACTCCCAAAATTTTTTCTTCATCTTTAATTGAAGTTTCTAGTCTCTTAAGGTTAAACGAAGTCTAGGGTTTCCTTGCCTCTCCTTTGCAGAATATTCATATCATAAAGAAAAGACAGCATCCTAACTCATTTAAAAAAGTGCTTTAATTTATCTTTTTATTTTGAGAAATAATGTCTTCAAGACCCAAAAGTTCTAGTAAACCACCTACTAAAGATGTGTTCAAAGCAACCACGAACAAGCCGCTAAGATTCGCTATTCTGGGGCCACACCAGTCGTCAAAATCGTCGTTTGTTTCAATTATTTCGAACCAAATCTCATTGCCAAGCTACTATCCGACACTTCAAAACTCTCCGTTACTGGTCCAGTTCCAACCAAAGCGATTTGATTCTAGAGCAATACTTGATGTGCACGTAACTCCCAAAGACCTTGCAGAGGTGAATTTACTTAGTAACAAGTCCATATCTATGAGTCCACATTTATTGAAAACGATCGACCTAGAGGGCTTGAAGCAGGCCAAAAACAAGAGTGAAGGTTTATTCGATGATGTGCTGGAAATGACAAGGAATTATTACAATCTAGACTACACAGTGTGGGATATGTTTGAAAGTGAATACTTCAAACCTATCAATTCCTTTTCACATCAGATTGCTGCGACTACCTCTTTGGAGAACAAGGAAAGTCGCATAACGCGAGGTATAAGGCCACAACCTCCGTACAGAGTTAACTCTGCAACCAATTCTATTCGTGAGCTTGCTTATAAGGCGCCTGTTTCAACACCTATTTTAGTGGAGTTGATCGATACACCAGGTGTGCATAAGGATGACATGATTCCGTTTTTAGAGAGGTCTTTAGATTGCAGGCTATCCAAGGATGTCTTGAATAACTTGGCAAATGACTACAACACCAATTTCAGGTCAAGAGTCAAGCCACTGATAACGGCTTCAGGCATCAGCGATTTAAACTCGTCAATTGACGGTTACTTAATTTGCTATTCGAGCATACCAGAATCTGGTACTACTAACATCAATCCTCCTGGCTACGACGATCTAGCCGACAAGATCAGTGTGGATTCCATTGAGATTTTGGAAAGCTTATACGTTTGTATTACCCAAGCGTGGAATGAATGGACCACCTACCATTTAAACTGGGAAATTGGCAAAGAATACGACAGTTTGTCCATTTCAACTTCGTTCAAGCAAATGTGGAAAAGGAAGGAACTACCTTTGACTGAGTTGAAGGACTTCCAAAACCTTTCGCCAGAGGATAAGAAGAGACTGGAAAAGTTCATCATTAAAAGTAGAATGCCCCAGCGTCCTCCAATTGTTATTGCTTGCACTAACATTGATTCTCCATTTTCTTCACCTTTGCTCATTGAAAAGGGCAGAGAGCTAGCCGGCAACTGGGGGTGCTCGTTTGTGGAAATGAGCTGCTCTTATGAGGTTGACAAATGGGTGAACGTGGAGGAGACGATGTCCTTACTTATTAGAGAAGCCATAGATGCCAACAGTAAACATTAATTTTACATTCACCACTACAGTTGTACAAGTATATATATTATTTTTACCCAAAAAATTGTAATCACTAGTGAAACCTGGTTCATATCACAGAACCTGGATTTAGCCAAGTCTAACCGTCCAAAGCTCTAGCTGGTCTTCATTCAGCTAGCCTCCAGTATGCTTTAACCGAGATTCGTTATCTTGTATATAGCTCCTCCATACAAACCGCGGTTATAGTGAAATATTTTAAAAGAGAAGCTTAATCCACAATCATCAACTCCTCAGAGACAGCAGGTGTAATAGAATAACTGCACTCGAGTTTTTCTCTTAAGCAGAACCCGCTCCATTAAATACATATATGTCATTCATCTTTCCAGGGATATCAATTTTCGGAGGTAAAACAAAGCAGGACATCGCAGAAGATTTACCACCGGTGAAATTGGAGTCCATTAAAGTGGAAGTTTTGACAATAAAAGACTACAAGAAAGCTGCTAAGACACTACAAATTGCATTCAAAGAAGATTTATATGTCAACTATTTGACTTCTAATATACAAGATGAAAAATTAAAACGTCAGTTAGACTTGGCATTATTCGAAGCAAACACCTATACAACGATTTTATCTGGATTGTGTGTTGCTGTCAGAGACGTGGAAGCAGAGCTCAAAGACCCCAGCGCCCCATTTCTTGCCGTGGCATGTTTTGACAAACCTCACAAAGCAGACTCAAATGAAAATAAATCACTTTTTAACTACCTATGGAATATGTATGACGGCGGTTACTTGAGGTTTGTTTGGTTGGCAAATAAGGAAACAAGACAGAGAGTGTTTGACGAACAGTGGAAACTTCTGTCAGAACTCAAAGAAGAAGCTTTGGGCGACCAGTACGAAAGAAGTTGGTACTTGTCAGATTTAGGTGCGATTCCAAGAGGTCGAGGTATGGGATTAAGTAGAAGATTACTCGATTACGTCTGTCAGAATTACATTGATGTGTATAAGCAAGCTAATAAAGCCAATGACGACGATGATGATGACGATGATGACGACGACAATCTAAATAATGCAAATGGTCTAAAATCCTTTACAGGATCCGACGAAGATTCAAAGCTAGATAGTGAAATTCAAAGCTTTAACTTTGCTTTCAAACTAGATTCAGATACCTTAACAGACTATTCTGGCTATTCTTCTTATTCAGATAATGAATCAACACACTCATCATGGTACTATAACGAGGAAGAAGATATTCTCCATAAATATGACGAACGGAGAGCGAAAGGCCGCCAGTTGGGTGCCCCGTTATATCTTGAATCTAGTCACCCAAAGAACAGGAAAATATACCAAAAGTTGGGTTTCACGTACGTGAAAACAGTCCAGGTTGCAGAGGTCTTTGATAAAGAAGGTCAGAAGAAAAAATTAACTATGGATCTAATGGTTAGAGGTGTCAAAGGTGCTAAATGGAAATCTAACTTATCATGGTAGTTGATTCAACTCTTCTGTGTTAGGGAACAACGAACCCTCTTGCATTTTTTTCATTGTTTCCCTTTGCTTCTTCTTTTGATAATCTTCCATTAGCCTTTTTTTATAAAATATGGTATCTAATTTGTATTTAATATTAGTCTTTTCGAAACTCTTCAGTTCCGCTTGTGCCCTATTGACATTCTCTTCAATAGTTTCAAAGCTCTCTTTTTCTTGCTCACTGGAATTGCTTTCATCATCTACCTTTGGGTCACTTGTTTTCCAAATACCGTGGATTTTGTCGAACCATCCATCTTTCGATTGTTCCGCTGTTTTTCTTTTATACTTTTGCAATTCAGTTTGGGCCTTTTCAACTTCTGCACAATATTTAACCCATTGCGATCTTGTGTCTACTCCATCATTACTTGCGTAAACAAGTTCTGCAAACTGTTTGTCCTTCAGATGGACTTCACAGACATAAAACCAGTCATTCCTTTCTAAAGTGATTAATACCGTCTCAGTGGATTTGTAACAGATAATACATGCCTTAGCTGCATTTGGCTGTACATGCTTACAATCGTATATATTCTTGAACGGTGCCTTACTCATTTATCTTACTTTAAAACAGGCATCAAGTTGAAGATAATGGTATCTATAGATATGGATAATTTTTCGTTTTTTAACTTTGCTCAGCTCAAGTTTTCACAAGTAAAGCTCTTTCCTTCAAAGATTGTCATTTTGACATTTCACAACCTCTGCTTCTATTTTCAATCTCGTAGCATCCGCTAACTTCCAGCCGGCAACTGGTTTCAATGACTTTTCAAGTTTCTTTTCGCCATCCTTTTTTAGCCATTGAATCCTATTCTCTAAATTTTTACCACACACATCATTGAAATCTCTATTTGCAAATACCTTCAAAGACTTAATACTAGTTTGAATAGGGCCAGCAGAACACAAATTACTTTGAATTTGTTCCCAAATCCATAGCTCAACATCCCATCCTAAACCCAACCACTCATCTTCACCAAAATTTCTCATTTGCTCTCCAGTCATGCTTGTAAATTTGTCATCCATTATGTATGCCCATGGATCCAGCTTTGGACTGTGAATGTGATAAAATGCATCAGGAGGGCGCTTAACACATTGGACATCTGACACATGATCTCCCATCGGCTCCCAGACATTCTTGTCTGAACCCAATCCACCACTGCCGTGTCCTAATGCCGCACCAATAACACAAGCATAGTTCCATGACTCATCACCGAAGCTATACCCATAATTGTAAGCAAATTGTTGCTTTCCAACGCTTTCAATTGTTTCCTTTCTCCACACATCCTGGCCCCAAACCAACCCCATCAAACCTTCGTAATCATCTAGTAAATCTACTTGAACAATTGACGAATCAACTATCCAGTTTCTTTCCTTGATCCAGGTTCCATATAACTTTCTTGGTTTTGTATGAACTTGCCACCAGGGCTTTTGCAAAACATGACTGGCCAAAACCCATGTATCTTTATCACCTTCACCAGCTCCACCTTGCGAGAGCAATGGATATAAAGCCCTTGGACCATTTAAATTGTAGTAAAGTGCCAGCAACAATACATTGAAATGAGTTCTTTTATTGAGTAGCAGCAAGCCTGCCTCCGTACTCCATTCTGGCATCGTACCGCCTAAATCATGATAGTTGACTTCCTTAAATGAGCTATATTGAAGATCAACAGGAGTATAAAAATCATTCAAAAATCTTTGTGGTTTGTCACCTATTGGAATCTCTAAAGCTTCATATAAACTTGGCGATGTTGTTCTACGCCAAAAATCTGGCCAAGTAATCAACCCGTGATCAGCAAAAAGTTTAGATTTAAAATATCTATCGGGGTTGATAGTCGGAATCATATCAGAATCAAGATACAAAGCATTTTGAAATGTTGAAAAAATAAGAGCCAATGGTTTCAATTGGTATCCTTTTATATCTAAATTCAAATCAGGTAGAAGAATGCATTTGGCGTTATATGTTGGAAATATATTTTGACAAATATTTTTATCATATTCCTTTTTATAAGGAATAACAATTTCTGCAGGCAGTTTAGATCCTGTTTTTCGAAGTGCCTGGATTGATAATAGTGATAACCATGTATATATACCTCCTCCAAGAAATACATAGCCTTCTCCATTGTAAAATGCTGGCTCCTCCTTTGGTAAAGATTTTAAAATCAATTTATGCTTCAATTTCAAATCTTCGATCATGTAAGAATGAAAATCCATAAAACCCAAAAGCTTCTCTTTACTTAAAATTTCATACGGATTGTCTTTAAATAAAGTTTCCCATATGACGACTTTCCCTTGGTTTGTAATGACTCTTTCTGGATGGTAGAATGCCAATTCATAACTTTTAAATAAATTTAAACATTGCAACGTGAAATCTAAAGAAGAATTGCCAATAGCTAACGGTGATGCAGTTTGGTATTGAAGTTTGTCAAAATGAGATACGAAATCAAACTCCGATGCTTCTATGATCTCTTCGTATTCCATCTGTAACCTCACTCTAATTGTATTGTGCAACTCCACTGATTCAATTGCTTTATGTATGGTGAAGTATTTCTCCTTATCGTCATTTCCTTTACTAAATAATCGATGCCGTGTTACAAACCACACTGGTATATTCAAAGTCCATGCCTCCCAGTATATTGAAAACACTTGAAAAACAAGGCAGGAAAGAATTATAAACAGTCCATTTTTTTTTAGATACCTTCTTATCAACCATACCAGTCGCATTTGCTTGGTATTATGCCAAATTGTAATTTAGAACGTAAATGACAGTACTGAGATATTTTCCTTTGATGGAATTTTTAGAAAGAAAAAAAAAGTATTTGTATAGTTTCAATAAGCCTTTATTATCAAGGCCTAATTTAACTATGCTATCGCTTGATAAAGGAAGAGAAACGTTTTATGCGTTTTGTGAATATGTAAAGTCTAAGCCATGGTACATTAAGCTGATTATGGCAATTACCGCTGCAATTGCACTTGCTGCGAATGTTACTCTAATTGTGTTTCACAAGACTATATTGCATAAGCTTCTCTTGGCGTCACAGTACTGGCAATCGCTTGGTTTCAAAGGCCAGTTGGTGATTGGCTGTGGTTTCATTCTAGTCAGTTTCCCTCCGCTAGCCGGTTTCACGATGCTAGTGACCATTACGGGTATAGTGTATGGTGTTGCCAAAGGTCTGGTTATTGCGTCTCTCTTTTCCACCATTGGATCAATGGCATCGTTTGCCGTTGTCAATACGCTCTTTAGAACACAGGCCGAGCGTTTGGTAAACAAGTATGACATGCTAAGGCAGATGACGGTGATAGTGCGAGATGCTGAGACGAGCCAATTTCAGGAAACGCTGTCTCTGATGCTTGTTAGACTTTTGCCACTACCTTATTCCATCACCAACGGCGCCATTGCCTGCATTCCTGGCGTCTCAATTTTGTGCTTTGGAGTGGCCACATTGCTAGCGTCTCCCAAGAACGCCGTTGCTTTGTTTGTGGGACATCAAATGCGTAAGCTTGGGGAAGAAGGCGATAGTAGCAGCAAATGGAGAGACGGTGTCATTTTGCTTATAACGGGAGCAACTTATGCTATTGTTTCTGCATTACTATACAAGATGGTGCAACAGCGTCTTCAAAGAACGCATCCTGAAGGCATTGACAACGACTACAGTGGCGATGAGCTTTCTTTTGAAATTAGTTAATATGAAGAAGGTAAAGAAATTTTAAATTCTTGCAGCCCATCATCATCTTCTTTATCTTATCGACAATTTATGACAGGTAACAAAAAGGCCAATCGCAGGCAAAAGCGTCTATTGGCCACGGCACATGCATCCAGAGACAACAAAATAGCCAGTATGGTCTCTTCGCAACCTAAATGGCAGAATGATGAGCCTCTGGTACCCCAGTCAGCTGCTCATTTTATAGTCAGCGGCAAAGAGAGTACCAATTCTGTCAGGTTTGAATGTTGCTCCGTGTCCGTACGAACAGCATCTTCGGATTCAAGCGTTTTTGACAACCTTGACAGGTCTGCATTGAAGGAGCTGAGCAGCAACACTGAAAATATTGCTACTAAGTTAACACCAGAAGTAGCAGCAGCAACCTTAGCTTCACCCTCAACAGAAAATGACGCTAAAATGTTCATAGAGACCAACGTTGTGCTTCTTACAGTAGCATTAGCCAATTTCACTTTTGTGGCAGAATTCTTACTCACTGCAATTATCTTTACCACTTTCTTCTGTTTCTATGCTTTGGTATTTTTAGCACTGGCCATTAGCCGTTTCGCCAACGGTGCGAGCCTATTGTCAGAGCCGAGCAGATGAGCAGGTTTTCCGTTCCACAGCTCTATTTCACATTTCCACCTGCAGTGCAGTCGGTGTGAACCGCAAAAAAAAAGATACAGATCGAAGCCTCTTTTAACTTTTTTTTGTTGTTTCTCGTGAATCAGTTTGCCGTACCCTATAGAGTCCAGTCAGTTTATTGTGTACTCTAATACATTCTTTCGTTTGGTTCCAATTCCCACCTTTTGTCGATCGTTTTCAAGCACTTTTTTAGTTTCATAAATCCAACCAGAGCAAATGTCAAAACCGAAAAATCAACAGGCATCTTCCATCAGTCTGGATACGCTTCCAGAGTTCATGAAGTCTTCTCCAACTCCCAACGTTCCATTCAACTCGGCGTTTCCTCCGCTGTCAACAAAAGTTAGAGTCAGAGGTGTCATGGAAAGAGCCGGCTTTGATGTTTACAAACCACAGCCTGGATCAAATCGTCAAAGCAGAAGAAACTTCACCTCTCCGACGCCATCTCAGAAAGGGAAGATGCCTCTCCCACCAAATAACAACTTTGGTAGCCATAGAAGTGCTAGTGGTAGCTCTCCATCTTTTGGCAACAACAAAAGATCGTTC
The DNA here is from genome assembly GCA_003705435.2 of Saturnispora zaruensis. NCBI lineage: Eukaryota > Fungi > Ascomycota > Pichiomycetes > Pichiales > Pichiaceae > Saturnispora > Saturnispora zaruensis. Next base: position 237,075 of record PPIM02000011.1, on the reverse strand, counting down.
ACCACAACGCAACCTTCTACTCATTCGTTTCCTAACTTGTTGCTCAAAGATACCTATAATGATAAATCACCAGAAAACTTCAATCCAAATATACCTAAAAGTAAAGTGAACTCAATATCCAGTTCGGGCACAGCTGACACCCTATCAATTCACCAGTATGTTGACTCTACACTTGCGTCAAAGCCACCTACCATCAACCGAAATAATAAGCCATCTCTGAAGGATTCTTTGGCTGTTTCAGATGTTGTATTGGAAGCATCTGAAGCTGATACTCCAACTGGTTTAAAAATACCTCCTAGATTTGATTTAGAACAGCAACCAGCTTCACATCCAGAAATACCTACTTTATACGAACCAGTAGAGGAAATAGATGAAATGAAACCAGATTCTGCACTGGAAGATCAATGGTCTCCTGAACCCTGTGATACAGTAATTCCTTTACAACCTATTGACAGCGATTCAAACATTTTGAAAGTGAGACCTGCTTCTACCTCTAGACAATCATATAATTCTCTTGACTCTTTTGACAGGAAATTTGAAGCTGAAATAGAAGAAGATCCTGTTGAACAATTAAATGGTATGAAGTCTGTTCTAGAAAGCCAAGAAATCTCTCAAAATGATATTTTGAATAGAAATTCGGCTCAATCAGTCGGCGTTGAAGGAAAAAGATTGAGTACCTTGGCCACAGATGATCTCAATATCTATAATCTAAACGGATTTTCTAATGAAATGTCAATGATTCAGGAGAGGTCATTTGAAGACAATGATGCTGCTGTTGTTCCCGATATTGAATTGATGAACAATAGCGATGACATGGCTTTAGATAAGCCAGTTTTCAACACCACTCCTGATGTCGAATCACTATCGCAAAGCGGATTTACAAAGCACACAGCGAATGCAATCAACAGTCCTAATTTGAAAGCCGAATCAAAGCCAAACGTTGAAACTAATGATCAGCAGTTGGAAGCAGTGTCTGATGCTATTGATAAGCTACAATTAAGTACACAAGAAGAGAAGTATCCACCAGGAAAGGGTCCTTGCCGTAAGTGTTGCGAACAAATATTCGAACACGAAAAAAAGATTTGGTCCAAGGATCATCAACTGTCCGGGCAATGGCATAGGAAGTGTTTTGGATGTTATGAATGTGGATCAAAGTTTTCAAAGGGTTCCTCTTGTTATGTGTTTGGTGATGCCCCATATTGCGAGCGCCATTTCCATCGCTTGAATGGCTCTCTATGTAGCGCTTGCGGAAGAGGTGTTGAGGGTGAATGCATGCAAAATGATTTGGATGAAGTTTTCCACTTTGACTGCCTCAGGTGTGGAGAATGTCATGAAGCAGTTGATAGCGGTGATTACTTTACATTCCAGAACCAAATTTTATGTGAACGTGATGCCCAAATTATGATATCTAAAATGAATTCTCCAAGTGTGGAGGATAAAGTCATGAAGAGAAGAACAAGAATTATGTATTTATGAGTTATAAATATGCTGCTGGTAATGTAATCTTTATACAAACCCCTTCACCCTCTGTATTTTCTAGTATTAATGTCCCGTCATTGAATTCTGCAAAAACTTTGCATAACGGTAAGCCCATTCCAAATCCATGGATAGGATCTCTGTCCGAGTCACTTGATGTTGTATAGTGGAAATGCCAAATCTTTGAAAGCAGACTGTTTGGCATCCCACCACCTTCATCTTTAATTTCCAGAGTAACAAACTCTTGTCCAGGTGAGCTTTGAAGATAATTGTTAAGGGAAAACAGTTTGGTAGCAGGATTTTCGCTGGCTCCACTATCACTATTCGTTCCTTTGCTATTCTTATAAACATTGACACTGATTGCTTTGCCTTGTTGTAATGATGGCAACGATGCATTTTTGAACATCTCAAACATAATGTGGATAATGTGAGGAGGAATACAAGTTACTTCTAGATCTGAGTCACTGATAGGATTAATGTTAAATCTTGGTACCGGATAATTGTTTAGTCCAAGTACTGTGCTTGTTGTCTTGATTGATGAGTTGATGATGTCAACGGCTTTCAAACTTTTCACTAACGAAGTTTCTGAAAGATATTCTTTCAATGAATATGATACAGCAATCCTATTGTTATGGAAGTGTTTGAAGAATGTGTTCAATTTTTCATTATATGCCTTATCTAATGCCAACAAATCGTCCATTTGAATTTGTGAATTGATGTTTTCTAGTTCGGCAATGGTTTCATTCAACTGAGGATTCAAGAGATGCTTAAACTTTTCCTCTGAGAGTGGTGTCTCTGAAAGAGCTGATGTGTTGATAAATGACTTAATATCGTCACTCTGTCTCTGATATTGTGGTTCTAATTTTAAGTAGTATTTCAGTATATTTAAGTCGTTTTCTTTCACTTCCTTCATGAGCTGTAATTGTACGTCATAAGCTTTAACTAAATCATTACATAATGTGTGCCTTTTGTTTAATAAAGCCGGTGTTAAAACAATTGGCTCTTGAACACCTGCTTTACTAAAAATTGACGAAATCGTCTTGAACATACTTATAAGATATTGAATTCCCTCACTAAGTGAAATTTTAAGTGTAAATATTGAACACCTTTCTTTACTGATCTCAGCTATGAATCTTAGAGATATTATTGCTACACCGCATATTCATGTGCTGCCTTTGCAATACACTCAGTATCAGCGAACTTTGTTGGATATTCTTGGACGACTACACAAGAATCACATACTAAAAGTTTTAGACGATAATTATAGTAGACCTCATGATGGAATGTCTGATGATGCCATGTTTGATGCGTTTGTGTTTAACTCAAAACAAATTATCAATCACCCAACAATGATTGTGGATCACTATATGCCAAAAAATCTATTATTGTTGAATACAAAACAAAATATTGTTAGTCAGTCACAAAAGTATCATTACCTTAATGAGTTGCTTGATCACTTAAGTGACGCTGACATCAAGAAAACAGTTGTTTTATCTGTTACTAATTCCAAGGAGATGGATTTGTTAGAAGCAATTTTGATTGGTAAGGCTCAATTACAATATTACAGATTCTCTGGTACTTCACTTTACTATGAAAAAAATGGAGCCTTTGATATAAACCAAAAGCTGAATAATGATTCACTAAACAAAGAAGTTTCTTTGTCACCTGAAAAGCTCACGCCAAAAGTCAAAGCCAGACACAACATTGTTCCTCAAACTAAACCAAGGGGCCGAGGAAGACCTAGAGGACGGGGTGGCAGAGTTGGAAGACCGCCAAATAGAGCAGCACAACTTGCCAACGATGATCCATCAGTCAGCTCTAGTGATAATAATTCAAAGAATAATGTTAGGGAAGAATACATACAGAAGCTTTCTAAAAACAATCCATTATATAACAAGAAAAATGAAAATGCCAAATTGAAGATATATCTAGTTTTATCAAAACAATTGAAGCACTTATCTAAGGTAGATGAATTGAAACCCGATTTATTAGTTTTGTTGGATTCCAATAATTTAGATTTTGATTCAATAACTAACGCAATGGGTAATACTCCAATTATAAAGCCACTTGTTATAAATTCTTTAGAGCATTATGAATGGAAGCTGAGAAACTTAGGCATTGGGGGTACTGAATTGAGTAAATATTTAACATTTTTGACATTAGCAAGCTATCCCGACACAAAAATTAATGATATGCCAGTTTTAGAAGAATTCGTTCCATTAAGCAAAGACATTATGAAGTGGATTTTTTCTGGTTGCCCCAAAGATGAATTTCCTTATTCGAACACTTTTGAAACTTGTGTACCTCTGAAATTTGATAATAGTTTGAGAGAAAAAGTTAAAGACGTTTTGCTGAACTATAAAGAACCTTCTTCCCTTTATTGTCCTTCAAATGACCCCAAATTTACTTTTTTTGATGCAGAGAATAACAAAAATATTATTGAAGATAGTGATGATAAAATGAATGATATAAATGGATTTCAAAATAATGATGTGAAACCTTGCAGAGAACAAAAATATTCATTAAATTATGTTGAAACTGAGAATAAGCCAGCCGTTGTATCTACTACCAAAAAGTTTAAACCAAATCCTATACATTTAGAACTCAAAAAAACACTGTCTATTTCAAGTTATCGTGAATATCAATATTTGTTCACTAGAGAACTAACTGAAACCATGCGTCTGATGAAAAGCTGGATGCTTGACACAGAAACTTTGTTAGACAAAATGCACTTATCTGAAAGTTTCAGACAGCTAACAATTGATGCTAATATTGAAAAAATGGGTGAACTTTATAAAAAGGATAGAGATTTAGGAATTACAATTGAAAATAAATCAAAATTAAAAGACAGAAATGAAGTTGAGCTTCAGAAGTTACAAAGTTTATTATCTAACGATGAAGAGGATAAACCAAAAGGAATCCAAAATAGATATAGAGCTATTGAAAGTATCATAGCTAAGGATCTCAATGAAGAAACGATAAAAATCTATGATGAAAAAAATGATCGACTAAAGAAAATAGTGAAGGGGTTTGAGGATAAACTAGAGTGTATGAATACCGAAAACGATGCTGCAAGGCAAAAATACCAAGAAAAATCATCAGCAGCAGCCGATGTCTCATCGCAACTCAATGCATTGAAAACGTTATCTGAAAACCTGGAAAAGCAATCCAATGGTAAGTTTGATGAATTAAAGTTACTTTCGTTTGAGAACAGAGATGAATGGCTCCAAATACAGTTAGAAGCTATATCACGAGAGACTGAATTTATGGAAAAGTATATAAGTTTGCTTGAAACTGTGAATGAAAAAAAGCAAAAAAATAATGGGTATGGCTCTACCAGGAATAGGAACAGTAGAAACAATACTCCACACTAGTAAATCTATAACGCGACCTTGTATAATATTTATTGATACTTCATTTCCCTCTTAAAGAAATCATTAACTGCCTCTTCAGTAACAATTTCCCCATCTTTTGCAAATGGCGTTAAAAATTCTTTGAGCTTGTTTTGTAGTTTGTTTATTGCCATCATTCCAAGAGCAGCCTGATCTGGAGGTAAATTTTTGATCTGTTGTATTCCTAAATCGTAAACCGAGGAAGATTCGTCATCTTCGTCGTCAAGTGGAGGTTCGTATACTGATTCCTCTTTATGTAGGAATGGATATCTATTCAATAGCTTCACAAGTTCTGTATCTTCCGTAGCTTCGCTCAAATAGTTGTTGAGCTTTGGCTTATAGCCATCCTTCAAAAATATCGTCCTTGGCCATTCTTTCCTGACTCTTTTATTGTGTTTGTCGTTAGTTTCACCATGCAATAAAGCAAGCCTTTTATCTAAGCTCTCAGCCTTAACGTGAAAAACAACGTCACAATCGTCAAGTACATTAAGCATCATATCAAACTCCTTTTTAAACATGGCATCACATTTCCAACATACTAGAGATTCAAAAGAGTCTAAATCAGGGAATCCTGGAAGCTGTAGAATATTAAGCTCATCATCATCCTTATTGTTGTCTTCATCTTCTTGGTCTTTAAGATCATTCTCGGCTCTTAGCTTCAAAGAGTTTTCTGTTTGTGCGTCTAAACCAGGCTCACCTAGATTGTTGATCTGATTGGTATCGTCATATTCACGACTTGCGCTTTCTTCCTTAATATCTAATAACTTACGCTTTGCAATTCTTCTTGGGTTTCTCTCAATGACGCCAGGTCTCACACCCAAAATGCATTCTTCGTGGTACCAATCTTCGTCACACGCAACGCCAAATGCACATTGAATCATATTGCTATCTAGCATAGGATTGTAAGGCTGCTGGCAATCACAAAAATTGCCAAGAAAGTTGTGACCATATGAATTGCAGCTATCTGGAATATCGGCTTCATACTTACTGTCACCATCATCTATCAATTTAAGCCATTGTGGATTTCTAACAAAGCATGGACCTTGAACTCGTGAAGTCCCACAATCACAAGTTCTCCCTCTTTTCGTGAAGAGCTCTACAAGTTCGTGAGTTGTATGACATTTGATGCTGCATGCATAGCACACGGCATTGGGCGAGTTTTGTTCTCTTTGACACGTCAGACACGCAAACAATGGTTGTCTCAAAGGCCCCAAAGCAAACGTACACTCCTTAGGATCATATGGCATCTGCTCTCTTGCCAATCTCTCCAAATTTAAATGGGATTGAAGGTAGTCCCAAGCAGTGGTGACTCGGTCTGCTGATTCTGATTTCATAAGTGCAATAAACGCGTTTGCCAACGTATACACTATGATGTTTCTTCAATTATACTCTATTGACTTTGCCGTGAAATATTTTTTTTATTTAAACACTTACATTGCGTATCATTCAATGCTCAATAGTTGAGTTTTAATGGAATGAATGAGTTTCGTAATCAACTTGTAGGGCCCCGGGATTTACAGTTCAGACACACAAAATACAGAGCTCCTGAAACCATTTTGAGATGTATCAAATTAGAGCTTGGGTTACCTCTCAAACAGTCAGAAATGGAAAAGCATGGCGTAATAACATCGCCTTTATTGAGTTTCTTTGGTATATATCTACACAAACAAAGTGGTGTTTTGATTGTGCTTGGAGCGTGTAAATCAAGTTTTACCGTGCGCTTGGATCAGTATGAAATACAAGATGTGATAGTCCGAAGCGAACGTTTAGAGGTATGGAAACAAAATCAAGCAAAGGAAGGGGAACATTACATCAAGGGTACACTATCAATTGACGTGGATACATTTACAGCATTTGATTTAATTGATGAAGTTTTGAAATTGGACCCAACAGTGCCATATGAAGTCACATCAAGCAATGTCAAAGGTATCAAAATTCCGCTGCTTCCTGTTTACATTGGATATTCACAAAATGGTGCGTTACATTCAATCAATTTTGAGGATAAGGGATATAAAAAACTACTCAGGAGATGTGGTTGTGATAGATTAACGTTATTTCAACGTCTATATCATAGTTTAGAAATTATTAATTTTCCTGTTTCACTGACATTTTGGGGAATCGATACCAGCTTCAAAGATGTGATGGCAAGTATATTGAACAAGCAGATAAACGGAATTACTTTTTTAGATGATATTTTAAGAGTGGTAATGCAAAATGAAAGTACAAGCACCATGCAAGTTTTACCTTCTCAATCTACTCAGATGACAAGTACAGCATTGGAAATAGAAAAAGAAAATGAAAGAGAGGAAGCAGTGGAACTTACTACCAAAGAAATTGATGAAGGATTAGAGTTGTTAATGCAACAAGTTGATGAAAATGATGATCTAGTAAAAAGTGCTGATTTGCATCCTGTTCTCACCTGTTCTCAAAGCGAAGAAACACAGTGCGAGAACATCACAGGTGAGTTTGAAACCGCCATGAGTGATGAAGAAAAGTTGTCAAGCAATCTAGAGAATGAAGGTAGTGCCGACAAAATCAATGAGACAGTTGAGGAAACCTTAGCTGAAGAATCAGGATCAACGGGAATAGACGAATTGAAACAGAATAAAAATGTTGGTAAAGGTAACACAAAGCCAGTAATTACAGGTGTTTTGAATAGAACACCAATGAAGACGAAACGTATAATTCCTAAGAAGAGGCTAATGAAGCAAATTACTGATATATTGGCAAAGAAAAAGTTGCTATATGCAGAAGCCAGTGTGCCGGAGGAAAAAGCGGAGGCATCAAGGAAATCTGTTGAGACGGTAGTTGCAGGAAGCGGAATGGGAAGGCGGCTCAGATCCCAAACTTCGATCGTGCGATCCATAGGGTTAGTAAGCGAGGAAGACTTTAGGTACCAATGCAATGGGTGTGGGCGAACATTTGAAAAGATCAACAGCATTGAGGTGCACACGTCGCTTTGCAAAGGGGGAAATTCTAAGGGTTTTACTAGACACAGCAAAAGGTCGCAGAATAAGGAGACAAAACTAGCGGAAGCTTTCAAAGAGCGAGAGACAGAGAACAATAATAGTACAAACGACATCACAAAAACGAAGGAAAGAGCTAGTGAGTCGGCCATAGTACCGGCGCCAGTGCAACAGTATGAAAGCATTCCACAGGTGGAGAGAAGCCAGACCAATAAGAAGCCCAAGAGCGCATACGAGGTGATTCAGGAAATGGCGCAGCGAGAGCAACAACAAAACGAGGGTGTTATTGCCGAGGGTCCTGAAGAAGCCGAAAATAACACACAGCGTCAGCCTCATGGGTCAGTAGAAGAAGATCCCGGTTCTGAGCCATCTCAGAGCACGTTGGGCGCTGATCTTGACACAGGAACACAGTTACAGATAGAAGAACGAAATGGAAAAATCGTCAAACTGGGTGTCGAGTACCTTTTGGATAATAGTTAACACCAGGGGAAGCTGGGTTACGATTGGAAAAAAATTTTTCCGTTCCTACTACCAGACCTGCCTTGCTACAATACGTGTTAACGCTATTATTCGGTTCCACATCTGTCCATCTTATTATTTTCTGCCGTATTGAAACTTTTCATCACCTGACGCCGCAAAACCGTTTGCGACTATTCATGCAGGGGACCGTGCGCCGCGGCGTGCCTTTGGTAAACAAGCCAATAGGAAGGCTACAACGAAGCAACAGTGCCTGGTACTTGAATGTGAAAGGCAGCAACAGGAGTTGAGATATTGCTGCATCGGCAAACAACAAGTACAAACTAGCCTTATTGAACTGCACTGGAAGTACAGTGCTTGGAACATTTTTCTTTGTTCTTTTTTCCTTTTTGAGGTTTCCCCTGTGGGAAACAATAACAAGAATTAAATAACTCACGGGAACTTAAAAAAACATAAGGTAGCAGGCCCACATTACCGTCTTACATTTTGTTTTGGTACAGTGATTTTGTTCCTTACTTGGAGAAAAATTGAAAACGAAATCTTCACATTTCAGTGTGGTTGCTTTCTAATAGGCTACACCGTCAACATCAAAGCATCTGATCTGTACTAGGTTTTGAATTCACAGGATTTGAAACCGCAAACCACAGTTGTCGTCAGTTAAAACATCCCCCCACCAAAGCAGCTTTTGTTTTCTCTCCTCTAATTGAAGCAAAACACCATACAAAATGTCCGATACTAGTAGTGGTAGTGCTGGTGAACTCAAATCTAAGGTCACACCAACACCTTTATCAACTAGCAAGTTGAAGACAGCATCGAATATCAACCCCAAACCAAAATCAAAGGGTAAGGTGTTCCAGTGTACGAACTTTCCACCCTGTTCGATGTCCTTCACCAGATATGAACATTTGGCCCGTCACATAAGAAAGCACACAGGAGAACGACCATTCCAGTGTGACTTCTGTAACAAGAAGTTCTCCCGATTGGATAACTTGAGACAACACAGACACACCGTTCACAGCAAGGAGGTCACATCGAGCCAATCAAAAGATGCAGCAACAGCCAAGGAGCAAAAGTTGGCCAACAAAGGCCAGATGGAGCGCCAAACTCTCGAGTATCCTGTTAATGGCATCATCGATCAACAAAAGTTACAAAATTTACGTTATCAGCAAGATCAAGCCGTGTCACCTAGCACCAATGCGCAGCCTCAAGTGCAACAGCAATACTATGGAAACTATCCTCCACAGTTGCCTGTGGGTATGAATGCCATGCAAATACCAATGATCATGAACAATCAAATGCCTCTGCATCATTTACCAAACGTCCAAAGAATGTATCCTTCATTATCGCCTGTCAACAATATCCAGATGTTCCCGCTGAACTCTAACAATGAACTTCAGGTCCCATATTTCAACTCGCAACAACAAAAACCAGCTAGCCAGCCTCCGAGTGCGTACCAATCAGCCTCTAATTTACCACCACCAAGAAAGAATACGTTACTTGAAAGAAGTTCTGCTAATAGAGAGTTTAGACCAAAAGCCAATAAACCAATACCATTGAACATTAATGAAGAAATTTCTTCTGCGAATGCACTTTTGTCTGGCACCGGCCACAGTTCAGCAGCAGGGGAAGTTGAGCAACGTGATCCAAATAATACTTACCTGTCGAATTTAGTGACGCCTACTACAGCAACAACAAATGGAAGTATATCAAGCGCTGCCAATTTATCTTCGGCAACTAACATGACAAGCTTCAACGGAAGTCAGTATTCGTCACATCTGCAATCTCAGTATCCAATGAACTACAGCAACCCACAAGGATACCAATCTCCCTATCACTCTTCATACAATAAACTACTCTCATCCACAACAAGCCCCTCTTTCTCCAACTTGAATTCTCCCTATACACTAAATTTCAATTCATACCCAAACTCCGCTAGCACAAACAACAATTCAAGTGTTTCGTTGTTAAATGAAAACTCAAAGAATATGTACCAGTTACAATACGGGTATAGCACAAACGTTTTAAAAACAGAGTCCGACACACTGTCACCAACAACGACAAGTTATCCTGTGGATTCTCTTAAACTACCTTCGTTACCTCAGTTTAGAAACATACCCTCTCAGTCTCTGAACAAACCATCTCCGCTAGGACTATCGTTTCAACAAAATGCCAGCGACAATGCTGCTACTAACGGCAGCGTTGAAGAAAGCGAAAAGTTTGCCAACGACTCAAACGACACTATAAAACCTTTGCCTCAGTCTCAGGAGATTGTCGTCGAGGCTTCCAGCAGCGCCAGCTCTTAGCTTAATTCTTGGATGTACCATTTATGATAAAGATTTAGATATTGAAGACTAACTTTGCCCTTTTTGAAATAGGTATATAATAGAGTTTATATATTCACCGTCTCATATCACTGTAATCAAAGTTTCTAATTGTATCAAATTAGACTCAAGTCCGTGTAGAATAGAATTAGCTTGATAAGATTCATCACGTGACACACATCACGTGCCGATGGTCACGTGAAAACATTTTTTTTGCACGATTTTAAAATGGCAGCTGGGATTTTTTCTGATTTTTTTTTTTGAATTTTTTTAAATTTTGAATTTTGAATTTTTTTGAATTCGAGTTTTTTTGTTTACGCATTGTAAAGTTGTTTACATCTCTACGCAACTCCCTCTTTCTTGATCTATAAGAAAAAAGGCCAATGTCAGGAAAAGCTCACGGAGGTAAAGGTAAATCAGGAGCCAAGGATGGCCATTTGAAGACGCAGTCCCATAGTGACCGTGCGGGGCTTCAATTCCCAGTGGGCCGTATTAAGAGATACTTGAAGAAGACGGCTCAGAGCAAGATCAGAGTGGGATCGAAGTCGGCGATTTACCTGGCTGCAGTGCTAGAGTACTTGACGGCAGAAGTGCTAGAATTGGCAGGTAACGCGGCCAAAGATTTAAAGGTGAAAAGAATCACCCCAAGACACTTACAATTGGCGATCAGGGGTGACGAAGAGTTGGACACGTTGATCAAGGCCACGATCGCATACGGTGGTGTATTACCACACATTAACAAGGCATTGCTACTTAAGGTGGAGAGAGGAAAGCAGCAGCCAAACTGATTTGATTGTTTCGGAGTAGGAAAGAGAAAATCGATTGCGGGATCAAGAGCGCCGAAGTTGGATCCACTGGCAGTGCGTTCCACTACCTATGGTGTCGCTGAATCAACTTCAGACATAGTTAACGTAAAAAAACAAACAAACAAGCAAACATCCTACTTTTTTTATTGTATATTATACTGTATAGTGCTAATCATTTATTTGTAAAACTACAACGCTCATTAAATACCCATTTATCCATTAACATAAACTAAGTTACATGTAGCCTATCAAACCTCAATTGTGTATCCTCGTTATAATCTAAATATTCTGTGTCATCATTTTGATATCTTCTTATTCTCTTCCAGTCCGGAATACTTGTCAAATGCCGCGATGGACCAGCTGCCCGTACGGTATGTGCATTCCTTTCAGCGCTTCTGGTGGTCCTGTTCTCGTTAAGCTGTTCATCGATTTCATTTATATCAGAAACCAATGCTTGGGGCAATTGCAATCCCCTCACTTCATCCAGTATGCTGCGAAATTGTGTTTCTATAGTCTCGTCATTTATCCTTTCACTGTTTGTATTTAATCCTGGTTGAATTGGCTGCTGATCATTGTTATCTTCTACCCTCAAATTTTGGCCGATCTCAACTATTTGTCCTACATTGGCACCTTCCATAGCGTCCTGGTGTGGTGGTACTTCATTCTGTTGTCTTTGTGCTTCATTATTTTGTATTTGTGCGTCATTATGCTGTATTTGTGCGTCATTAGAGTTTGCATTGGCTTCCTTGGATTTATTTTCGATTACTGGTTTACGACAAACTGGGCACCCATTAGTTCTTTCAAGCCATGATTTTAAACATCCCAGATGCAAAACATGCCCACAAGATATCTTTTTTGGCACACTTCTTTCGATACCAGGAAGACCGCCGAGAACCATTTCATCACGGCAGATAATACAAATGTCATCCCGTTCAATATCTTCTAAACTTGGATCAACAACAGCGTTGCTTAACTCCTTTCTTGATTTGTATAGAGTTAGTAATGCAGCAGTTGACCTCACAAGCCCAAGAAATGCATGAAATATATCACTAGTTAAGTTTAATGGTACAATTCCCAATGTTATGAAAAAACAAAACATAGTTGGAACCATAAGCGCATTAACCAGTGATAAAAATACATCTGATATTGAAAGCAACCAAGCTTTGAAATCCCAAACTTCTTCATCTGGGTAATTGCTGATATAAATTAGTTCCATTACTTCAATTGCGAATTTCACAGATGCTCTAACTAGTTCCATTAAAATCAGGAAAAACTCAAAAGCCAACACTAGTAGAATGGCCTGCTTGTTATTGGAAGATTCATCAATACATAATTTGACAATTGAAAAATCAATTTTGAAAAGTACTAATGTAATAAAGATTGAATTGTTCAATATCACATTCTTAATTTTAGAGTTAGGCCTCAGATGGTATTGCTGAATCAACATGTCTAGTCTATCAATGATGATCCAATGGAAGATCTTTGTAATCAACAATCCCAAAATAATCAATATTAGAAACAATATATTCTCATGCTGTGAATAGATCGCTGCAGACATACCCATCCCCATAATGGTAGGCCAAGCTCTCTCATAAATGTGTTCAATTTCGATTAATCGAAGCTCACCAAAGGCAATACGTTGCAGTAGCTTACCACATCCGAGCATCACCACAATAATAAGATTTGCAAAGACCAGAAGAGGAACACCTTCGTTAACCGCAACTCCAATGGCATATGTATTTGGTAAATGTGTATTTAAGTAGTCTAATGTTCCAAGTGCAATAGCTATACTGCAAGCAGCATAAGAGAAAAAATAGATGGTTTTCATTAATAAACTACGTGTACTCAAAAGTGTTGGGATCATCTAAACGCTCGCTTACGTTATATGTTACGCTTTTACACGTATTTGTCGTTTGGACAAAAACGTTTAATAACCAAGCAATGCTTAAGAAGCGTCTGTTAACATGATTGAGTAATTAAACTCATTTAGATGGCTACATCTTATAGCTTTGCAATTAAACTTTCATATTCTATAAAATTTAGTGCTACATTGCCACTATTGATGAATTTTTGAAGTTATAAAAACACCCACACATTTGTGACTGTATCAACTTAAAGGAGAAACAGCATATGTTAAAAAGCTATGATACTAGATTGACGAATACGCAACTGAATAGTGTTAAATTCAGACTAAATTCAATATTTAAAGTATGTTTTTCAAAAGAGCTAGATCAATAAATGATACAGATAGAAGTTTATCTTTTGTGCATTAGAGTCAGGTTTAATTACAGCTGTAGGATAAGGCTTCAATACAAAAAATATTATTCTTTTGTCTCAGTGAACTTTTATGTTGAAAATGGGTTTTTCGTAGATGCAGTCTGCCAATACAAATTTATCAATCACTTAACTCATCCAGGGAAGAAGTGTCCCTTTCACTGATCCCATCATCGCCTAATGGCTGTATTACTTGTGACTGAGATGGCTGACTTTGACTGTATTGTTGGTATCTTTCCATCTCACGTTGATAGTCAGAATTATCAGAATTAAATTCGTCAACAAATGAATCATTGTCTGACTGCAGCTCTTCAGCATTGGATAACGCTGGAGTTTTATGTCCTTCGTATGCTTCTGCTTGCTCTTGTGTATCGTAACCCATTAATTGTTGCATTTCTCGCTGGAACTCTGGGTCATCTTCATTAAAATCATCAGGAATTATACCCATATCATCTTCATCACTTTCAACATCATAATTATCAGCATTTTTAACAACATATGCGTCACTGTCGTTACCTTTATTAGTTTCCTCAGTGTCACTATTTGGATCATCAATACTATCAAGCTCATCATGGCTAAACTGTTCTGCATCCTGTTCAATATCCGTATCCCCACCTATTTCTGAATTTATTTCATCATTGGAATCAAGTTCAGTAGGATTTTCATTTTCAAAGCCATCATCACTGACCATTAATTCTTCTTCACTGTCAACATAATCGTCATTTGGCTTCCAATCATCACCGAAAACATCAACACCGAGGCCAACTTTACCACCTCTTTTGACAAACTCAATCCAAACACCCAAACGCAAAATGATCTCTTGAACATAACCCCAATTTTCCATACCAACTTCACTTCGTTGCTTTTTGACTTTCGTTTCAGCTGTTTTGATATCATTTTCTCCGTTTTCTTCATTCAACTCTTGACCTATATTTTTATTTGCTTGTTCATGTTCGTCTTCGTTTTCTATGTACCCGAATTGGTCTTTCCAGCTTGCCCAGATATCTAAAATATCATTATTTAATCCATCGATTGATTTTAATAATGATTGAATTTTAACATCATCGTTAAAAGGGGCTGATGATGACTCGGCTACAATCATGATTTCACTAAGCTTAGATAAAATATCACCTATATTGATTTCAATTAATAGCATATCTGCTTCTGCAGTGGGAACCTTATTTTTCTGCCCAAATTCTGCCACTTCCCTAGCTTGATCGAATTTTCCATTTATTAAGAGATAATTAACTTGACTTATGACAGATGGGGATAATTTATATTTATTACCTGTTCTGTAGTGAACATGGTAATCCCATAAAAAACATGTTACCTTTTTCATTGTTCTTGGTTTTCTAAACTCGTAGTTTGGCCTACCGTTATTTTCATTCACATTTAAATTACCAATATCTACATTGGTTTCATTCTCATATATTTCATCTTCCATTGCTCTTTTACTCGTATGGGGCAAAAGAAATGTTGTTTCAGGCCCATTGAAATGCAAAATAAATTTCCCTCTTTCAGTTCTTGCGAAGTGCCTAAACAGTTTATCAATTTTGTTTAGCAAATTTGACGGAGATACAACTAGCTTTTCAATTCTTTGGATTAACGTAGTGTGGTTTCTTATATAATGATCTAATATCAGTGGCAAAAGCAATGGACTTTTCAGCTCTGATAAATAATGTAAAGTATTACTGGAAATGTATATTGAATCTTCATTAGGAAAAATAATATCTAGTTCATTTGAGTTCACAGGTTTAGTATCACCTACTGGTTTAATATTATTTAATTCATTGACCCACTTTCTATAGTTTAAATTCCTTAACACCTCCATACCCATCGGCCATGAGTTTAGACGGTTACTTTTTCTTGATTGTGTCAATGCACCATATAATTTATATGCGGTATCCCAGTCACGTCTACTGAATGAAATATGGAACAGCGTTTGCAATATGTATCTGTGGTATAAGACAAAGTTGACATTCTTTTTATTTGATGATAAATGTTTATAGGTTTCATTACAGTTGAATTTTCCATCCAGGGCCTGATGCGCTGGTTTATGACTCGGTACTGTAGCCCTACTATGGTACATCATCTTTAACAATTGGTCGTCAAATCTACTTGGTCCCCATAACGGCATTCCTAGGAGCATAGCATTTTGTAATTTTGATTCAGCAAACGATTGATGCATAGGTAAAGGAGTATTAGTTTCATTGTTTTCAAAAGTTTCCATCTCATAGAGCTCCTCTTCCCCAATAAATCCCCAGTAGTACTCCCACCAACGACCATGTGGACTTCTTATGCCACCATAAACTGGTGCTTTCGTTTCGTAGCCAGAGATGGAAACCACGGCCGGATCGTATGTGAGCGCATCTTCAAACATGATGGCCAACCCGGTGTTGATATTCTTCCTGTGATACTTCATGTACGTGTACATCTTTTGTCTTAGAGAAGTTATTTGCGGTGAAGACATGGGTAGTACATCTAATGGCGCATCTTGAGGCCTTTGTAGTTTTGTCCTGTGTATCTTGGGGCGCTTGCTATACTGCCTGATGATCTCTTGGTACTGTGGGTTTGGTGACCAATGACAGGAAGCTGGCCTTTTTCTGCTGCCGTCAAATAGATCTGAATGATGTGCTGCAGTGGTGTCACCTTCATCTTCAGAGTCCTCACTCTGTTCTTCCTGTTCTTCGTCAGAGTCCCACCACTCTTCAAATGAGTTTTGCACTGGCAGCTTCTTGTACGAGTTGGGTCTATTGTGTGGATTGGCGTACGCTGATTGTCTCTGATCCAAATGCACTAGCAAGTGCATGTAATCCTGTAGCAAGATATACCGTCTATTACTGGCGTTGGTTTCACCACCCCTGAAGTAATCTCCGGGAACATACATCTACCGCTTAATGGGCCTGCCAGCTGCACTGATTAACGTATTATTGAAGGAAAAAGTGGATGCCATTGGAATTGAAATGAAATATTTGAATATATGTTAAGGTAGGGTTATAATAAATAAATAAATGTATACATAATACGCATATATATAGTGAGAGAGAGAGTTTAAGTATTGCTTAGGAATTCAGTGTATCTTCAATGGTGTTTGTGTTGTGGTTGTGGTGCAATGTAATCTTCATAAAGAGAGTATGCAATGAAGGCTCCCACGCCGAGATAAAACCCTGGGAAAACACCCTTGAAACGCTGTGCTTTGGAAAACACACCCTGTGTTCTCCATGCGTCCCTCTTAGCCCACACGTTGTTCAAATCTGCCATCTTATCTTGATATCAAGCTTTAAAAGGCGGGTTAGCTCTCTTCTCTAAATTTTTCAAGGGTGTATAAGCTACTATAAAATTTTCACTATTGGTGTACGGATTGTGCTTTAGAGATGGAACCCATATTAAGCTCTAATGATGTTGAAGACGAGTCGCTGGGGGCCACTATAGCTAAGCAACTACAGAATCAAAGCTATGTGTGCCTTGTCTGCACCGAAAACGTACTTCCAACGGCGAAGATCTGGTCTTGTACGCATTGCTGCAGAGTGTTCGACTTGGACTGTGTGCAGGACTGGGCACAGACAGACTCAGTGTCAGGCGATGGCACATGGAGATGCCCAGCATGTAACTTCAGTCATCGGAAAATACCCAAGTCATATCGCTGCTGGTGTGGCAGAGTACCAAATCCAGGACCAAATCCTCTGGATCTCCATTCCTGTGGTTACATTTGTGGAGCACAGCTTAAGGACAGAAACTGCCATCACGGATGCAGCAAGGTATGCCACCCCGGTCCTCATATATCTAAGTGTCTACAGCAGGGTCCGGAAATCAGCTGCCATTGCGGAAAACACGAAAAGCAGAGCCTCTGTTCAATGACTCAGTACAAACGGGGTTGGTCTTGTGGTGACGTTTGCGAAGACAGACTTGGTTGCGGGATCCATAAATGTCAAAAGAGATGTCACAAGGGCATTTGTGGTGAATGTAAGAAATCAATCAAATCCTCCTGCTATTGTGGTAATATCAAAGAGGGCAGTATCAAGTGCTCCGATAGGAACCCATTTAAGTCCACTTTAAAAAGCGGTGATTCGTGGATTGGCAACTTTCAATGTGATAAATCCTGCGAAGGGATGCTTTCTTGTGGAAATCATAAATGTAAACTGCTTTGTCATCCGCAAACACCAAATAATCACCAATGTCCACTGTCTCCAACAGCTATTAGTACCTGTCTGTGTGGTAAGACACCACTTTCCAAGCTCAACATTAAAAGAACTTCATGTTTGGATCTAGTTCCTACTTGTGATCAAATTTGTGGAAAAACTTTACCTTGTGGTCACAAATGTTACTGGAAGTGTCACGACGGCCAATGCGCTCCTTGCTATGAATCAGTTAATATTACATGCGAATGTGGTAGTAGCAACTCTACGGTTATTTGCGGTTTAAATCAGCAAGGTTATAAAGCTCACTGTAAGTTGAAATGTAATGTTTTAAAATCTTGCCGTCGTCACAATTGTAAGACAAAGTGTTGTCCAGAAAGATCCATTGGTATTAAAAGAGAAACAGAGACAAAGAAAAAAATTAGGAGAAACGAGCTGAATCCACAAAATGCTGCTCTAATTCCAGTCGAGGCTAGTCATATTTGTGTTGAAACTTGTGAAAAATTATTGCCATGTCGAAAGCATTATTGTCAAGCTATATGTCATAGTGGTCCTTGTGCTCCATGTCTCCAGTCAGAGTTTGAAGATTTGGTATGCAACTGCGGTAATACCATTTTGCATGCTCCATTCAGATGTGGCACAAAGCTCCAACCATGTGAACATCCATGTGTTAGAGAAAAAGATTGCGGTCACGCTCAAGAGCCACACCAATGTCATCCTGATGAAATTGCTTGTCCTCCTTGTCGTCAATTAACAATTAAATCTTGTCGATGCGAAAAACACAACCTAATTGCAAATGTTATTTGTTCTCAGGATCCAATGAAAATCTCCTGTATGACCAAGTGTTGCAAGCCTTCTCCGTGTGGTATTGAAAATCATGTTTGCACTAGAGAATGTCACTTACCCGGAAATTGCCAACCTGAGTGTCTAAAGGTATGTGGTGGCACAAGAGCTTGTGGACACTCATGTAAGGAATTATGTCACGCTGAGAATGGAAAAGCAAACCCTTGCCCTGAGGAAATTAAATGTAACGAGCTTTTTGATTTAAAGTGTGAATGTGGTGAAAAAAAGATGGTGGTGGAATGCTGGGTCGTTGATCAATTGAGAAAGAAACAAGCTATAGATAGGAATTTAGAGAAAGAAATATTGAGAGAACAAGCTCTAAATAACATGGAATGCGAAAATAGTTTAACAGATATTAATCCAGATCAATCAAATGTAAAAGAGCAAAAAGAAGAAATTGTTGGAGTTGATCAAGGACTGCAGAAATTGGAAATAGACATAATGAATAGTGAAAACGCTTTTGTGAAACAAGAAACACTTACAGAGCCTGAAACTGAACAAAGTTCTAGCACGGAAAATACAGAAGCAGATATTAATTCAGTTTATTTACCTTGCTCTGACAAATGTCGTCAACAACATAGATCAAGGTTAATGTTTGAAGCTTTACAGTTGTCCAAAAGTCATAAAAGTAGTACCACATTTGATTATGAACGTGTTGAAGAAATTTACACGCCCTTTGTTCTTGCGATCATGAAAAAGCAACCAACATGGTGCTTAAGTATAGAATCAATTTTTAGATCTTTGACAATTGGTAAAGTTATTAGAAGCTGGGGAATTGATTATAAAGAAACCCCAAATGCATCATTGAATACATCGCCAGTACCTGAATCTAGATCTAATTCAAACTTGTCAGCTGGGGCTAAGTTGCTGCTAGCTAAAAAAAATCAACCAAAATCAATACTTGATTCTTTAACCAGTTCAATGCCTTCTTATCACTTCAAACCAATGAAACCCATTCAAAGAAAATTCATTCTTGAATTAGCTCAAGGATGGAAGTTGAATGCAGAGGAACAAGATGCTGAACCAAAAAGATCTGTTTTCATCAGAGTTGTTAAAGGAAGCGTTATTCCTGATATCGGTTTGTCGGATGCAGTTGAGATAGCAATGGAGTATGAAGAAATTAAAAGAATTGAAGAGGAAGAGGCAAAAGTTGCTGCTGAAGCTTTGAGAGTCAAGAAAGAGGAAGAAGCATTGGAGGCGAAACGGTTACTGGAAGAAGCTAATCAATATATTTTGGAAGAAGAAGATAAAGTAATAGAAGAACCAAAATATTGGAATGCCATTTTGATAAAGGAGACGAAGCCTGAATTCACGTTAGAGGAAGTGGAAAATGGATTAAAGAGTGTTTATAGAGGTAGCGATCTTTCATCAATCGAGTCGCAGCTGGCAATTATTTCTGATAATTTATGGGTCTTGATGTTTGAACTGGGTCCTCAGCATGAATATAAAAATGCCAAAGTTTTATTGGCGCAAAAGATACTCCAAGTTTGCCCCAAGATAGAGAGTAAAGTACTTGAAACTGGCTGGGGAAATGAGTGCCTTGTTGCTGTTATTGAGGATGGAATAGTTTCTGAAATTGGTGATTGGAACACGTATTTTGAAGTGACCAATAATTTACCAGCAGTTATAGACATTGAGATTGATACTGAGCCAAATAGCGAGGACGAAGAGGTGAATGAGGAGCCATCTCAAATTAAATGGTGGTCATGATTAGTAAGCGTTGAAATAGTAATATATAAAAGGTATTTGAAGTAACGGTATAGATAAAAGGTATAGAATCATTATTATAAAACTTTCAAAAACTATGAATTAACTGTTCGGTATGTCGGAACTCTGCCTAATTCAAAGTTTGGATCATATCGAGGTAATTCGTTTTCTTCAGCAAGTAGTATTTCCATCATGCTATGAGGAAGTGGTAATGGTTTACTCAGTCTTAATATATTAATATTGTCTTGCAGAAACAAGTTTACTTGCTTGAAATTCGAAGGATACGCTTTTAGGGTTAGCTGGCCACCACCTGATGTGACGATCCAGTTCCAGATCTTTATGAGTTCATTTTCTGAGATATTTTTGTTGGCACCGTGTATAAGCGTTTGTCTAACTGTTGCTTTGATACCGGAAATGGATTCCGGTGTTATATCACCATCCAAAACCAGACCGAGGTATTTTGTGTACTGGCCTGGGAAGGCAGAATTGTTGGTGAAAATAGATAGTAGCTGTTCCTTTGCGTTGTTGAATGCCTTTTCGACCAATCCGAGCCAGGATATTTGCCTATACTTCAAATCCTTTGTTACAAGAATATTGATCATGCCAATGCCAATGCCAATGAACTGGTCTAGGAACGCGTGGATGACGGCCATGTGGATCTCGGGTATCACTAAGTTGCAATTAACTGGTATAGTCATTGTTATCAGTAGCTGGTAGTTGCAATTTTTTTGTAGATTGTTGATTCCGTTGATAACCTTCTCCACAACATGGTGAACATTGACCGTCAACTGTGTGAAATCCAAATTTATCCTTTTGGCACCACATAGCAGACTGCTGAATAAATCATCCACCAGGTCCTGGTGCTTATAGTTCAGCAACGACACATTTGAAAATGCGAAGCTTAGGCATCCAGGCAGCAACGGGCCCTCAATATCTGCTTGATATAGCGGAATGTTAAGAACCTGCTTACAAGGCGGAATTTGATACTCAAACTCACATTCCGAGGGTGGCCGCACAAAGCTGGTGTTGTGAACGTCCCGTGCTACGGTAGAGATCGTGAACGCTGGCATTTGGTGCAACTGTGATGACTTACAAGTCCGAAACGTTAGTGAAAAAAAAAGCAAGTCAAAACCGTTTTGCTTGCAAGTGCATGAAAACGAATGCAGTGTGTAGTTGCACAAATTGATTAGCAGTACGATGGGGATGCTAATCAGATGAACTATCGGGTTGCTGTGAAGCCAGTGCTTGTTGAATCATTTTTGTGCTGTGTCGTTACTTATCCATAGGGCTACTTTGAAATTGATTCATTTTTACTTTGTATTGTAAGTCTTATCTAACCACCAACGTGACTACAGCTTGGTTTAAAGTTATGCGGATAATAGTTCACTTTCTACTGGTATTTAGATTATAGTTGCGTTCCAGATGGTGAGTAGCGGCCAAAAGTTACAGTACTAGCTGTCACAACTAACTATCTTGGGTATGCCAACTAGAAGCACTGCAGTAACTATAAACAAAATTCAACGTCAGCTTTTGGGTACATTTACCACCAGAGATTTAATATAGTAACACTCTAGTCGTTTAAGTGTCTGTCACATAAAGAATAAATGAAAGCAATTGCAAAAAGATATGTAACTAAATAGCAGTAGCCTCGCAACTGCAAAAGTCCAATACGGTTTCTGTCTACCGCAATGTTTGTTGCTTTCTATTATACATCGTTTGTCCTCCATTAGTCATAGTAATGCTAAGCAAATTCTCAAAATTTTTCATGAGTCAAAATCATTAAATTTTTCAGTAAGATTTACACATAGTCTTCATTTGCAAAGTAACCTGAGATGTCGCAACCACCATTACCACAGTTTGTAGACTATGTCGAATCATTGCCTGAGTGCAACGTTTTTCCAGTTTACAAATTTTACACTTCTCACCACTTGACTCCACACACGGCGTACTTGAAATTGAAAGGATCAACCGAGAAGCCAACACAATCGTTCCTATTTGAGTCTGCCATCAATGGCGAACAGGTGTCAAGATACTCGTTCATGGGTATCTCACCAAGAAAAATCATTAAGACTGGTCCTACCGAAGGTGTGGAAACGGATCCACTGGTTTTGCTTGAAAATGAACTGAAAGACGTCAGACAAGCACAGCTTCCAGGTATTCCAAAGTTAAGTGGGGGTGCCATTGGTTACATTTCCTACGACTGCATCAAGTACTTTGAGCCAACCACTAGAAACGACAATTTGAAGGATATTTTAAAGCTTCCAGAATCTTATTTGATGTTGTGTGACTTGATCGTTGCATTCGACAGCGTTTATCAAAGATACCAAATTATCAACAACGTGCACATCTCCAAAAGTGATACTGCGGCTACTATTAAATCCAAATACGACACCGCTGTTAAGGAAATTGAAAACCTAGAAGATGTTCTTGCCAATGGTGAAATCAAGTATCCAGAGCAACCAAAAATCACCGATCACGAAAACTTCACATCTAATGTTGGTCAGGAGGGTTACGAGACGTTTGTTAAAAAATTGAAAGACCACATTAAAAAGGGTGACATTATTCAAGCTGTTCCATCGCAGAGAGTTTCACGCCCAACAAAATTGCACCCTTTTAACATCTATGGACATTTGAGAACGGTGAATCCTTCACCATATATGTTCTACATTGACTATCTTGACTTCCAAATAGTCGGGGCCTCTCCAGAGCTTTTGGTCAAGTCAGACAACAAAAACAAGGTCATTACACACCCAATCGCTGGTACCATTCGTCGTGGTAAAACCATTGAAGAGGACGACAAACTAGCAAACGAGTTGAAGTCTTCATTGAAGGACCGTGCAGAACATGTGATGCTTGTGGATTTAGCTAGGAATGATATCAACAGAGTGTGTGAACCAAAGTCAACAAATGTTGATTCACTTTTACAAATCCAACGTTTTTCACATGTGATGCACTTGGTTTCGCAAGTCAGCGGTACTTTGAGACCAGAAAAGACTAGATTTGACGCCTTCAGATCCATTTTCCCAGCTGGTACAGTCTCTGGTGCACCAAAGGTACGTGCCATGCAATTGATTGGTGAGTTAGAGCAAGAGAAAAGGGGGGTTTACGCTGGTGCAGTTGGCCACTTTTCTTATGATGGACGCACCATGGACACATGCATTGCTTTGAGAACCATGGTTACTAAGGACGGTGTCGCATACTTGCAAGCTGGTGGTGGTATCGTCCATGACAGTGATCCTTATGATGAATATATTGAAACTATGAACAAAATGAAAGCAAATAACAATACCATTTTGGAAGCTGAACAACTTTACATGTAGTGCAATATTTATTCTTAAAAGCATCGTTGTATGCACATATATAACTCGTTTTAACGATATTAATTAAACTAATTAGCTACCGATGATCATGAGCATATCCATTTAAGATCTCAAAGTAAGAATAGAAAAAATTCGAGTTCAGATGCTGTTGGATGGCAAACTAATTAGCTTCAAGATATTGAATTAAGCTGATTATTCACGTATTACAAAATATCAGAGCTAAGTTTTGAGCATGTCAGACCCACTAGCACAATTTATTTCAATAACTAGTGCTCCGGCATCAATTGCGTCCCAGTATCTTGCCAGAAACGATAATATTGTTGAAAACGCAATTAATGATTTCTATCTGACAGAAAGCGATCCTGAGTCTTATAAAAGACCAACATTAACCGAAAGCAAACAAAGTGAATCTAAGAGTTCCTTGTTTTCGTCGTTTTCAGATCTGAGAAATAGAGGTGCCTCAAGTGAAAGAGAAGATCAAGACGATCCTACAAACTTCTTCACTGGTGGTGAAAAGTCAGGTTTAGCCGTCGAAAATCCTAATAAGAACAAGAACAAGAACAAGAACAGCAGAAGCTTGGTTGATGATTTATTGAAAAAGGCAGAAGAAGAAGCAGGTAAAGAAGATTGGAGGAGAGAACCGCAAGAGCAAAGAAAGCTCAACAAATTCAAAGGACAAGGCCACTCACTTGGGTCGGTTGAGCAAGCAGTTCAATCACAGCCATACGGTCACAAACTGCACGAAACTCATCAAGAGGGCGATTTACCATCCAAAGTCACCAGAACAATCACCTTTTGGAAAGAAGGATTCAATGTTGACGATGGTGAACTTTATAAATATGACGATGAACAAAATAAGGAGTACTTGAACCAGTTGAATGCAGGTAGGGCACCTCTTTCACTGTTAAACGTTAAGATGTTTCAAGATGTTGATGTTAACGTTCATAAGCGATTGGAAGATTCATATTACGACAACCAAAAGAAGAGGCCAAGAAAGTTTGGGTTTGAGGGTTCGGGTCAAAGATTAGGTTCTCCATTACCAGGAGAATCGATAATTGTCGAGGAACCAATAGTTGAGACACCAAAGGAACAGCCAAAGAAAGAAGAAACTTCTCAAGGTGAGGGTGATACCACTATTCAAATTAGACTGGCCAATGGTGAGAGGATTATTAGAAAATTCAACTCTAGCGATCAAGTTGAAGTTATTTATGATTATGTTTCTACCATTGCAGATAACAGCAAACCTTGGTCATTGGCATTATCATTTCCTATGACAATTTTAGATGATAAGAAATCAAATTCAATAGCAGATAGTTCTTTAAAGAATGCTGTTATTATTCAAAGATGGAAATAGGCCCTTTAATATGTAGATTTATATGAGTTGAAAACTTAATATTTAATAAAATATCAGTCTACCAGTAAATTTTTTTGTTTTGAACCGATGTTGAAACCATTAATATGTATAAATATTTATAAGATGTAGTAAAAATTAAAATTTAAATAATCATAACCAGCATGACATTAATGTTGAATAAATGTCAATTTTTTCATTGTCTATTGTATTAAGACACTTAGTACTTTGATCTGTAGAACTTAGCAGCATCAACCATGTTAGTCAAAGAAGCTCTAGTTTCTTCCCAACCTCTGGTCTTCAAACCACAATCTGGGTTGACCCAGAACTTTTGAGCTGGGTAAACCTTCAAGATTTCACCAATTCTAGCAATGAATTCTTCCTTAGATGGGATTCTTGGGGAGTGGATATCAAACAAACCAAGACCAATGTGGTTTGGATAGTTAGAGAATTCTTGAATGTAGTTTGGATCATCCTTCTTGGAGAATTCGATAGAAACAACATCAGCATCCAAAGCCTTGATGTGGTTTGGATCCAAATCGGAGTAACAGAAATGGGAATGAATTTGAGTAGAGTCATCGACATCAGAAGTGGAGATTCTGAAAGATTCAGCAGCCCAGTTCAAGTAGTCAGATCTTTCGGCACCAGCTCTTAATGGTAAACCTTCTCTGATAGCAGGTTCATCGACTTGGATGACAGTGATACCAGCCTTTTCTAAGTCAGTGACTTCGTCTCTCAAAGCAAGAGACAATTGGTAAGATTGAACCTTTTGGGTAACATCATCTCTTGGGAAGGACCATCTCAAGATAGTGACAGGACCAGTCAACATACCCTTCATTGGCTTCTTAGTCAAAGATTGAGCGTAGACAGATTCTTTAACGGACATTGGAGCTGGTCTAGAGACATCACCGACAATAATAGGTGGTCTAACGTATCTAGAACCGTAAGATTGAACCCAACCGTTGGTGGTGAAAGCGAAACCCTTCAATTGTTCACCAAAGTATTGAACCATATCGTTTCTTTCTGGTTCACCGTGGACGAGGACATCCAAACCAATTTCTTCTTGGAACTTAACAACGGTTTCCATTTCAGCGTTAATGAATTGTTCGTATTGTTCAGCAGTGATTTCACCCTTGTTGAACTTGTTTCTGTTGATTCTGATATCCTTAGTTTGTGGGAAGGAACCAATAGTGGTGGTTGGGAACAAAGGTAAGTTGTACTTGTCTTGTTGAGCAACCAATCTCTTTTCGAATGGAGACTTTCTGGTGGCGTAAGAGGAATCAATCTTAGCGACTCTTTGTCTGACAGCAGGGTCGTTAGTGATCTTAGATTCTCTTCTGGTCTTGATAGCAGCAGCGTTAGCTTCTAACTTGGCAGAGACATCTTCACCGGAAACGGCCTTAGCAATAGTGACGACTTCTTCCAACTTTTGAGTAGCGAAGGAGAACCAGTTCTTGACTTCAGCGTCTAACTTCTTTTCGTTGGTTAAGTCAACAGGAGTGTGCAAGAGGGAAGAAGAGGTAGCAACAATAACTCTGTCGGCACCAAGCTTAGCAATAGCCTTCTTGACAGATTCAATAGAAGCAGCGTATTCGTTCTTCCAGATGTTTCTACCATCGACAATACCGAAGGACAAGGTCTTGTTGTCACCGACAACTTCCAAAACTTGGTCAAATTGTTCTGGGACTCTGACAAAGTCAAAATGGAAGGCAGCGACATTCAAGTCCTTGATGGCAGCCAAGTTTGGTCTGACATCACCGAAGTAGGTGGCCAAGGTCAACTTTGGCAAACCTTCGACAGCGGCAATTTGGTCGTAAGCGGTCTTGAAAGCAGCTTGGACGTTTTCAGGCAAGTCCAAGACGAGGGTTGGTTCGTCAATTTGAACTTCCTTGACACCAGCAGCAGCCAACTTCTTAAGGATTTCGATGTAAAGAGGAACAACCTTGGAGAGAAGGGAGATTGGTTCCAAGTCAAGGGAGTCCTTGTCTGGCTTACCCAAGTACAAGTATGAGACAGGACCGACTAAGACAGGTCTGGTTTCAATACCAAGAGCCTTTGCTTCCAAGTATTGGTCAACTGGCTTTTGGCCGTTAAGCTTGAAGTCAGTAGAGTGGGAGAAAGTTGGTCTGACATAATGGTAGTTAGAGTCAAACCACTTAACCATTTCCAAAGCTGGGACATCGACGGCCTTAGTGGAGTCGGTGGCCTTTCTTTGCAAACCTCTGGCCATGGCAAAGAAGGTGTCTAATTGAGACAATTCGTACTTGGTGTATCTTTCTGGGATAACGTTGAACAAGATGGACAAGTCCAAAACGTGGTCGTAGAATGAGAAGTCGTTGGATGGAATGATGTCAACACCAGCTTCCTTTTGCAACTTCCAGTTGTTTTCTCTGATCTCCTTACCGACTGCAAGAAGCTTGTCGGCATCGATCTTACCGGCCCAGTAGGCTTCGGTGTTCTTCTTCAACTCTCTGAACGCACCGATTCTTGGGAATCCTAAAACTGCTGATGCAACCATTGTATTTTTTGTGTTCAATTAAGAATAGCTAAGAGTGTTCCAAAACTTTAATGCCTGTCAATGGGCGATCCACCTACTTATATAGTGAAATTTTTCACTTCACCTTCTCGAGATGCCCGGCATGTGAAAATTTTTCTGCTAAACGATGAAAAATTTGAGAAATCTGGAAAAAAAAAGAATTTAAGAGGGATTCGGGGCACGTGCTGAAAAATGGCAGCGCGTCACGTGCAATTGCGACAGCTTACGTAACCGTGGCCACCGTTCCTAAACGAGAAGAAAATGTGTGGCGTTTGTGGCGCATGCATTTTGGCACCCCCTCTTTCAACCAAGGTTTATCCGATAGACGCAGAGGGAGAGAACGGAGAGGGAGGTGAAGTGGGATTGGTGTTATCTGATAGCCTTTTAGGAGAGAAGAATGTGTTTGTCGCACCTTTGGGTTTACATTATTTGCTACTACGTATTAAGGTATACGACATAAAACTAGTGAGTAAACAAGGTAAGCCGCTTAAGTATCAACGTAAACAAATAGTCTACGTGTCTACAGCCAATATTTAACAAGGTGAACGTATCCATTTTGTGCGCCAGCTTTTGATACAGTATCGTATTATTGTAATGAGCTTGCCTTTTGGAACAAGCTCATGAAGTAAAGTTAAAATTTTGCAAATATCTCAAAGGGCTGAAGCCAATAGTGTGTCAAGAACTATTGATGTAGCCAAAAATGAAATGAAAAGTTAGATGAAAATAAAATGCACTATTATTGTATATCCAGTTTTCGTCGTATCCATATGCAACACTAATTTCTGTCCATAAAGTAAGTTAATTTTGTTTATAGAAGTGGAGGAAACTATAAATTAAATAAAAAGAGATTCGCGACTAATTTTCACGCCCTTGCCTCAACTATTTACTTTGCCTATTGCAAATTGACTTCTGCTGCTAGTGCTACATCTCTGCTAATTTAAAACCCTGTTACACTCTCTCCTGTAATTTGACTCCGTTACCTTAATATAACTTTAATCCTCCTGTAACAGAGTCAAGAACAGACTTTGGACAGGGCCCTAACCCCAACACCGTGATGGTGCCAGCATCCACCTGCGTTCTACCAGCATCGCAAATGAGCTCAGTGTTGATCCCCAGCGACATGGCGATCGCCATCAGCTCCTCCATGGTCTCCAAGTCAGGCCCCCTCAACGTGATCTTCGCCTGCCCTCCACGCAGCCACCTCTTGAGCAGCTCGCCGTTGTAGTTCTCGCCACCCTCCTCGCTCATCGACCTGTACAACCCAACCGCAGCATGCGCACACTGCGCCGCTGCTTTACCCTTGAGCATTCCAATGTCCCCACGCACAACAAGCGCCATACGCACTTCACCAGCTGCGTTATTCAGCTCGCTTGACGACTTGCTCGCCCTCTTGCTGCGGCCGCCCTTTAACCAAGTGCTCGCATAAACACCCGCTGCAAACCCAATAAGCCCAATGCCTAGCGCCTGTACTGTCTCCTTCAGCTCCATTATCTATACCTCTAAAGAAATGCAGCCGGTGGTTCACTGAAATATTTTCTCTTACAACGCTGAACGCTCAGCTTCCTCTATAAATACATGCTATACTACGTTAAAACAATGTTGTCGTTCACCAAATCAACCTCGACGACTCGCGTGCACAGGAGTCTATCGCCCACCATCACCTTGGCCTCGCTGCTCATAAAAATATCAACAGTCAAGTCCTTCTCAAGCCAGTACCCCCTGTACTTGTGGTCCCGCTTCACCGCTTCCACAACAATGCACTTGGCTAGCACTGTCTGGCCAGCCTCGAACTCGTAAAACTTACTCAACCGCTGACATCTCAATTCGATGTCCATCATCGCGTCGGTCTCGCCAATACACCTCAAAAAACCCCTCTTGCCAACAATTGACGAGGATTGCACAAAGTCCTCATACTGATCAACAATATGGGACCACTGTTCTTTTCCGAGCTTTAAAAACATTCTATTCTGGGTATCATCTCGCTTCACATCCTCTAAACTCAATCCCTCGTTTTTCATCTTCACTCTCATTCTTCCTAGTACTTCGGTGACATTTATCAAATTGTTATTTTCAGCCATTTCGAGACACTCGTTCAACAAACGTTCCCCGTCGCCACACTCTCCTCCTAAATAATTATCACATCTCACAATTAGATCTTTTACCTGCGATAAGAATACCTTGTTAATGTCTTTGAGTAAAAATGAAAATAAGTTGCACATATTCATGTAGCTCTCTAAATTGTGGTTAGCGTCACTAAAACCCGCAAAGGACTTTAACCCCAATGGCGTGTAACTCAATGATTTTAACGACGTGCCAATACTCAACTGCACAGAACTGAGGTACTGTAAACAACTTATATATGCAATGGAATCTGTAGAATTTGAACTTAATTGAAAATTAAAGGTGTCATATGAATTCGCATACCATTTAAACAATTTGAATTTCGAAAACACTCGCTTGTCTTCTGATGCCAATGCTAGCTTCTTGAGTGACCTTGATACAATTGTTATGCTCTTTTTGTTGCAAAATTCACTCAATTGTTCATCAATAAACAGTTTCAAATTATTTGTAATCCAAGTTCTCAAGTTGTACTGGTACTTGGGAGATAAATTATTGGTTTTTAAATGACCATTCAATAACCTGGATTTTTCCTTTTCCTTCAAAAAATTGAATAATTTGTTCATTGATAGCCAACATTTGAGCTTCCTTGCATCACCATCTATAAACTCAGGATTATTGTTATGGTCAAACCAGTTCTCGTCAATATTATTAAAATGTGACATTGAATCAATTGTAATGTGCAAATTTGGACTGGTTAAGGTTTTTGAATCAACAAGGTTATGAACAAAACTCAGTTTGACAAAATATTTTAAATCCTTAATATGGCCTAAAGCCTTGGTCAATTTTGCTCCATGCCTAGGTAAATACTTGGGAATTGGTATAAAAAGATTGATTTTGTTCTTCGTTAAGGAAATGTTTTCGATAGAAAAACACAAATCCTTGGTAAGTTTGTAGCAAAAGCTCCGATTTCTTGTGTCACTAGCGTTATCTTTACAATAATTGACAATTGATTTTAATTTCGGTAGGTCTTTGATTATGGTAGATCTTCTAAATGCTGACAAATTGGGTGGTTCTTTGAGCTGTTTAAGATTATCAAAATCGTAAACTCCACTTTCCCTTAACAAGCAAAGGTTGTCATCGCTGTTATATAGGCCCTTCTCCTGTAGAAAATTGTATAAATAAGTGGAAGTCAAATGCTCTGCATCGAATAATGGAGCTAGTTTGTTTAAAAGTATGGTATGTGGATTTAGAATAGTATATTTGATGAATTGGATCAAGGCTCTGAAGTCAGTATCGTTTCTATAAGTTTTGATCAATTGAAAGGAATTGGAATTGTGCAAAATGTGGTGGTATCGCAGTTTCAACTCAGAGCTCTCCTTTAAGTTGATCAACTGTAACTGCGACACCAAACTGATGGGATTGAGATAATAGTTGGATGTTATGAGCCCCAATGGCTTCAGAACTGAAAACACAGACTCGTTGCTGTTGCCAAAGCAATAATTGCAGAATCTGAACTTGATGGGGTCCTGTAGCATGTGCAAATGAAACGACAACAACAACGATGGATTGGCAATAGTGTTCAAACTGGGTTCGATAAATCGCTGCAATGCCACGTTCTGCTTCAGTGCCATAGCGGCAAATTGGTCCAACTGCACCGAAATTTGGTTGTCCTGCTGTGCCGTGGGGAGGAAACATGCTTCAATGATGTTCCTCTTGGCCAGCATCGTTTGGATCACTGAAGCATAATGCAACGTCACATTTAACGTGTACACGAGCACCGACAAGCGCTCTGGCGTGATCACCGAGTCCTTGAACAACTGTCGCATCTGCGGAGCCTTAATAAAGTTCGGTATTGCAAACAAAACGTCGCCTTTACTCACCTCTACCAACTTTGAATCGGCTAGGACCACCGAATACTTTGACTTGGGTCCCAAAACGTACTGCAAATCGTTCAAGACAATGCCCACGTTGTCACCAGAGCCTCTAAAATGCACAAGCGACCCTGACCGGGGCGTTTCATTAACGTTCCAACTCGTTATATTGGCTTCACTGCCTACTAGATCCGTCAAACTCTGGTACTTTTCGCCGTATTTCGCCCACAGGGCATTTGCGTTCGCCAGATAAGCCCCGCCATACCATCGGCGACCCCTCACTGCGTGTCGCACAACGGTCCAACCCATGTTTTGACCTCTCTATCTACCGTAATGTGCGCTTTTACGTGTTCAGCTGCTTACATAACTGGAGGCCCAGAGAGAAATTTCACCTTTTCGCCTTGTTTTGAGAATCGTGAAAATTTTTTTAAAATGCTAAGTAAGATAGAAAAAATTTCCATTGCAGTGTTGTGTTGGTCTTCCTTAGTTAAAATAAGATATTTTATCGAACAGCTAGATCTACACGTAGAATAGAGAAGATTTGAAACAATGGGCCAAATTCTTTCCCATCCTAAGACCGAAAAGACCACCGAGAAGGGTAACGACGACAAGTACGCATACGCTTTGTCTTGTATGCAAGGATGGAGAGTTACAATGGAAGACTCACATTCCACGGTGCTCAATTTGAGTGGAGGTGAAAACGAGAACCAGGTGGCATTCTTTGGGGTGTACGATGGGCACGGAGGCGAAAAGGTGGCGTTGTTCACCGGTGAAAAGCTACCACAAGTATTGAAGAACACGGAATCCTTTAAGAACAAAGACTACAATCAGGCATTGAAAGACGCGTTTTTAGCCATGGATGTCGAGATCACAGAGGACAGTAACCTTTCTAGAGACCCTAGTGGGTGTGCAGCAACCTCTGTTTTGATTACCCAGGACAAGATTTACTGTGGTAACGCCGGTGACTCCAGAACCATCATGTCCATCAAGGGTGATTGCAAGCCTCTGTCCTTTGACCACAAGCCAACCAATGAGGGAGAAAAGGCCAGAATCGTCAACGCCGGTGGCTTTGTCGATATGGGTAGAGTCAACGGTAACCTGGCCTTGAGTAGAGGTATTGGTGATTTTGAATTCAAAAACAACGTCGAATTGCCTGCTGAGGAACAAGCTGTCACTGCTTTACCTGACGTTATTGAGCACGACTTGACCAAGGACGATGAGTTCATTGTTTTGGCCTGTGACGGTATCTGGGATTGCCTTACCTCCCAGCAGGTTGTTGACTTTGTTAGGAGGTACGTTAAGGAGAACATGCCACTTGGCGAAATCTGTGAATTGATGATGACCACCTGTTTGGCTCCAACCTCTGGTGGTTCGGGTATCGGTTGCGACAACATGTCTGTTTGCATTGTTGCTCTCTTACAAAACAATGAATCATTAGAAGACTGGTACAAGAGAATTGCTTCCCAAATTACTGAAGAAGATTTAGAAAAATTAGACACCGCTGATAAATTATCTCAAGACTTATATGATATTGATATCAAGACCAAAATCTCTGAGACAAGTGAAGAAGTGGATGAAAATGATCACAATAACAACAGTCAAAATGATGATTCAGGTGAAGCCAGTGACGAAAATAATGCTAACGCTTTTCTCAAACAATTATTAGCCTCTGCAACCGCTTCACAAAATGGTAACGTTATTTACCTGGACCCTTCAACCTCACAAATACTTCAATCCTTAGGTGTTGTTGAAGGTAAAGAAGGTGAAGAACAAGAAGACGATGATGAGGATAAACATAAAATTCAAATCGAAGAAGAAGAAGGAGATGAGGATGATGAGGAACATAAAAAAGAAGAACAGCAATAAATTCATCAATAGAATAAAGTGTTTTATTATTGTGAAAAGAAAGAAAAAAAAAATATCAATAAAAATAAGTTCAACGTTGAAATCCTATATGCTAAAAGATTCATACTCTTTTCTATTTTGTTATTATTAATATTACCATAATAATAATTTTTATTACTGTTGTTGTTATTACTCACTTTTCAAATAATTTTCAATCAATCTTTACTAGTTAGTTAGATCGAATTCTTCTTCCCTTTTATTGATTTTTTTTTCTCATATATTTCATACATTGATTCTATTATCCATCATTTTGTCTTTTTTTTCATTGTTTTTATGTTTAGTTTAATGGTGTTGTATGTGCTTTATTTTGAAGTTTCATTTTTTTTTCTTGATTTTATCTTATCAACTTATTATTTTCTTTTTATTTTATTTTGTTCTTCTTTCATTTTTTATCATCATCTTTTCTTTAATATTTGCCATGAATACAGAATATATATCCTCATTTATATATAAAGGTGGTATTTGCTAAATTAGTTTGTTTTTCTATAATGTTTAATGCATTGATTTCTTTCTTTTTGTATTACATTTCAATGAAACATAAACCTCTATTTGTTTAAATTATTATTAATAATACTATTATCTCTTAAATATTTTATAAAATTTGATGCCTCTCTATAGTAAAATGTTAACCGAAAACCTTTTGAGAATTTGCGTAACAAGTTTTAACTAAAGTTTCAGGATCATAGTTACAGACTTTTGAAATGACTTCAGCAACAAATCCTATTAAACATGGTTCGTTTCTCGATTTGATCAGCGGTGAATCTATGAATTTATCTGAATGGGTAAATTTATCGAATTTGTCACTCTTCACAGTTGGAATGGGTAAAAACTCATTTAAATTTAATTTTGATGCTTTTGCTAAACTCATCAATTCTTCATTGACAACTTCATTGTATTCTATTGGATAAAAAGTATTCGGGGCCTTTGAAATGAACTTCCATGAAGGGTGTGTTCTTTTAATTTCACACCAAGGGGAATCTGTTTCAATCATTAATTTGTTCAATGGGATGCTTTTTATAACATTTAGGGACTCGGATTCTCTCAAACCGGCACCATTAATGGAGAAATAAACTTTGGAGCCGTTAATTTGGTCCAATTCTAATAAACTGTTCAACTCTTTATTTGACCCGGTAAATGAATGGATTAATAAACTCCTATTTTGCAGCAAATAACCATTTTCACCAGTCAAAAATGGTTTCAAGATGCCGATGAAATCTTCACAAGCAGATCTCATATGCAAAAACAGAGGTAAGTCGAATTCACAAGCCAACTGAAGTTGTAGATTGAAGTAGTATTTTTGCTTTTCCAGTGGCGAGAAGTGTAGTCTATCGTAATCCAAGCCAATTTCACCAAAGGCATGCACGTAACCAGCTTCAATGCCTGATTTGATAAGAGTACGTAGCTTGTTGATATGGTCCGCTTCGTCCTTCTCAAACTCCATCACCGTACACGGATGCACGCCCACCGTGCAGTACATTTCAGGATACTCTATGGATTTGTATTTGGAAATGATGTCTATGGTTGTAGCGGACTCTTGCAAAGACGATCCTGTGACCAGCATCTTCTGAACACCGTATCTTTTAGCTTTGAGTAGCACATTTTGCAGATCTGGTCTATGGTGGTATCTACCGCGATATTTACCGCTAAACATGTGGTCTGTGAGGTTCACACCAACATCATAGTACTTTGGTTTATACATGAAATAATTTTAGAGGTGAACGTATGTAAAAGAAGCAAAACTGATTATATGTATTATTTAGTTCAAACACACTAAATATATGTATGTGAGTAAATCTATAAAAGTTAGTGATATATGTATATAAGTCGATGAACTACTGAGTGAAAGAAACCAATAGTGAAAGCGTATGGAGGGTCCATACGCGGCAGGAAATTAAATGCTCATGATAGTGAAAGAAGAGATGCCAATGGAGGTAGAGAAAGCTTTGAAGCGTCCTGCTGGGGTCGGAGTGGAGGCAGAGTGACCTGTTCTCGTGGAGCAGAGATATCAGTAGTGGTGTCTGTTGATATAGCTGCAGAGCTGTGGTTCAGCAGCGCCTTAACTGACAGTTTGCGCCGTGTTTGGAGCATCTTGAGCCGCTGTTTGATATCCTGCAGCGGTTTGTCTGGTAACAAGACGGATATCTCAAGCAGCGACAGCTGCGAGCTGAGAAGCAGGCGGTCCTCTTCCAACGACCAGTGCGCAGGCTTTTGAATGCGTGCATTCTTCAACGTGCCAGACTTTAGCCGACGCCATCTGAACTGGCACGCGTTGGCAGTTCGCCCCTTGAAGTGGGCCGCAATCTGTTTCCATCCTAGTCCCTGCTGCTCTTTGAGCATGATAAGCAGGTCGTCGTCGTCGTGCGACCAGCTTTGTGGTGTAACTCTCACCATTCTATATATAAAAAGATATATGACAGTACAATTTGTGTATGGAACCTATGATATAGTGTGGTCTGTAGATCAACGTCTAACCTCCTTTTACCAATACTATGTCTGTTTTGATACTACTTGTGGTGTTGCCCTAATAAAAAACTGTATATCAAAATATATATCCACCTGTCTATCTCATCGATGTCATCCCGATGAGACCCATATTTTCTTGCGATGGGCATCGTGCCAACTATATAGCGTCTAGCTGCTACTATCTACTATCTCTCTATCTTAGCCACATGTTGCGTATCAGCAGCTCCGATTAGCGAAGTCTCGAAAATATCCGCCGAGTCCTCAGCATGGATAAATGCGCAGCGCTTGCAGACGATAAGCGGATTGGTGAGAAGAGCTAGTGAGGGTAGGGTAGGGTAGCAAGGGAGCGCGGCGCAGTGAGGGTGTCGATTTGGTTTCATTAGTAGAGGTCCTGTTTCAGGTTGCTTTATTTGGCATTTTCATAGTAAACCGAAATGTCGAAGATACCATGGAAAAATTTCAGCTTATTGTAAAGCTGCTAATGCCGACTGCTGAGTTATATGTTTTGAGATTGCCAAGGGTAATTTAGTGGTTATGCGGTTTTCAGTAATTGGAAATTTGTAGTTTTGATTGTTATATTATGGTATTACTTGGTCTTTCTTTGTACACGTCTCAATTGCTTTCGTTATGCAACCAATGCCACTAGCTAATTGTATAAAATCTTCTGAGCCTTTGAGGCAAACGTATCCGGTACTAATACCAAGCCCGACCTTCCAAACGACAAGTAGGACATCTCATCAATTTCGTTCTGTAGCTTGTTGGCAATTCCGGACACAATACCCCTCGAATCAAGAGGCAAGTCGGAAATCACGATAGGGTTATACCAGTCCTGGAGCGAACCTATCATCTGGCTCCGGTCAAGCTTCATCTTGGCGTCGCTGCCATGTGTCAGTAGCAGCCCGACCTCCTGCGACGGCGTTAGTGTAAGTGCAAAGTAATTGGAGAGTTTTTCCGTGTTCATTCTGCACAGATACTCGTTGATCTCTCTCAGCACCAGTGCTGAATCCCCTGATCGGGCGCCAGTCATCACCAGCTCCACTTCGGTGTCCAACTTGCACTCGATCTGTAGATCGAGCTCATCTTGCTGCGCTGCTGTGTCTTCGTTATTCAATATCTTCAAAACCAGCTCTCTGTCCCTCATCGGTATCAACACCAAGTCTGAAAAGTAGTTCGATATGAAGAATAGCGAGATGTTGGCCTGTGCCAATGGCTTCGTCAACTCGAGAATCCTCTTGCCAATGTTCGACCCGTCACTGAACACTTCCACTATGAAAAAGTCGTAGTCGATCAGTTGGTGGTTCTTCTCCACAGACATCGGCATCCTGAGGTATTTATCCACAAGCTTAGTGGAGCACATCAGTGTCACCTCTTTGGGCGTAAATCCCAAATGGAAAAACGTGTCTTCGTCTTGATGTCTGCTAGCGGCGTCATTTTCGCTTTCAGACGAGTTCAGGTCCAGGTTACTCAGGTTCTGCGTCGAATTGGATAACTCTACCTTGTAGCTCGACTCGCTGTCCGAAACTCCCTCAAGCTTATCGACCAATGAGTACATTATTTCACTCAATGATCCTTTAAACAACCAGTAGTCTTTCCTTGGTATTGTTATAATCGACACTGAGAAGTCATACACTTCTGTTTCATTAGGATTCAACATTGCACTATTTAAGCTAAGTTAATTGCTATATTTCAACTACTTGCTATACTTCGACTAATTGTTATACTTTGGCTATTTGCTCTTATTCAAGTATCCGCTGTAGTGTATCTTATATATATATATTTTTACTTATTATATTATGACACATTTAATTTTTACGGCTGAAAATTTATCTCTTACTAATTTGGCTCTCTTTGCAACAACACCAAGTGGTTCAATTACAACAATAGCGCTTCTTATTGTATTTGACGACTAAATGTCATAATAGGCAGAAATAAGTCATAGCGGCTATAACAAAAATATATTAGGCGCTTAAAAATTTTAACCAAATTAGAATATTCAAATTTCTGAACATTATATTCATTTGAAAGCTGCTAATAGGAAAAGAAATATGCTGCCAATAATGATCTTTTACAACATTTATTGTGTGGATAATACATTTGTTGAAATCTGGAATGCTCTAAAGTCACAAGAATTAGTCGCGCTTCCCCTATTCTTCAAAAATATTCTCCCTGTTTAACGCGTCAGTTGTTGATATTTTCCTTTGTATGAAGAAGCCCGTTTTTCATTGAATAAAGACACATAGTTTGACGAATTGGCGAAAGGAATGTCTAACTCACTCTATAAAAGGAAGAAGGAAAACAAAAGAGGGATCAGGTTTACC
The DNA here is from genome assembly GCA_003705435.2 of Saturnispora zaruensis. Classification (NCBI taxonomy): domain Eukaryota; kingdom Fungi; phylum Ascomycota; class Pichiomycetes; order Pichiales; family Pichiaceae; genus Saturnispora; species Saturnispora zaruensis. The sequence continues at coordinate 198,852 of PPIM02000011.1, read as the reverse complement.
TTCATGGTCACCGGTGCTCAGGGTACAGGAAAAACATCATTTATTAATTCACTGCTAGATCAAAATCTCATCAATCACAGGTACGTCAGCTCGCCACAGAGAACGATTCCAAAGACAATCACATTTTCAAACCTCAGTTCCATCAATGCGTCAGAACTACAGAGGACATTTGACCCCCTGCTAGCGTCACAGGAGCCGGGGATCGCCATAACAGAAACTAGCGTCGAGATCATCGATGAAGACGACTCAAAGATCTTACTCACTATTATCGATACACCAGGGTTTGGTGACAACATCAGCAACGAGATATGCATAACTGAAGTGTCGAACTTCTTAGAACAGCAGTTTGATCTCGTCTTGGCAGAGGAAACCAAGGTAAGAAGAAACCCAAGATTCGAGGACACTAGAGTACACGCTTGCATCTACTTCATCGAGCCAACTGGACACGGATTGAGGGAGCTGGACGTGGAAACAATGCTCAAGATTTCTAAATACGTCAACATCTTACCCGTTATCGGTCGTGCTGATTCATTCACCAAATTGGAACTGATCAACTTCAAAAGAAACGTCATTCAAGACATTGAACGTTTTAAAATACCAATCTTTCAATTTAGTTGTGATGACGAAGAAGATGACGAAGAAATCATTCAAGAATCTCAGTATTTATCACAATTGCAGCCGTTTGCAATCGTTACATCAGATGTTGAGGCCGATATCAATGGCCAAAAGACAAGAATTAGACAATACCCTTGGGGTGTTATTGATATCAACGATTCCTCTGTTTCAGATTTCCCGCTATTGAAATCTGTCTTGTTAGGCTCCCATCTACAAGAATTCAAAGACATAACTCATGATTTTCTTTATGAAGCCTACAGAACAGAGAAGTTGTCTTCTGTCACTGACTTAAAAGACGACTTTGAAGTCAACTCTAAAACATCAACAATGCCTTCAATGTCAAACTTGGCTGAAATTGCAAACTCGCGTTCCATGGCTAAGTTTGACATTCCTCAATCAAATAACACTGCTGCTAATAATAACGGCGGCTACTACGACATTACTATGGGAATGGCAAAATCAACCATTAAAGAGGAGAATGAAGAAATTGCTGAAGTTAAAGACAATGAACACTCGGCAGACGACAAGAAATCTCTTATCACGAATAACGAATCAGTCACAGAAGCCGCTCATGATGTCAACGACAGCGTCAATCAAAATCTGAACTCTCCACAATTGAGTACACGCTCGTCGACAATGTCATCACAATTTGGCCAGTCGCAAACTGTTTATCCAAGGCATTCCGATGTTGATCCAATGAAGTTACGTAAAATCAGTGAAACAGTTCCATACATGCTAAGACATGAGTCTATTAGAACAAAACATGCAAAACTCGAAGATCTAGAAAGACAAAGCGCTTTAGAGTTAGCTAAACGTGCTGCAGAACTTGAAAAGAGAGCTATGGAATTGAAATTGAGAGAAAAGGCACTAAAAGAAAAGCTCGAATCAAGTAGTTCCACTTCTGTTAATACCGAAAATAGATAGACGTTTGTTTACTTTTGTTGCAAAATATAAAGCTCCTATGTTTAAGGAACTAAGTAGATTTTTTCTTTCTGAAGCATCACATTTTAGCTTTTGTTCGTAAACTTGTAACCTTTTGACTAAAAAAAAAGTTATCGGCGATCAAAAACGATCTCTTTTCAATGAAATTCACATCTATTCTGAAAATGGCGACATCAGGTAAGAACATTGAGCTTAAAAAACTTCAGCAATGGACAGTCAACTTGAAAGGTGATAAGCAGACTCAATTGGCGTCGTCAATTGCGCAACACACACACATCGATGACGTTTTGTTGAATCGGAGTCGTGAAATTTCAAATAAAATGATCTTCAATAACAAAGTGGATCCAGAAGGTTCACCAGTTATGGATCAAAAATCAAGCGGTAGATGCTGGCTATTTGCATCAACTAACATGTTGAAAACAAAGGCAATGGAATCATTCAACTTAAAAGAATGTCAATTATCACCATCGTATTTGTTCTTTTATGATAAGCTAGAAAAAGCCAACTATTTTCTAGATCAAATAATTGACACGCACAAAGAGCCTGTTGACGGTCGTTTAGTGCAATTTCTTTTAGAGGCGCCAATAAATGATGGAGGCCAATTCACTATGATGACTCAAATAGTCGATAAATATGGTCTTGTGCCAAATCAGATTTATCCGGATACGTATAACACTACGATGTCCAGAACAATGAACAGGCTAATCACTTTTAAATTGAGGGAGTACGCAATGATTCTAAGAGATTTATTAAGTAACGGCGAAAGTGTCACGGCTAAAAAGGAAGAATTTCAATTAGAGATTTATAGACTTTTGACCATATTCCTAGGTATTCCTCCTTCACCAAGCGAAGAATTCACTTGGGAATTTTATGATAAAGATAACAAGTATCAAAAGCTAAGCACTACACCACTAAAATTTGCTACCGAATCTTTGAAATTTGACACTCCACAATACATTTCACTTCTTAATGATCCACGAAACCCTTACAGCCGTGTGATTGAAATTGAGCGTCTTGGTAACGTTGTTGGCGGTGAACCTGTTCAATATGTTAATTTAGAAATTCAAAAGTTGAGTCAGGCTGTTATCAACAGAATCAAATCTAACAAATCTGTTTTCTTCGGTACTGATACACCTAAGTTCATGGAAAAGAAGCAGGGTATTATGGATATTGATTTATGGGATTATAAACTGATTGACTACAATCCAAAGTCAATGTCTAAGAAAGATCGTGTTATTTACAGAAATTCTTTAATGACTCACGCTATGTTGATCACCGGTGTTCACTTGGATGACAATGGCAAACCAGTGAGATATCGCGTTGAGAACTCTTGGGGTACTAAATCAGGTAAGGACGGCTACTATGTCATGACACAGGAATACTTTGAGCAATATGTTTATCAGATTGTGATTGAAAAAAATGAATTGGAAGCCATTCAAACAGATATTTCAATTTTGAAAGATCCAAATCCAATTAAGTTACCGCCATATGATCCTATGGGTGCTCTCGCTTTATGACTGTGTAACTAACACCTTTATTTTATTTATATTGTATTTGATTTTGATATTTATATAAGCTGAACTACTGAGCGTTTTGAACTCAGATTTTTAGATCACCCTCAACATCAAAAAATAAACCTCTCTTCCTAAAACAACTAGTGTCCATTATAGCAAAATATACCTTAGAAAGCATTAGAGAAGCCGATTTTCTGCCTATTACAAAAAGTAATTTTTATAAGGGGGGTTTTTGTATTATTTAACACACTAAAAAACAAGATATCAAATATATCTGATAATAAATCATAAATAATGAATGTTGGATGGCTCCTAAATGTCTTTTTTGCTTTAAACTTGGCACAATCACAACGTGTTGGGACCAAAGACCACGTTAATAGGGATTACTTTTTGGTTGAGTTGTACACAAGCAGCGACCTGGAGCAAATCAAAGAAACAAATCCGGACTGGAATTATGAACATCAAGCAAGAGCTATCGAACACTATCACGTTTTCAGTGTTGATAAAAATAGATCAAGTTTGGCGAAAAGATCAGAGTTTAACAATGTTGATGGGATCAGAGAGATCCATGAATTACAGCCAAAACGTTTGCACCATAGAGCACCAATTCCCGTAACGGAAAACTTCATTGACGTATTTTCCAAAAGAGCCATTGATTCATCACAGGAAGCTGTTGAAAAAGTTCAAAGTGAATTCGAAATAAACGATCCCCTATTCAGTTCACAATGGCATATTATGAACGCAAACTTCCCAGGTGGCGACGTTAATGTGGTTCCTGTTTGGAGAAAAGGAATTACTGGTAAAGGTGTTACTGCTGCTATCATTGATGATGGACTTGACTACGAAAGTGCAGATCTAAAAACAAATTATTGTGCAAAGGGGTCATGGGACTACAATGATAACAGGCCCAATCCAAAGCCAATGTTGAGTAACGATTATCATGGCACTAGATGTGCTGGTGAAATTTCTGCTAGCAAAGGAGACGGGTTTTGTGGAGTGGGTGTGGCCTACAATTCGAATATCTCTGGAATCAGGATATTAAGTGGCGAAATAACATCTGAGGATGAAGCTGCTGCAATGATCTATGGGTTAGATGTTAACGATATTTATTCTTGTTCTTGGGGCCCTCCTGATAACGGACGTGTCATGGAAAGACCTGACAAATTAGTGACAGAGGCTATTATAAAAGGTGTACAAGACGGCAGAGATGGCAAAGGTGCGCTCTATGTTTTTGCCAGTGGCAATGGTGCTCGTAGTGGTGATAATTGTAATTATGATGGCTATACCAATAGTATTTACTCAATTACGGTGGCTGCTATTGATCACAAAGAACTACACCCACCATATTCTGAATCATGTTCTGCTGTTATGGTTTGCACGTATTCTGCAGGATCTGGTGAGTTTATCCATACAACTGATATTAATGATAAATGTGCCAATACGCATGGTGGTACTTCAGCAGCTGCACCATTGGCTGCCGGAATATACTCTTTAGTTTTGGAGGCAAATACGAACTTAACCTGGAGAGATGTTCAACATCTAACAGTTTTGAGTGCTGTTGAAGTTGATGAAACCGATCCAACTTGGCAAAAATCATATATTGAAGGTAGAAGGTATTCCCCAAAATATGGATGGGGGAAAATAGATGCCGATAAGATGGTTGATATGGCAAAAGATTTGAGTTTACTAAAGCCTCAAGGATGGTTCTTTATGCCAACAAAGGTTGTTAATTCAAAACTAACTGAAGTGGGTGAAATTATAAGTACATTCACCATAGATGAAAGCATGTTGCAGAAAGCTAATTTTGAAAAAATTGAACATATAACGGTAACTGTTGATCTTTCAGCCAAAATTAGAGGTGACGTACAGATTGATTTGGTTTCACCTAATGGTATAAAGTCACCATTAGCTAGCACTAGGCCACGTGACAAAAGCTCAAGTGGTTTTTCAAATTGGACATTTTCAACCGTTGCGCATTGGGGTGAGAACGGTATTGGTGAATGGAAAATAAAGGTTTCCAATAATAAGGAGGAAAACAAAATTGAGCTCAAGAAATGGCAAATGAGGTTATGGGGTGAAGTTATTGATGCTAGTAAAGCCAAAAGATTTGATATCAATAAAGATTATAGTATAGATGATGATGAACTAGATCAAAAATCCAATAGTCAAGCAACCACAACTGCACAAAATTTACCTACCACAGAAGTGGAACTTTTACCAATTTTTGATGATCCAACAACTACTAGTGAACTAACAACAACTGATGAATCAACGACAGTTGAATCAGCAATCACAAACGCATCAACACTCAGCAAAGATCCAATTACGACTGATGAATCAAATACCACAGATCAATCAACAACAACTGACGAGCCAACAACGACTGATGAACACTTGGCAATCAGTACAGCCTTAGAAGATCAAGTTGAAATACCAGTACCATCATATAGTACGCACTATAAAATTGATTCAAATGATCATTATATGTGGTATTTCACAGGAATTATTCTTGTAGGTTTTGGACTGATTATGTACATGGTTATAAAAGGGAAAAAATCAATTGGTCGTGCCCGTCGTCGCAATGATTATGAGTTTGATATTATTCAGCCATCTGAAAATGATGATGATGAAAATGATGATGATGAAGAGGATGATGATGATGCTGATGACGACGATGATGAATTTAATATTGAGTTAGATGATTTTGATTTTGATGATGATGTTGAACTAAGGGATTTATCATCTGAAAATGATTTATTAGTTTCAAAAAAGCAGCCCGGGCCGACTACTTAGATTTTGACATTTTACTTTCTTTTATAATATTTAAAGTATATCAGACTTTCATTATTTGACAGTGAATGAGATATTAGTTATTCAGTGCATCATTTAATCAGTGTGGTTGCCAGTTGTTCTTCCTGAGCAAGTTAGGCAAAAAAATTTAAAAGCCATTTTTTGATTTATCTCACAAAACCGGTTGGTACTTATCTAGTAAACATTTTGTACCACTCTTCCTAAGCGATGTCGCTGTATAAAAAATACATGGCGTTACCTTTGAAGGTGAAACTGTTCATCTGGTGCTCTACTGCAGGAGTGGCCTTTTTCACAGATTCAATTAGTGAAAAGATTTTTGAGCAAAACATGATAGATGCAGAAGCTGAAAGACGTGTTGAAATTGAGATGGAGAAGTTAAGAAACCAAAAGTGAAGAAGTATGTATCATCATATCATCATAATATTAAAATTCAAGTCATACACAAATTATCTAATTTTTTTTTCTTTCATTTGTATATATAGTTATAAATTTTTAAAGGTGCTTTTTAATAGAGCTAACAAATTCAAGGAACTTTGCTGGATTAGCATCAATACCTCTTGAATAAACAAAATCACAGGACAGCTTGGTTGCAAAAATGGCTTTGAGATAAGCAACAGGAACTCTTTGTAAAATGTGTTCTAAACCAATTTCATTCAATAGCAATGATGGTAGCGCTCTTTTCAAAACCGCATTTCTAAAAGCGGAATCATCATCCCAAAGCTCCTTTGATGAAGCCAATTCATCACTTAATTTATTAATAGCATATGATAGCTCATCACTTAAATCACTGAAAGTTTTGCCAGTCTCCTCTTTCAATTTCCACAGCATCTGGAACTCGTTATCTGCATTTTTAACAATGATTTCTTGAACCTCTTTAACATAAGCTTTGTAGAACTCTGGCAGCTCGCCTGTCTTAGGATTCATACACATTTTGTTTGAAAAACTTTGATCGTCAAATGATAAAGCAGCAAGAACTTCCAATGAAGAGGATGTGACACCACCTTTATTTGTTGAAGCATCTTTGAAAACAATAGCACCGGCCTTTTCTAAAATAATTTTAGCAGCCTGAGTGATGAATAGATTAGCACCTTCAATCACAATTGGGACAATTGATTTACCTGTCTTAGGATCTAATAATGAATTAACAGTGTTGGCATCAATAGAGTTTGGTCTACCACCACATGGAGTGAATAACTTAACAAACTCAGGTGGGTAAATTTCTTGTAATTTCAAATGGAATTGGTTTCTAAATTGTAGACCAGATTTAACGAATTTACCATTTGGTAAAGTGATATCCTTATCTTCAATCATAATAGCGTAACCTTTTGGACCTAATTTTGAAGTGTCGAAATGATCATTTGGCTTTCTTTCTTTGGCTAATCTTAATAGTTCAGATTTATCAATACCGTCTTCATCCACAATAACACCAGCACCATCAACAATACCAACGTAAGTTTCATCACCAGATAATTTGATTTCATTAGAACCTAAGTCACCATCACCACCTGCCATTTGAACCTTCTTGATTGTTGACCAATCTTTGACACCAATTTTAGAATAAACTCCCTTAGTAAAAGCTCTGACAGATAAAGTAGTCATACCATATTCATCATGAGGAATACCACCAATAGTTGGAGATTTACCAGTGAAGAAAGCCTTCCATGGGAAGCCAAGTAATGCACCTCTTTTCTTAGCATGAAGTGTTGCCCAATCAACAAAACCTGCTGTATTTTCATCGGGACCCATGTAAAGCATTTCAGGCTTACCATATAAATCAACAAATGATTCCTTTGCTGGATCCTTAATCATGAGATCAAGTAATGAATCAATGTATTTAACAAAACATGCTTTTGGGTTCAATTGAGCAGTACCAGGGTTAACAAGGATGACACCTTTGGAACCACCTTCAGGAATATCTTTATTTTTCTTTTGTTGGGTTGAAGCTAAGTTATAATTTTCATCAAACATTGATCTCATATTTTTTAAGTAAGCATCATCGGATCTGGAAAGAACAATTCTAATACCACCTCTAGCGACATCTTTAAATCTAATATGGAAACCTCTAAATTCAGAACCAACTACAAAGAACATACCATAAGGAGTATTTGGATATTCAGTTTTTGGTAAAAATGAAGCATCCAATCTAAATGAAAGGGCAATCTTTGAAGTGATGAAGAAATTAGTTTTCAGAATTGATTTATTGAAAGAGTAAAAGGCCTTCAAAACTAGTTGGTGAGAATCACTTGGCACATCTTGTAATAATCTTTCAAAATGATCATCATCATTGATACCCTCGACCTGAGCTACTCTTTGATAAGATAAAGTTTTAACCATTGAAGAAGAAATATAATGAATATCAACAAATTGTTTAAACAATTGACGAACTAAGCCAGCATTAGATTCCACAGTTTCAATAATATACGATTCAGAAAACGTTTCAGAGGTGAGTCTATCTTTGATTCTTGATACCAATTCCAAATTTCTTGGAGAAGAGTTTGCAGATAAAAGTAATTCTTTAAGAGATTGGTATTCAGGACCTAATCTGTTTAAGAAATGAGAGACAAAAATGACACCACAGTGAGCGTAGATACATTCTTGAATGGACCATTCACCGGATTCGAATTTTGAGTAAAATTTGTTATTTGGCACCACGTAAAGCAATGAAGCCTCTCTGATCAACTGGTAAGTGTTAACATCGAGACCGACTAAACCGTTGTCGTTTTCTAGATACATGGAAATGATGGAGTAGCCATTAGAGAAGTTTTCAACGTACTTTCTCTTGATTTTGACACCATAGTACTGAGCCAAAGTTGAGAGAGCGGAGTTGTAGCGATGTGAAGTACCAGATTTGAAACCGATGATGATTCTAACTTCACCGTTAGCGGCTAAGGTGTAGTGTTTGATGACTGGACCCTCTGTGGTCTTTAGCTGATCAAGGACCTCTGAGTACAGGTTTTTGGTATATTGGGAAGCGATTTTTTGGAAGGTTGTATCGGAGATGGAGTCGATGGATGAAGCGGATCCAGATTGTTCAGGGAAAGAATTTTTGTAGACGAAATGGCATTTGACGGCTTCGCCAGTGTTGAGTATAGAGTTGAACGACTCCATTCTGTAGGATCCGTCATTTTCGAAGTTGTCGAAGAACTGGTCGTCGATTTCCTTTTCAAACTTGTTCTCAACACCGGTTTCGAAGTACACAGCGTGGTTTGCGGTGACCTTTTTGTAGTGCACAAAGGACGCCTTCTCGTTGGACGCCTCTGCAGATACCTTTGCCGAGTAAAGGGCAAGGATGTTAGAGGTGATGTTGGCCACGGACTCGCTGGCAAAGTATGTGTCCTCAATGCCCAAGTCGTTGTAGAAGAAGAGCGTTTCCGACTCGATGAGCGCCTCCGGGACCAACCCCGAGGCGTCTAGTACATCCATCACCTGGCTGATCTGGTCCTGTTTGCCTTTAAACGCGGTGGCGTTGTAGCCTTTAGTAGTGAGTTCTTCATCAGACACGTTTTGAAACGATGACTGTGAGAATGTGTTGTCCAGCGTCAAGGCGTGGATGTTTGGAAGCGGAGTGGATGTCATGTTACTAATATTGTTATACTAAACTACTGCCATCTGCTCTTTATTGATGGACCGAACGTGCTATTTAAATACTTCACCTCTTATGGAGGGCAATACTCATGCGACATGAGCGCATGCATCACTCCTTTTCGACCCTCGTGGCGTCTAACAGCGCCTTGACGTGTCGAAAGAGGAGTGTTAACCTCGTGCTTACAATTGCGTTTCACACGGTATCCACTAGCGGCATTGGCTTGCATTCAGCGCCAATGCTGGTTCGAAATCCAAAACACCCGGGTTCGTTTGACGCTGGGGAAGCGAGCAAAGCCTAAACAAGACCCAAGCGTCCAATTTTAGTCCTAAAAACTTCGTACTTTAACTAATATTTTACTTCTGTACTACACTACCCAATCCTGCTACTCTGCTAACCCCTATTCACCTCTTCTTCCTTTTTCTGCCAACTTATCACCACCACCCTATGCTGCAACGCAAATTTCTATGGCGTTCGCTCCTTCTCCGCGCGGCAAGCCAAAGTCTCAGTGACAAGAGTGACAGATCACCAGTAGGAGCTTGAAAACCAGAGAAAAGGCGTTGTGGTAGTGACATGGCCAGAAATGGCACCGTGGCATTCGATCGCTACCACTAGCTCTATAGAGCTAGTCACAACGGCCACGGACACTGATGTTATGGCAGCGCATAGTAAAATTTGCCAGTGCTAAGCGTTTCCGCCTAGTGTTGCCGCTGAACGAGTGCAGCGGTTCGTTGTCGCATTGCTAAGCGTCGATGCAGACAATAAACGTTGTGGCGATCGTAAACATTGTAGGAAGGGGATTTACGATTTGTCGGAGTTGGTAAGGAATTATAGATTATAACCATTGAGAGAGCCAAAAGTCTAGACTTGATAGGAATAAGAGATGAATTAATTCAATGTCTAGCGTGGATTTCCAGTACCCAAGGTAACATAAATTTAATGCTCACTATCCAAGGCCTTTGCTTTTGAACAGACATTAGCAACAGCGGTTCAGTTAAAGTTACGTTACATTGAAATAATAATGGTGCAAAGGTGCCAACAACCTATCAATTCAACCATAGGTGAAAAATACCCAGAACTTATAAAACTTCACCTATTCGCTTGGGAGTCGATACACAAATCCCAAAATAATATTGCACTATTCTCTAGTCATAACCTTTTCGCAAAACTTCACACAATAAGCATAGTATTAATTATGATAAATAAAAGCCGTCATGAGCATTTTACAGAATGATATGTAAATATTGCTTGTATCACCAGTAACCGCATACAAATCAAATAAACAGCATCATCAGCACTCTTTGATTTCATTTCTTATTCACGTCTATCAACCCCCACTTTGTAGCTGAACTTCACCTTTTTAAAAAAAAATCACTCAAAACTCTTTCTCGTATTACCTGACCACTTATTCTTTACAAAACTAGTTTACTTTAAAAATGCCACATTTGAAATCTCTGCAAGCATCCGCAGCCGCCGCCTTGGATGCCAAGCTTATGGGACCATCCATCGGCTACACGATTGACCAGTTGATGGAACTCGCTGGTCTCTCCTGTGCCCACGTAGTCTTTAAGCAAACTCCCTCTAAAAATGACCCGATTGTAGTCGTCTGCGGTCCAGGTAACAACGGAGGAGACGGTGTCGTGTGTGCAAGACACCTCCATTTGTTTGGTTACCAAAACCTCTTTCTTTACTGGCCAATCAAAGGCTCGCTACCATTTTATAAGAACTTGCAAAGTCAAATTGATGCCTTTGGCATCAGTCAAATCAATTCAATGGACAAATTCAAAGAGGTTTTGCAGTTGCAAAATTTGACTATTGTTGATTCCTTATTTGGTTTCTCCTTTCATCCTCCTCTAAGATCTCCATTCGATAGTATCCTGAACTACATGGTGGAATCACAGGCAAAAAACAATGCAAAAATTATATCAATTGACATTCCTTCTGGTTGGCACGTCGACAATGGTCCCTCAAACTCAATCAATTACTATCCAAACACTTTAATTTCTTTGACAGCTCCAAAACCATGCACCAAATTCATTTCGCAAGGGTCCCATTTCTTGGGCGGACGATTCGTACCTGAATCCGTTGCTCAGGAGTTTAACATCACTGAAATCTTATCGCTCTATAAAGCTAACGATTCAATTGTTGATATATCAAACTACAAAATTTTTTAAGCTTAACCTTATGTATGTGTACTATATACAGTTTAGTGAAATCGTATTTTAATTTAAACGAAAAAGAAAACAATATAAAATTAGTATAATCATAATGAACAAATAAAAAAAAAGTGGGAATCATATGTATTTTAAAATGAATAATCATCAGGTTCTTAATATATATTCTTATGGACTGATCACATCGTTTCTAACTTAACAATAAACCTTTTCAGTGACAATTTATTCACGTTCAACAATATATATGAGTTCCTCTTCTTTTAGTATAGTACACAAAAGAGGAATAATGGAGGGGAGAAAGAACAAAAAAAAAGAACAAGACAGTTCAAACAACAAGAGAAAAGAAAAGAAAAAAGTTTTCATGTGTAGCATAATATTAATTAATTGGTGATGAAATAAAATGAAAATGTAAATATTTGTAATGTTAATAATCAACACGGCAGACAAAAAATAGAATTGTAATAGATAAATCATTTATTTGTAACACTTTGATGAAACTGATATGCATTTAAATAACCGTAACCATTAGGATTATTGCTTAAACCAAGATTGCCATTAGTTGTTTTATTTGAAGAATTATTACCCTGTACTGAAGATGATGTTGCTGCTGATGATGATGACATTATTGATGATGCAGTTGCCGCATTATTTGCTGTTGTATTAGAATCATTGAGTGCATGTGATGTATTTGATGCATTAATATTACCTAGAGGGTTAGCAGTTGTATTATTTCGACGCTGATGACTTGGTCCACGAACTCCTAAAGGATTCTTACTGAAACTTAATCTAATGCCTCCCTTATTACTAATGGAACTTCCATTAATACGAACTAACTGACGTCCATAAAGTTCGGCAAGTGCTCTTGTTGCATGAGCAACATCTTCGAATTCAACAAAACACATTGGACCATGATGTGAAGCACCATTGGTATTTTGCTTGGTTCTAAATGATAAACGACGAAATCCTGCTTGTGGTTGAAACAAAGCTCTTAATTCCATTTCAGTGGCATCTGGTGGTAAATTTCCCACATAAAGAGTGTTACATGGTGGATTTTGATCAGCAGGATTTGCGGGAGGGGGAACTCTTGCTAATAAAGATAATTCAGGAATAGCAGGTTGTTGAGAAACTTCATTTTTGGAATTTGCTGAAGATTGTAAGCGTAAAGTTGCAGGAGAAGTTTGTTGATCCTTCTGTTGTTGTTGAGGAGGTGATGATTTTGAATTTTCATTGATCAACAGTGTTGGAGTTGTATTAAAAAAATGATTTTGGGACCAATCTGTTAATGGAGTTGATAAACCTGAACCTATGTTGTTTGCAGTGCCTGATAAATTCAGGTTTTCAGGCCTCATAACTTTTGAAGAAAGAGATGCTGACTGATTATTACCAGTTGAAGACCAAGTGTTCCCATTTGATTGTTGAAATTGATCAATTGCTGGTAATCTTTGACTATTAGAAAATCCTCTTAAAGATTGATGAGAAAGATCATTTGATGCATGCGATGAAATATAATTATTATTGTTGTTATTATTATTATTATTATGGCTGTTATCCAAAGAAGAGATGTTTACATTTTTTGGAGGAGAGGAATTTGTTGGAGAGGAATTATCCTGAGAAAGTGGAAGTTTTTGATTTTGAGAAGACGGAAATGGTTCATTGAAAGCAAATCGTGAACGCTGATTATAATTAGCAAATGAAGCCAACATATCAGAAGCACTTAAATCAGCAAGTGAAGAGCTTCTATGAGGATTTGATAATTCATGAGTTAATTCACAAATGACACTTGAATAAACAGTCCCAAAGAGTTGTTTATTATTTAGCAACTGGAAAACCTGGGTAGCGGTCTTAGGGGAATAGAATTTAGCGAAGATGACCGGACAAAGTGCGTTTTGGATTGATTCTTGTTTAATATCAACGTAGTGCACGTCGTCTAAACAAAGCGAGAAGATAAGAATGGCTTCTCTCAACGTGATGTCATTAGGTATGTTTCTTATCTTGAGCACCGTGTATTCTGGAGACGCTTGCTGCGACTGACTATGGTTTATGGACGAAGACAATGATATCCTCTGCAGGGTAGAAGGTAAATCTTCGGATGACCCCCCTAATGTGGTATTGCCTTTGGCGGTGGCAGTGGCAGTGGCAGTGGCGGCAGACGCGGCGTTGTTTGATGCTTGAACATCGTCATTCAATGTAGTGTAGAGAGACGTTGACATGATTTCGAATAGATTAGTGATGGATGTTTTTTGAAAAAACCGTTAATTGAAAAATTTAATGAAACAGTAAAAATTTATGAGAAGCAGGCTAATGTACAGTAGTCAAGACAAGTACGTCTTTAGAATGGAATGTATATATATATGTATTATATATATTAATGTCAATATGAATGATAGATGAAATAAAAGTTTCTTTTTTTCTCAATAATGATAAGCAATTTGCTGGATTGGCAAACGATTTGACTAGAAAGGCAGGCTTGCGGATGTGCTCAAAGTTCTGAAATGTTCTTTATGTAAAAGTAGAGCTCGCTGTGTGGATATATTGCTGCGATGATAGTGCAATGTTTAACAACTCTAAGAGAAACGTCAATTAATGAAAGGAAAACGGCGACGAGCATTAATTTCGCGCCTATTTGCCCCCCGAGACTCTTTACTAAAGTATGAATTACACAAGTACAAATAGTGCTAGTGATCTTATAGTAGTATCGTTGGTTTACTATCACTTAGCTACGTTACTATGCCTCTTGTGAGCTCAATCCCTTGTTCTTTTGCCACTTTTTTAAACTTAATTTGCCTTCTGTTGCCCCGTTTGTTCGGACCCACGTTTACTGCGGGCGCTGCGTAAACTTGAGCACGCACTCAGTTGTTCCTTCTGCCGGGTAACCTCTGACAGCAAAAAAACGTAAATGGTTGTTTACGTAAGCGGGCCCATCCTATTTTTTGGTGGAGGTGTGTAAAAAAAGGGAGCTCATATTTTTTGGCTGCCTCCCCATATAGGCGAAAGCTTATAAAAGGGCAATAGCAGCCAGAACAATAATGAAAGGGACGCCGCTATTGTAATAGGTATTCTTCGTGCACAGGTATGGCTAAAAGAAATAGAAACAAGTACACAGCATCCATAAACGGCGGCACCAGTAGTGGCGTGCTGACAGCAGCAGCAGGTAAGAAGTTGGCAAACAATGCTCATCAGAGAAGAAGCGGTGGTAGTGGTAACGGAAATGGTGAACTAATTGAGGTGAATTGTAGACATGTGGCAACAATGTGTGGTCCATTTAGCCTGGCAGATAAGTGGAGGCTTGATGCAAACAGACATCCAGTAGAGGAAGAATGCGTCTTAGACTCTCTGTATGGCGGTGGTGGAAGAATGAAGAGCAGTATGACATGCTCAGCAGCTGAGCTCAGCAGGCAGAAATTGCTCATGTCGATGATGAATGCCATCGATATCATTAACTCGGACATTCCACTGTTGTCGCAGTCACAGGACTCAGGGTCAGATTTAGAGTCGGACGCCTTCTCTACGGACACGGAGCTCACAGAACGCGCGATGGAGTCGCCGCTGAAGACCATCACTCTGGCTGGGCAAAAGCACTCGTCGCTTGATGACATTGACCAGAGCTACATCATCGAGTCCATTACAAATCTACTCCACTAGCTGCTTGTCTCTTTTTGCTGGCAAAAAAAGACTTACACGAATTTCAATTTCCTACTGTTACATTTTTGCTTTTTTTTATCGTATACACACTTGGCTCTATCAGAAGGCCTATGCTTTTCTGATCATCTTTAATATCTGTTTCATATCGTCTTCTTTTCTAGCTTTTTTAACGTTTTCTTCCTCCTTTAAGCGCGTGTTCACCAGCCATTCGCACTTGAGTAGCGTCTTGGCGTCAATCCGGGACGCCCAGTCCGGATTCAGCACCTTGATCAGCGTGTAAATGGTGCTGTCCTTCATTGAAATGAGACTTTTTATCAAGGATTCAGACTCGCTCGGTGTATTGGAATGGGCCCGCAACATCGAAGCATTCGAGCTCGATCTCATTCGTCTGTTAATCGACGACGTCGAATTCGCCCTAGAGAGAAAGTTGTTCTGCGTCAGCGTAGACGACGACTTGGAAGTGGTAACAGTGCTTTTGCTCGAGCTTACATGGTCCTGGAGCTTCTTTTTAACATCAAATCCGCTTTTCAGCGTTCCCAATTTGCATCGTCTATATGTGCTGGCAAACCAATGGTAATCTTTGTCCTCATACGTAGCTATGTTCCATGGCTTAATCAAGAACTTCATCTGGTAGTAAATCACCCCCACAGACCACATGTCCGTGGCTTTCAATTTCTCCTCCGTAAATGCACTGTGCTCAATGTTCGGATCGCTGCTCTGCTTTGCAAACGCAAGTAGCTCCGGCGCCTTAAAGCTGCCTGTTCCTCTTGTTATAAATGAGACACTATCAAGTGGATATTCGGTGATCCTCGCAACATCCATCGCATACCCAAAATCACATAATCTCAATCTTCCCTCTCTATCAATAAGCAGATTTTCAGGTTTCAAATCTCTATGCACAATACCCTTTGCATGCAAAAACTTGACTCCCTGAACTATTTGTAAAAAGAGTTGTGACTTGAGCTGTTCGGAAATTGGAATGCCCAGCTTACGAATTTTGGTTAAAAACCCTAATAAATCTGAGTCTGTGTAGAGATCCATCATAAAGCACAAATTGGTTTCGCTTTCGTTCAGTAAATTTGTTGTCAACAGTCCATACACCGGTACTATGTTCTTGGACTCCACCTTTTTCAAGATTATGTACTCATTTAATGTATCGAATACATAATCCGGCTTTAAAAGCGGTACCTCATCTAACTGCACAGCACTTCTATCATTATGAGAATCAAAGTATTCAGCGCTATCTAGCGTTGATGCCAATGAATTCGATGAACTCGATGAACATGATGCAGGTAGCACCTTTCCACCATTCGACAATGGTTTAGGTGACAAGGACCCATTGTTAGAAGAATAGTCTTTTGAGGCTGCAGCGGCAGCAGCAACAGATCTATTAAAAACAGTCTTGTTAGAATGAGATCTAGACACCGGTGAGTTTTCTTGCTTAGCGGAACTCAATGATGATGAACCACTAATTTCACCATTGGTCAAAAAAGCCGACGGTATGACATCAATGTACAATTTCAGCACCTTCACTATGACTGATTGTCTATTTTGCAAGCATCTCATCTTCAAAATGGTTCCCCCGGTACCTTCACTTACCTTAACAACGGTATCAACGTCAACATACTTATCTAACAATGGAGCTTTCAATTCCTCCAAAACACTCATTTGGTTGATCCTCGCAAGCTCGGACACCTCATCCAAATCAACTTGTTCAATATCAAGCTCATAATTGAAGACTTCCCCCATCTAATAGCTGAACTGGCTTGTTATTTTACACCAAACAGATATTTAATCAACAATAAAATTGTCACTCCTTACAGAAACAACAAAATTTCTCCAACTTGCAATCAAAGTCACCTAATACGTCAAACCTTTGCTTTTTATTTGAAGAAAATGCCATCAAATGTGTCGACGGATCCATCGGAGTTACATGGCAATGGTTTTGGGTGGACCTTGGGTCCCCACTCAAATAAAACGGCAATGATTGACTTTTCAAATAATGATTCCAACATCATTAATCGTTTGATTAATTCCTTTTCTATAGCGATATCACAGCAATCACAAGAGACCATTGAAACTGAATTGATTCATGGAAAAAACTCATTTTTAGCTTACTGGCTATCACCGTTTGCGTTGATGTGCATGATCACAGCGCTAGTGATGAACAGAATTATCATATTTGCTTCATCAAGAAGAAACAGAGAATTGCCATGGATCTCTAATTTAATGTTGAGATCTTTTGCTATTTTCTTATTAACACGGGCTAGTTACGGTATATTGGTGGCTTGTAAGTGCTACATTGACAACCCAATAGTGCAATTTTTACTAAGATCAAAATTTTGGGATTACGATCAAGATCGATTTTCAAAAATGACTTTCCTTTCGTTAAACTTTGGTGATGAATGGTTTTACACATCAAGAGGTAATGATATTATTTATGCTCCTACAACGTCGATATTGAAACCTTTTCATTTGGCACTTTGTTTAAGTCAAGTTTTGGAAACTTTCATTTCGGTTGCATCAGGTTCAAGGCCTGCTATAGAAACAGGAATAACTCTTTTTGAATATTCACTAGCTTTTCAAGAAGCCACTCCATATCAATTTCCAAGTGTCCAATTACTTTATATTGGCTTGATAGCATTGGTAAACCAATTAAACATACATTTACTTGGATTGTTCAATTTGCAGAACTTCAGGTTAATTTCATCAACTATTATTGGGCTTTTCACTTTGGGATACTATTTGTACAATATTCTGATAGGAGAATTGATTCGAATGCCATTTATTATTGTTATTGGCTATTTCCCACATTTTTGCATTTTGCTTGTAATAACATTCAGTTATTTGATATACTTGCTAACTGCCATTTTTATTGGGTCTTTTGATGATTTAACGATGAGTAGTATTATGGGAAGTTTGAATTCCGCCAATATTTCCTTGAAGGATGATTTCTACACCGCCTTGATTCTCTATGGCGAGTTCATCATTAACGTTTCAATCCATCAGTCTTATATTGAAGAGACAGGCGGTATAAATTTGCCAAATGATAACTATGTTAGCGAAGGATTGAGAAATATAACAAATGTTAGCTACGGCAACAAGATTCAAACGCATCCAGATTTGGATGTTACACCGCGTGTGAATAAGAAAAGAGATAGAAATTCCTGGGCACTCAAGAAAAGAATCACTTCGATGAACAGGATCATCAAGAAGTTCCTAGTGCTGATAAAAGTCAAACTAAGATCCAAAAACGCTGCCCAGCGCACTGGTGGCCAAAATGCGGGACCAGTGATGAGAGAATTTGAAGAGCGAACAGTGATAGATATAAACGAAATTGATGATGATAAGCTGGCTGATCAATACATTGATTTACTAATGAAGAATGATTTATCAGAAATTGATTGTTCTCCAGATTTTCTGGACGAAGAAGCCGCTGATGATTATGATGATGATTATGATGATGATTATGAGGAAGACGAAGAGGAAGAGCAGCATGCCGAAATTTTTAATCAAACTGCCGTCAATAACAATAACAGCCTTGACGCAACACAAATTCAAAATTGTTCAGAGAAAGATCTTCGTATCTACAATTACCACATGCAGCACATGGAGTGCAAATCCAGCGTCTTGACCAGATCCCACTTTGCTAAGTACTATGTAGATGATTTGAAGCTATTGGATATTGTTAGAGAACAGGTTTTTGACAATAACCATTTGAATGAAGATGAAGACTCGCTTGGAGTTTGTGTTATTTGCCACGTCAACTCTCGTCAAATTGTACTCTGGCCCTGTAAGTGCCTGGCCATATGCGAAAGCTGTCGTATCTCACTTTCTTTGAGAGAGTTTAGGACCTGTGTCTGTTGTCGTCGTCCGGTTGAAGGTTATTCCAAGGTCTATGTGCCATAGGTGCTGAGCAAATGTCCGGATTGGGAAACCGCTTCCGCGAAGGGAAAAAATCAAAGAATTTCAAAACAAACATGGTTTCAACTAGTGGTCTTTTCCTCTTCAACGCACACTGCAAGCCCTATCGTCGTTTACTAAAGCCTTTAGAACGACAGATAGTTATGAGAGAAATTGTATGTTTTAGCATTATTTCAAATTGGGGGTCGATTTGGCTTTTTAGGGTACTTTTTTTTGCACTTTTGCCATTTATGATTTGAACTTAATAGAACGCGTAACATCTAATGATAGATCTATCCATTAATACATGTTGATTGTTACAGTGAATGATCAATCACTGTTGCATACCTACATAGACACCCTTTATAAGGCTTTGAGCTTAATTTGGAGTTCATATCGATAACTAAACAGACAAAAATACTAAGAGAAATTACTAACACTCAATATAGATTCATTTATCAACAGGTCAATGTGGTAATCAGGTTGGTGCTGCATTTTGGGAAACTATTTGTGATGAACATGGATTGGATGCCCAAGGTGTCTACCACGGAACTAACGAATTGCAAAAGTCAAGATTAGACGTATACTTCAACGAAGCAGCTAGCGGCAAATATGTTCCAAGAGCAGTGTTAGTAGATTTGGAGCCAGGTACCATTGACAATGTCAAGTCTTCGCAATTTGGATCCCTCTTCAGACCAGACAACCTCATTTACGGACAATCATCTGCTGGTAATAACTGGGCCAAGGGTCATTATACAGAAGGTGCTGAATTAGTGGACTCGGTCATGGAAGCTGTCAGAAAGGAAGCCGAAGGATGCGATGCTCTCCAAGGTTTCCAAATTACACACTCTCTTGGTGGTGGTACCGGTTCAGGTATGGGTACTTTACTACTTTCTAAGATCAGAGAAGAATTTCCAGACAGAATGATGGCTACATTTTCAGTGATGCCTTCACCAAAGGTCTCTGATACCGTTGTGGAACCATATAATGCCACGTTATCTGTTCATGAATTAGTTGAAAATGCTGATGAAACATTCTGTATTGATAACGAAGCTCTTTATGATATCTGCACAAGAACACTAAAAATCAGCCAACCTTCATATCCTGAATTGAACAGATTGGTGTCATCAGTCATGTCTGGTATTACAACGTCTCTTCGTTTTCCTGGTCAGCTAAACTCTGATTTGAGAAAACTAGCGGTCAATTTAGTCCCATTCCCAAGATTGCACTTCTTCATGGTTGGTTACGCTCCATTGACATCGGTTGGCTCTCAATCATTTAGATCTCTTACTGTTCCTGAATTGACTCAACAACTATTTGATCCTAGAAATATGATGGCAGCCTCCGATCCAACAACTGGTAGATACTTGACCGCTGCCGCTTTCTTCAGAGGTAACGTTTCCGTTAAGGAAGTTGAAGATGAAATGCTCAGGGTGCAAACAAAGAACCAAGGTTACTTTGTTGACTGGATTCCAAATAATGTTCAATCGGCTGTTTGTTCTGTTCCTCCAAGAGGACTTGACATGTCCGCAACTTTTATTGCTAATTCTACATCCATTCAAGAATTGTTCAGAAGAATTGGCGATCAATTTAATGTCATGTTTAAAAGAAAGGCCTTTTTGCATTGGTATACTGGTGAAGGTATGGAAGAAACTGAATTTGTTGAAGCTGAAGCAAACATGCAAGATTTAGTTGGTGAGTACCAGCAATATCAGGATGTCGATTTGGAAGACGATATGGATTACGATGAACAAGACGTTGTCCTCGAAGCAGCTTAATTATTTTTCAATTTGATTCCCTATACTGCTCTTTGTAGGTTGCTTTTCTTTCTTTCACCTTGTTCTATTTCTTCTTTATTTCCCAAATAATGCCAATTTCTAAATTCTCATTCCATGAAAAACGGGATCTAGAAGCAAATTTTAGCGTAGATTTTTCTTCAATCTTGAATCAATCTAGCTTCATTGCCACCTCTTTATGTGCCACATTTCTGTGATTGGTTAAATTGTCGCTTTTTGGCATTATTTTTGTGAAATCCGTTATAAAGTAAATATATATTTTTTTATATAAAATGTCGTTTAGTTTTTTTTGTTTTAATCAACATGTTTGTCTTAACAATTGAAACACATACTGGCAATTGAAATCTTCCCGAGCAATGTTTTGGCCCACTTCATTTCGTCGAGAGCTTACATTACCAGAATTGAGTATTCCTATAGAGTCCAATGGCGACAAAACTTATGAGTTGAACCCACATTTGGATCCAATTCTAAAAACATTGTCTTCGCCAGTGATCAATGCACCTTATGCTGTAATAACTTATAGAAGCTTATATATATTACATTCAAAACACCACACTGTACTAAATGTTCATCTCAGATCAAATGAATCAATTGCGGAGTTTGGATCAAATGAAGCTTTAGATATTTCACCAAATGGAAAATTCATCTTAATCAAAACTTCATCAAATTACATTTTAATATACAATATACTGCCAAATGGAACTGATAAGGAACTTTTGAGTGTTTATTCAGCAAAGGGAGAACTCACTCAAAATGGATATCCACTCACGAACTATCATTTGGACTCCACTGGGTATTGGGGTACCAACAACGAAATGAACAACAGTCTAATCAATGGTATATTGACTACCTTTGTTGGAGAAAGCAATGATAATTTACCTAATTTGAATGTTAACTTACGCTTGAGGTTTATTCTTAATTGTGCAGTCACCATCAAAGACCTCAAATTTATTGACAATGAAACGATTTTAACCATCCAGGATCAACCACACGGGTTTCATTATGTGAAATTCATTAATCAAAATAGTCAAAACTACGAACTCAATGATAGTGAGGCTTCGCCAGTATATGTAAGCGCCGAAAAAATGGAATGGTTCTCAGATAAACAAATTAATAATAATTCCTCTATTGTCAAAATGGAATACAATTATGATTTGGATACGTTCATTTGGATCAATGAAAATGGTGACGCGCTAATAGTTAAAAAGGATACTGGAATAAACTTGAACTTTGTCGCTAAATCAATATACAAAGCTAATGGCTCTTTCAAAGCAATTGAAAGTAAAATTAACTTTAATAAATCATTATGCCTTGTTGTACTTGAAAATGGCGAAACATTAATGTATAAACTAAGTTATGACGTATCATTAGATTTGCTAAAAGTTATCAAGAAGCCAATCAATTCCAGTCAGATTAAGGACATAAAATTGAGTTTAGATGGGTGTTCTTTTATCATATTATTTGAAAATGGATGGAATGTTTATTCATTTTTGGGCAATTTGAATTTTTCTTCTTATGACTATGACAATTTTGATTTAATTAAGTCAAATCAAGTTAATTTTACCAGCCATTACTCATTACTACTCTCAAATGATGAAAAAATAATCGAAATTAGTTTAAGTTTTTTAAATTACGGTCTCCAAGTTCAAGCAAATACGATAAAAAGACCAATATTGATTTCTGAAGATAAGATTTCTGTTTTTAAAGTATATGAAAAGAAATTAGTGGATCATCATCATTACAACTACAACATCAACGATATTACAGACAAAGATACCAACATTTGGTTGACAGAAGCATTACCATTGAAATTCAAATTGAATAATCCAATTATTAGATCATGTGCCATAAGTGATGACGGACAAAATATTTGTGTTGTGGGGAATTATAATGTCATTCATTTTAATGTCAATGATAGTATATGGAAACAACTTGACGTTGGAGACCAAAATGAAGATACATTTGAGAAAATCGAAACTCCTATTAGACAATGTCTCTGGTTCAAAAACTATTTAATTTTAGCAAGCAAAACACAAGATAATAAAGAATCTGAAGTTATCATATTTTCCAACAATATTGTTCAGAGAAACATGAAGTTTGATTTCAGTTCAATAATCTGGGCATTTAATTTCAAAAGCACAACTTTTGAAGAAAACCTCATTGGGCTAAATATTGATTTGTTCAATGATGAACTCATAGTGATGACAGATCAATTTAACTGTTACACCTGGAATTTGATTCTTGAAAATGAGCGCTTAATAGTACAAAAGTCAATTGTTTATCAACTGAAATCGGCATTTCCATATGAAGCCCTCGTTTCCATGGTTACAAACTTTTGCTCAGTTGTTAGAATAAACGAATCACAGTTACTATTGTTAACAAAAACTGAGCTATATTATATCCAAAGAAAGAATCAGAAGTATCAGTCAACTTTAATAAATAAAAGTGTAGAATATGTGATGAAATTAAACTCAACATCATTTGTATTATTTACTGGATCTCAAATGCTGAAATATAATTTGAATAACGAAAAGGACGTGCTGAAGTCCAAACCAATTATTATCAGTATTGGGAATAGTATCGAGTTCAAAGAAGACCATGAAATTATCAAATCAACTGGTACAAGGTCCTATCCAATAACTGTTATATGGTTTAAAAATATAATATTTGGTCTTGAGATTGATCTGAATACCAAAGATAGGCAAATGACCATTGACACAGTGAAGATAAACTATCTCCATGATTTGGTTGATCATTACATCAAAATGAATATTGGAGTGATAAATAATGAAAACGATAAAAATGCTCTGAGCATCATAGGTGTCTACAATGAATTTCAGAAAGCGAAGAATTTCAAATTTGTTTTAGAGCGGTTGTTGGTTGATTACATTCAACTATGCTACGAAGACAAAAATTATGATGTTAAAAACGAATACTTTGACAAACTCAATGATTTGATAAACATTACCAGAAGTCCGTATGAGATTATTTTGAATTGTTTGAAGAAATCAGAGATCCAGTATTGGTCTATTTATTTCGATAAGGCTAGCACGACACCAAGAGATATTGTGAACGACTTGTTTGAGAATCAGAAGAACTACCACTTGTCTGCGCACTTTCTTATCATAATGATGAACTATGAGCAAATAGACAAGCAGAACTCAAAGCTAAGCAACAGAGACATCAAATTGGCCAGCAAAATTCTCTTTATGCTTATTATCAATGAAGATTTTGAAACCTCATTTGCATTGATGAGGTTCATCAAGGTGATTGACGAAAAAACCGCTGCCAAGCTACTTGAAAAGCTCAAGTACAAGATAACTATAGCATAGGCACGCAGTGAAAAAAGCTATCAGAGGTGATGATACGTGTTTAATAATAAATAGATTTAGTAATAAATATAGTATAAAATAATAATAGAGGAATGTCGTTACATGAGAAAAGAGGAATGTTAAAAGTGCGTCATGCTGCTATCAATTGGCAGCTCCCTTAAGGAACTTTTGAACAAATGTGTTGTTTCCTGTTGTGCTGTAGTGTTCGAAGTCCTCGAAGTATTTCATAACGTGACATTGTTGTTTCCAGAAATTGGCCAATTCCTGGAACTCCATGTGCGCCTTCATGTAAAGCACATTCTTCAACCCTAAGTCCTGCACGTATCTGTGTCTCTCAAACTCCTGTCTGATCTTTGTCTTGACGTGTGCTGCCGGGATATCCAAATCGTAGGAGTTGACAAAGTCTCTAGAGTGTCTTAAGAATCTTCTGTAAAGGTTGAGCACACGGGATCTCATTTCTGCGTTTGTAGTAGAGAACCTAGTGTTCTGTGCAAATGCTGTGGCCATAGTCATCTTGTAAATGTTCTTATGTACAATACTTTGATTAACGCTCTATCCTATTGGATAGTAGATCCCTCATACAAATTTTTAGCTCGCCTTTGAAATTGGAGAGGGGGTATTATAACATCAAACATTGTCGTGGTGTTGTAGTGTTTTATCCTCGGAACAATTACTTTTTTGGGAAGGTGTGCCGATAACCGAGATTCAATTTATTTTGAAATTTTATTCTACTTTCATCTGCAAATGAGTGCTTTATCATACTTTTATTGTTC
Source organism: Saturnispora zaruensis (assembly GCA_003705435.2). Classification (NCBI taxonomy): domain Eukaryota; kingdom Fungi; phylum Ascomycota; class Pichiomycetes; order Pichiales; family Pichiaceae; genus Saturnispora; species Saturnispora zaruensis. Next base: position 173,767 of record PPIM02000011.1, on the reverse strand, counting down.
CTTCAGTGTAACATGAGTGGCAGCTGCGAGGTTTACAAGGATGTTTCAGGACCAGAGTTTGTGATGGGGTTGGTGCTAGCAGTAGCAATTATCTTTTCGTATGTGCCGCAGCATATGAAGATTTTCAAAAGACGTTCAAGTGAAGGTCTTTCACCTATATACTTGTTCTTTGGATCGATATCAGCGTTTTCAGCCTTCTTGAACGTAGTTATAGTGACGATTCCAGCGAGATGGTGTTGCTCCTCGGAATTAAGCGTGTACCAATGCGCCAATGCACACATTGGGTTCACCCAGATCATGTCGCAGACTGTGGGAATGTCGTTGGTGCTAATTCTATGCGTGTACATAACGAGGGACTCGTTGATCGAGTATGTGGGGGATTTTAAGCGGCTGGTGAGCTACTATCACTGGTTCTGCTTTTATGCAGTGTTCAGTTCGATTCTAGTTGTTGTGTTGGCATTCACTAACTCCTACGACCTCCTAAATGCGTGCGCTGATATACTCGGCTTGGTCTCCACGGTGGTGTCGCTGATTCAGTACTTCCCACAGTTGAAGACGACATACCTGATCAAGCACTCGGGCACTTTGTCAATTCCAATGATGCTGATGCAAACTCCAGGCGGCTTCTTCTGGACCTACTCCCTCTACAAACAGCCAAACTCAAAATGGAGCACTTATCTGCCCTTCTTGTCGGGAGCAGTTCTTCAAGGCTTGCTATTGACGCTTTGCTTGTACTACAATTTTACAAGGGATACCACCTTGGATGAACTTAACTCAAACGTTGCTATCTTAAACGAAAACCTAAGACAGCGAGTGTCGCATGATGAAGAGGCTCCTCTAGCCAGTTAGTTATTTGTGTAAATATATATAATATATATTCAATCTAAACAGAAATGGTTTTCCAAATATTTAAACCATCGGTACCAGTACTAACTAAGGCACCTGGAATTTGCTTGTGCCATCTAACATCCTTGACATCCTTTTGCCAATGAACAAATAGCAATTGCGGTGGAATATCGTTCAACTCAACATTGTCTAGCTTCTGCTGAGTAATCTCTTCATCATCTGCTTCCACCGCTAGATCCCATAGCGTGACAGTGTTGTCTTCACTCGAAACAGCGACAATTGACTCATCCAATGGATTGAATGAAATAGATGTGATTGGTGATTTGTGGAAATCATATGAAACAACAGGTGTTGGTTGTGCATTAGGCTTGAAATTTCTCAAATCCCAAACACCCCAAGAACCATCATCGTGACCAGAAGCCAACAAGTAGTCAATTTTGTTACACCATGAAATAACGTTAACGTCACTCTTTGAGGCAACAACACTCAATGCAGGTTTGTGTTTCTTTGATCTGGTATCCCAGATTCGTACATAACCGTCAACTCCACCAGTTGCAAAAACGGTTTGCTCTGATCTTGACCACTGAATGTCTTCAATTGAAGCATCGTTTATTTGATATGGCGTTTTGTCGGTGACAAACTTTGAGTTTGTTCTGCTGGTCAAAAACACTCTACCAACACAATCACCTGTCAAAAGTGATCCATCCACTGTTGGTGACCAATCCACACCGTAACCTTCAACGTTACCGTGGTTCTTGACTATATGAAGAGGCCTCTTGCTGGTCTTTGGAATTGTGAAACCAGGTGTATCGAAGGCCTTCATCTGTGCTGAAATATCAAATATGCATACTTCTCCGTTTTCACACATTGTGGCCGTGAGATATTCGTTTGTCTTTGATGCAAATGGATTTATTCTTAGTCTATTAGTGGTGGTCTTAGTTGGCACTGATTCGCTTTCTAAGACTGGGTCATAAGAACCTTCGTCGTCTTCATCTTCTTCGTCTTCCTCGTCGTCGTTCTTTGCAAGGGTCTTTGATAGGGACGACAACTTCATGATGAGAAGTTCGTTATCCTTGGCCTTGGCAGCTTGCGTGCCTGTTGCAACATACACCTTAGCAGGATAGCTTCTTCTGTCATTACCAAATTTGTCTGGCAATATGTCCAATGTCATGCAAGGCCATGGCAAATTAACGTTGTGGAGCATTTCGTAGACGCTAGGATCTGCCTCTAGTACTTCATCTGGTCCTAGTGGTTTAGATCTATGAGGTAAATAGATGTCTCCTCCTTCTGTTGCAGTCTGTTCTTCTTTCATAACAGCATCAACATCTTGCGCCTCCTCTTCTTCTTGATCGTTGTCGTCTAATTCAATGATTTCACCCTCACTGTCATAGTCATCACCCGACATGTTTTCCATACCACCTTCAATACCTAGTTCAGATGCCATTTCCACATTCTCCTTCGTCTCTAGCTTTTCAATTTGCATTTCATCTCCAACCTTTCTTTTCAACCCCGAGTTGTTTTCTTCTTCTTCCACGCCTCTTTTAGACATTGTTCCGTCCTTTTATTGTGAATGAATGTGTGTCTTTATATATAGTATATACTGAAATCTGAAAAAAAAAAATTTTCTAAGGAAAAATATTTCAGATCTCTTCATCTTCTGCCAGCACAGCCTTGAAGTCTTCTTATGAGAAGCAAATGCAAAGAAAGGCCTTTCTGGATCAAGAGCCTCCGCCTGGGTACATTGCTGGGTTAGGTAGAGGTGCGACAGGTTTTACTACGCAAGCTGAATGGGGTGCGCTTCAACCGCTTCCGATTACGACGATAAATGATCAATCCGGTGCTATCAATGCAGAGGATAAAGAAGCAGATGCTATATTTGATACTGTTGAGGAGCAGCTACATATAAAGAAGGGCAAAAAGAGGGCTAGGGTGCAGTCTGGTTCTAAAGTTGCGGGGATTGTTGTCGAGGATATCAGTGTCAGCGACTCTATGAAGGCCATTTCGAACAAATTCAGCGATGCCAAACAGGACTTGAAGTCTGTCTCGCTGCAAGAATGGATAGATCTGCCGCAGCCTATTGATTTGACAATGAGAAACAAGAGACTCCGAGAAGAGAGGAAGGCCCAGATGCGTTTTTATAGGAACTCAGATGCGCTATCGCTTGGTTTGCTAAACAATGGTACCACAGACGACGCAATTGATACTAATGGCGTTGAAGATGAATTAAGCAGAGCAAAGGACCTTGTTTTGGACTCACAGCTAAAAATAAAAGAGAATGCTTTGCATATCAATGACGGAGGTGTTGACAAATATCAGTACCTCAGACAACTTAAGGAAATTGACAAGGATGACACTAATAACAACACAACCAAAAAATTCGTTAGTGATATAGGTGATTATCAAAAAACAAGATCCTTGTTTTTGAAGTTGACACAAGCAACTCCAAAAAAACCCGACAACTGGATAGCCTTTGCTCGACTAGAGTATGATGCCAAGAAGTTCAATAAAGCAAAGGAAATCATTCAAAATGGTTGCGATCATTGTCTTAGAAACGAAGAAATATGGTTGGTCAACTTGGAAATAAATGCTATGGATTTACCCGCTTGTAAGGTCATTGTTGCTGATGCTATCAAGTACAATAATAAATCACTAAAACTATGGTTGAAGGCATTTGAATTTGAACGTGAGGCTCTTTCAAAAACTAGAGTGATAAGGAAAGCATTAGAGTTCTTGCCCACTGAAGAATACTTATGGTTGCTATTAGCTGATAACGAAGCCAATAATGATATTAAAATCAAAATTATCGAAAAAGCCACGACATTGGTGCCGCTATCAATTAATCTATGGCTGAAATATTCCAGTTTAGAATCTCCAGAAAAGGCTGGTTTTGTTTTGCAGAAAGCAAGGGAAGTCATTGACGACAATAACGGAGACTCGCACATCTTATGGATCGAAGAGGCCAAAATTCAAGAAAGGATAAACCAAAATGAGGTCAGAATAGACAAAATTATTACCCAATGCTTTTCTTCAATAGGAAATAGGCTAGATTATGACAGGTGGTATGAAATAGCCGCCAAATGTGATACTGATGGCTTTCCAATAACAACAAAATCTCTCATTTTCCATCTCTTATCTTATAACGAACCTATAGAAGAAGAACAAATATTGAATCAGTGTCAAGGTGCACACAGTAAAGCACTTTATAATTTGGAGCGGTCGTTACTATTTTACATAAATCAGAATCATCCAGAAAATTTGAAAGCATGGTTTGAGATGATATCATTGGAGAAAGAGCTTCAAGAGCATAACAATTTATTTACTACTTATGAATTGGCATTGAAGTCGCATGCGAAAACTATCGAACTTTATTTAATGTATGCTAAAGATAAATGGATTTTAGTTAATGACACAGCAAAAGCAAGGGATATTCTTTTTGAAGGAATGCTAATGAATCCACAAAATGAAGATTTATGGTTTGCTGCTATCAAACTTGAAGACCAGGCAGGATCAGAGGTTATTGCGCTTGATTTGTTTAACGAGTGTAAGTTAAAGCTATCAAATCCTTCGGTAAGAGTTTGGTACAAACATATTACATTGTTGAGGAAAATAGCAGATACTGAGAAAGCTCTTATATTGGCAGACGAGGCCATAAATTTGTTTCCAGAGAACCCAAAGATATACCTACAAAAGGGACAAATATATGAAGAGTTGAATCAGTTTATATTAGCGAAGGAAGTATATGAAAAGGGTATCAAGCATTGCCCTCAAAATCCATATTTATGGATTAGTCTTTCGCATTTGTTTGATGTCAAATTAAATAAGATACTAAAAGCAAGGTCAACTCTAGATGAAGGTATTAGTAAGAATCCAATAATTGATTTGTTGCATTTCGAGAAAATCAATTTGGAATCTAGAAACCCTAAGGTTTGTCTCAAAATTTTAGCAAGAGGCCTTCAATTGGTTCCAAATTCAGGTTTGCTATGGTCAAAGCAAATTGAACTGAGTAAACCTGAAGAAAAGAAAACCATGTATGCAATGGCTTTAAAATCGACCAGAGATGATCAACACGTTATTCTAACAATTGCGAAAGATCTTTGGAAGAAAGGAGAAATTGATAAGGCCAAAATCTTTTTTGATAACTGTTTAAAGAAGTTTGTTGATTTTGGAGATGCTTACATTTACTATTATGCATTTTTATTACAAAATGGCGAAATGACTCAAATGAAAGATCTAGAGTCGAAGTTTTTGAAAAACGATCCTCATCATGGCCTTAAATGGTGCAAGACAATCAAACATATTGAAAATCTAGATATTGAACCATTGACCTTGTTAAGGGAAACTGCCATCAATGCGTTGAAGAATTTTTAATGTGTTATAAGATTACTGCACGACAGTTATATTTGTTGTGTATCAATTAGTATGTGTACATTTACTTGTATGTTTGTAACTTTGTTTGATGAGAGCAACAATACTTTAAGCCTTTCAAGCTTCCTTGTAACTCTTTTTAATCTTTCTTTCAATACTTTTTACAAAAAAAATCCATTTTCAAAATTAAAATACAAGAAGCTTGTGGTTAAAATTTGGTCAAGTTTCAAATATGACAAAATTAAAAAGAAGATTTATCATGTAAGTATCTACTATGAAAGTTTTAATTTACGCCTGCCAATTAATAGAAACTTCAGTATTGTATACATGCTTTCTTCAGTTAATATTTGCTAAATTCGGCTATGCTACAAATATGCTTTATACTAATTTAAATTACTACGAATAAGCGGTAACTTTACGTAATTGAATAGAATGTATAAACCAGATAATTGTTCATAAATAATAAACAAACTAGCACCACAAATCAAAACTTTATCAATTGTTTATTTGATACTGATTTCAAGTTCCAATATTTGTGCACTTGACAGAAAATAAAACTTGAACGCTTATGCTTCCTAATTCGAGTTATAGTATCAAGAGTGTAATGTTCAAATCACTCTGGAAACAAGCTGGCTTACGTCAGTATGCCACCGTTAAAACTCCTAATATAGACTGGAATCCGGTTCGTACTAATAAACAATTGATCAAAGGCCGTGAATTGACGGGAAAGCATTCACGTAAAGTGGTGTTTGCACTTCTCTGCCTTACCCCTATTGTCACATTCACACTTGGTATGTGGCAAGTAAGAAGATTGAAGTGGAAGAACCAATTAGTGGCATCTTGTGAAGATAGACTAGCGTATAAACCAATCCCGCTGCCAAAGTTTATAACAAAGGATGATTTGGCAGATTTAGAGTATAGAAAGGTTGTGGTAACGGGAGAATTTGATTACTCCAGAGAGGTCTTTGTTGGTCCAAGATTGCATGAAGGCAGAAAAGGATACATGGTCGTCTGTCCATTTGTTCAAAGTAATGGTGCTGGTGAAGTAATTATTGATAGAGGTTGGGTTGCTGCTGAAAACGTTCCACCAAGCACACGTAAGCTTAAACACTTGTCAATGCCCAAGGGAGTAATCTCAATAGAATGTGTTGTTAGAGTGCCTCCAACACCAAGTTCTTTCAAAGCACAGCGTGATACCACTTCAAGGCTATACAACATTATGGATATTGAAGCCATGGCAGTAGAATTGAACAGTCGCCCGATCTACCTTCAGGCTTTACAAAATTTCCATGACAGACCAGAATGGAAGAATAATGACTCTACCCTTGCTAGTACTACAGCTGCTACAAAAAGCACATCAAGTTGGGCTTTTTGGAAAAAAGATAAGGTTGATGTTAATAATGGTGCCGCTGAAACTAGACAGGATATCCAAAATGTAATTCAGACTCACGATGGCCTTGTGTTTGATACAGCAGAAGAGTTTGACCCTTATCAGTTCATGAATGCTGGTGTACCACTCGGTAAAGTTCCAAAAATCGATTATAAGAACAATCACTTAAACTACCTTATCACTTGGTTTTCGCTATCTTTTGCCTCTTCAATCTTACTAGTATATGCTTTGAAGAAGGGTAAGTTTGTCAATCCAAGAGAGGAGAAGATGATGCATGCCAGGAAAATCTTAAACTGATTCAGTATTGCAACAGTGTCATTGAAAAGGTTTAAATAGAAGGCATGCATTTATTTAATTCTTTGAAAATTTGTACATAACAACACCTTATTCTAAATTAGACTCTGTAAACAGTAAAAGGCAGATGCGTGCAATTCAAGAATTGCATTTTGCAAATGATTGATAACAACTTTTGCTTAGAAAATTTCAGATAACTTTTTGACAGTAAACAATTTGTTTAGAAATAAAGGATGTCTGGAGTAACGACACCAAAGAAGCTTACTCCAGGAACACCGAATGGGACCACAACATTTGGGTATCCCTTATCATCGCCTTACACTTCAAATACACCATTGACTATCCCGGTTCACCCCACAACGTATATAAGCGAAGAGTGTAACCTTACAAACATAGAGCAACAATTGAAGCTGGCCAGCAACAGAGGCGCCGATATTATAAATACTGATACCAAGATAGGATGTGATGTTGATCAGCTTCCTTTTTTTACGATAGATATACAGCAAAGACTGCTGAAGTCCTACAAAGGTATTCATAAACAATTACTTAATTTGAATCAGTTGAACGACATTATTAGTGACATGAATGAATCCGTTGATGCATACTTATTTGGACTTTTTCAAAATGCATGGTGCGTTCATTTTGATCAAACGCCCAGTGAAGAACATTGGCTCAAATTGCAAGAATTACGAAAGCTAGAAAGTGAAGCTGCAAAATTGGAGGAAGAGCTTAAAGTCAAAAGAGAGCAGCGTAGGCATTTGGATTTGAAGAGAATGCCGCCTCCACCATCTTCTCGAAGTAGCTTAGGTATGAATAAGGGTAAAAGAGTTAAAACCGAACCAGTTAAGAGATCGCTACTTAATAACAACAATTATGTGAATAGAGTAGACAGACAAAGAACCAGTGCTCTCAATAAAAGTAATAATAATAATAGTAACAATAATAGATTCGATAGATCAAACAGACTAAAACTCGGGTTAGCCAAAAAGATTGCTAATGAACAGCAGCAAATCGAGTCATCGTTTGACTCGACATCCAGTGATACCAGTGTCTTTATACGAAATCCAGTGCCCGAGAAAGCAGTAAGAACACAAAAAAAAGCTGCTAAAGATAGCTGGAAGATCAAGCATAAGAGGCCATTTAGGTAGTGTACTTATAAGAATTTAATAGTATTTTGTAATGATATAAAAATTTCTATTGATATAGTTTAATAAGTTAACGTATACACACAGGGGATGGATAATTAAGTACGATGATGTGGTAGATTGATTATGGCTTTGGAATGTGGATGGATTTCGAGATCATCATACAGCCTTGGAAAAAAAAGATAACACTTAAAGGATGCCATTCGTAGGAGGTGCCTTCATACAACAAGCCGAATGGTAAATTGTCGTTATTCATACCCTTAGAAAGTAAAAAGGAGAAGACTGCAACGATCCAAAGAGAGGTAGGGATTGGGAAACCTTCAAAATATTGTGATTTACCGGTTTGGTCTTTTGGGATGTTGGCGACGGTGACGTTGAATCTAGCCAATCTACCCAAACCCGCAAGCACCATGAAAACAAGCATCAAGCAGTCCGCTGTGGTTTGCAGTCCCATACAGAACGCAATTGAGGAAGGAGCAACACCAAAGGAAATCAAATCGGCCAATGAGTCTAGTTCCTGCCCGATCAGAGAAGACTTGTTTCTCAAACGGGCAACCTTGCCGTCAAAGAAGTCAAAAAACAAGCCTAAAAATGTGAAGAACATGGCCCTTTGGAGATAGTGGTCTTGTTGCGTGGAGGTGAATCTCAAACACGAAATAATAGAGTAGAACCCTGAAAAGGCATTGAGCATAGTGATACAGTCAGCCATATGAAGCGATCTAATAAAGGAAAGATGTCTCTCATCGTCTGTAAACGCCTTGATGTCCTCAGGGCCCGGTGGAGGCAATTCCTCTTCATGGAGTGAAAACAACGAGGACATGGACGACGACCGTCTCTTGGCGAGCTGTGGCAGTTGCACCTCGCCTTCAGTATCAGACAATGCATTGTCTACATCCTGCGTTGATTTGTTTCTTCTTTGTGTCATCTGGATCCACTATTCTAATCTTGTACCAAAAGACAGGTGTCTATCCATGCTCCATAAAGGGTTTTAAATTTTTTTTATCGATGAGGGCAGAGCTTTTTTCACATGGGTGATTGAGAAGTAGTCACGTGACGGTATTATAACTATATAAGCAAATTACAAAGAAAGAATACCATAAAGACAAGACAAATGTGTTTAAAAAGGAGGTTAGCAGTAGCTGATGTCAATTCAGCAGCCAACTAGGTTGTCTTGATTTTTGTTTCATTTATTTTTCGTTAAAAGCGTATATATCTCTTACTTTTGGGTTTCTCTGACAACAGTGTCGATAGCTTTGGCGACGTGAGTGACGTTGGAAGGGTTCAAACCAGCGATACTGGCTCTACCAGTCTTGGCTAAGTAAACGGCGTGGTTTTTCTTAAGGAGCTCAACTTGCTCAGGATTCAAACCGGTGAAGGAGAACATACCTTGCTGATCGGTGATGTGGGTCCAGGAGCCAGGGGTGTTTAACTTCTGAAGTTCGTCAACAAGAGCGTGACGCATAGACTTAATTCTCGAAGACATGGTGACCAAGTCTTGTTCCCATTGAGTGTAGAGTTCCGGCGTGTTCAAGATCTTGGACACAATCTTGGCACCGTAAGCAGGGGCGTTTGAGATCTCTGATCTGATGATATTGGCCATTTGCGACTTGATGGCCTTGTTCAAGTCTTCGTTGGCCGTGGATGGGATGATGTGGACGGCACCGGTTCTTTCACCGTACATACCAACGTTTTTGGAGAACGACTGGCACACAACAACAGCAGGGAAGTCGTACTTGGTAGAGTTGATGGCGTGTCTGACGGCCCATGCGTCTTCTGCAAGGGAGCCAGAGGAGAAGCCCTGGTAGGCAGAGTCAAATAGCGGCAAATGGTGTTTCCTTGAGATGGCCTGCAAGATTCTTTCCCATTGTTCATGTGTTGGGTCCAAACCAGTTGGGTTGTGGGCCACAGCGTGGAGCACGAAGATGGAGCCTTCCGGAGCGTCTTCGATGGTCTTGACAAAGCCGTCGATGTCTAGCGACTTTGTTTCCGGCACCCAGTATGGGTAGCCCACTGCCTTGAAACCAACAAGACCGAACAACGCATAGTGGTTACCCCATGTTGGTGTGGAAAGATACACGGTTGGCAACTCTTCGTCACCAGCACCGTCCTTAGACCTATAGCAGTTCTTCAAAAGCATACCGGCAACGTGCAGGGCACCAGTACCAGACAAACTCTGCGTAGACACAACCCTGTTTTCCTTGAGGGCTCTTGAGTCTTCTCCCAAGATGATCCTGGCTGCAGAGTTGTAGAAGTCTGCAAACCCGTTGAGGGGAAGGTACTCGTGATTGTAGTCTGCTGAGTTTTGCACCAAGTTCTCTGCAAGTCTCACGGATGGCAAGATCCATGGTTTGGCGTTTTCGTCTCTGTAAGCTCCAATACCCAAATCAACCTTGTATGGTCTTTCATCAACGGTGTATGCCGCCTTAAGTGCAAATAGCGGGTCGTCAGGCAAAAGTGCCACGGTTTCAACGTATAAACCTTTCATACTAGCTGGTATTTAGTCTCTTTTTACTAGTATTCGTAGAAGAGAAGAGGAGTTATGACTCCAAAAGACGTTAAATTTTTCACCTTTACGGAGGAATTCATGTTTAACCGTAAAATACCCGATTGCCGATACGCGACACGCAAAAAGATTTGAGCCGCTAAACTTTGTTTTAGCCGCTAAAACGTGGCGCATGGGTTTATGCTGAAACATTTAATGTGGCGGGTGGTTTTCTTTATATAAAGATTTTTGTCTATATAGTGTGTAAGCATTATGTTTATGGTGTCTATTCATTTGGGAATAGTAGGAGTGAGTATTTAGCAGCTATGGACTTACTAGGTGATATTGTTGAACATGATATTGATTCAAACGAAATAGTGGCACCGATGACCAGCGAATTCAGGCCACAGGCGGCATTGAAACCTAGTAGATGGAAACAACGGTTGCAGAATAAAGGTATAGCTAGTATGTCAGGGGTAGTAGATAATGGTGCTAAAGAGCAAAGGTTTTACAAGAAGAGTAGTGAGGGACTGAACGAGTTCAGAGATGCCAAAGACAGAAAATTGAACTATAAAGGGTTGAGTGAAAAGGAGCAGATCCACCAAGAGAACATTGAGATTTTGAGCAGAATGTCCGTTGACGAACGGGAGGAGGCAAAGAACGAGCTATTGGACAGCTTGGATCCTAAGATTTTGCAGATGCTAATGAACAGAACGATGAACAAATCAAAAGCCGAAACAGCAGATCAGGTAGCTGAGGGTGCTCCAGGTACCTGGGTTGGAGGTGATCCAGAGGAGGAGGTAGCAAAAAAGGAAAAGGATAAAAAGGATGTGGATGAGAAGGAGGGCAAGGAAAAGGAAGCCGTCAAGCCAAAGAAAATAAGATTTGAAAAGGAAGCAAAGGTGATTTACGTTGACAGAGCTCTGAAAGTGAAAGACTTGCCAAATCCAGAAGAAGACGAGTGGGAAGACGTGACAGATGTCATAGAAGAGGGTGAGGAGGAAGAGTTAGGAGATGCTGGTGACCAGGAGCCAAATTACGAGGAAGTCAAAATACTCAATGACACGGCAAACTCTAACTTAGTAAAAGAATCAGCAATTCATTTTCCAAAGCCAAGCACTCCGTACGAACAACTGGATATAAACGATCCACAGTTTAACGAAAAGCTACACGAAAAGTATTTCCCCGATCTACCGCAAAATGCGAACCAGCTCGAATGGATGAAGTCATCCCCCAGGCCAACACCCCAGAACATTGAATACGAGTCTTTAACTGATGTTAGATTTGATTTTGACGGAAATATTGTCAATTCACAAAACATCCAAGCTTTGTCAAACTCAAATTCTGGCCTATTCAACCACTCGCAAAACCCTGAACTTCCTGGTTATACTCTAACTGAATTGGCACATTTATTAAGATCGACATTTCCTGGTCAATGTTGTATCGCTTCAAGAACTCTCGGCAGAATCATGTATAAATTAGGAACATTACAATATCAAATTCAAGAATGTGCTGACGAAGAAGACGATAATGATATTATCAACAGCAAGGGTCACGAAGGACAATTTGAAATTGAGTGTTGGAAATTAATCGACAAATTACAAATTATAGATTTACTTCAACATTATTCATCTGACAATCAAAAAAATATAAGTATCAAAAATTATGCTATTGATGCATTATGGCTTTGGAATCAATGCCACGGTGATGAAAAAATTAAAAAATTCAGTAAAGAAACTGATATCAAGTCTAATCAATAATTGAGTTGATTCTAACTTTATTAATCGTAGAGTTCAACCTTTCATTCCTCTGAATTTTATAATAATAATCAGTGAAATCAACTGCATTCAACATCCTCAAAAACTTTTCATCATGTGTAATCACAATTAGTTGAAAATTTCGTTGTTCCATTCTGTCCTTAATGATCATGTGTAAGGCTCTTGCTAAACTTTCGATATTTTCTTCATCTAAATTTGTTGTTGGTTCATCCAACGTAATCATACCAAAGTTCGTTCCAAAACATTCCGCAAGGGCAATCCTAATTATGATCGATGCGAGAACTCTTTGTCCTGCAGAACATCGACCTCTCATGTCTAATTCTGTACCATTTTTAATCATAACAACTCTATAATTATATGATCTATTATTCCTGGTATTGGTGGTGCTTTTATTTTTAACTGGTATTGGATCTGATTTTATTTTAATACTTTCAATATCATTACCCATATATGTACCCTTCCAAAGTTCATCAATTATATTGTTGATTTTAAACATTTGTAGTTGATGATACTTTAGAATACTGTCGTCTGTGGCTTTGTAACAAGTCGCCAAATCTGTTGATAATGCTAACTTTGTTTGTAACTCTAAGAATTTATTGCCATGTCTTTTGTCAATATCCTTGAAATCTCTCTCAACTTCAATATTAATAAACTTTATTTGCTTTTCTAGTTGTGTCTTTTCGCCCAATTTTCCAGCCATTTCCCTTTGATGTAACATTTGCCTTTGCTGAAGTTCTCTACTTTTAATTAAATATTCTGATCTTGATGACTTAGCCTGCTCAACATTTACTGATTCAATTTCTTCAATTATTTCTTGTAATTGAACTTGATAATCGCTATAATCAATGTTGAATCTTATTATTCTTTCTTGGTTATTGGTATCGTTTAGCCTATTATCAATTTCAACCAATCTTTTGTTTAAACTTTTTAGTTTGGACTCAAACTGTTCAATTTCACTGCCTATAGTTGTCATATGCTCTTGTGATTCCCAATACAATTTTTCTCCATTAACGTGCAAATATTCATTAATTGATTCATTGACTTTGTAAAATGATTTTTTGATCAATTCAAATTTATTGATTTCATCATCAATCAATTTCAGTTCACTTGATTTTACATCTTTTGTTTCAATGAGCTTGGCATTTAGTTGATCAAATTCACTGTTTAGATTATGCAATTTTGATTCGATATTTTTACTACTTTCCGAAAGTTTTGATAATTGGTCCTCATTTTCACTTATTGCTTTTTCAATATTGACCTTGTCCATGGATTTCATTTCTAAATCATTTATCTTCAATTTCATTTCGTTAATAGCGTTGATAAAATCATTCTTATTTTTTTGAATGTTATCTCTTTCCATTCTCAACTTATCAATCATAATTCTTGAACTCTTTATAGAATTATTCAAATTTTCAAACTCTAAATCCAACTGTTCATTGTTGAACTCAATACCTCTTTCACTCAAAGTATTTTGTAGTATTTTTATTTCATTTTCTCGTTCTTCAATTTCATTTTTAATTCTAGTAACCGACTTGACATCTTCGGAAATCAACTTCCAGTCGTTTATTTTGTTTAATATAGTATTGGAAGCTTGTTTCAAATCTATTAATTGTTTTTCATAAACTTTTAGTTGATTTCTATCATGATTGACTGCACCTTTAGCAGCTTTCAAGTTTTCTTCAAGTTTGATTAAATTATCATAATCATGCTTAGCACTTCTTAATTTTGATAAAATATCTCTCTTCAGGGTTAAAGTTCCTGAATCGTTATTTTGGTTTTCTAACTTTAGTTGTTGATGCTGTAGATGTTTGATAAAATCAGCAAAAAATTCTTTGTCTTCAATTTCGTCTTCACCACCGTCGCCATCCGCATTTAAAAGTTGTGTATGGCATAACTGACAAGATTTTTTAGATTTAGCATATGTAATAGCATTTTTATAGTAATCAATAAGAAATTCTTTGTATTTAAAAACTCTATTCTCCTCTTCAAAAAAGGACTCATATTTTGCTAACTCACCATCGAAGTTTTCCAAGTGGAATGGTGAACAATATACTTTTTTGAAACTTTCTTGTAATTTGCTCAATTTATCTTCAAGTTGGTTTCTAGTACTTTCATTTTCTGACCACACTTTGGATTTGTTTTCAATGTTGTAATTAATAATAGATATCTCTGAGTTCAATTTGTCTGTTTGAGTTTTCAGTTGAGTATTTTCATCAGTTAGCAGATTCAGCTTTTGCTGGTACTGCTCATTAAAATCACCATCCAAATTGTCAATGTAGGGTTTGATTATATTAATTGAATTTTCAAGATATCTATTTGAAGATTTGTTCAAATTCTTGAGAATATCAATTTTGGATAATAATTCAGAATTGTTTCTGGATAATTTCATGTTTTCCTTGCAAATGTCCAAACTCAACTCAAAGTTTTGAGTGTTTAATTGAGTATTGGAGATCTCTTTGTTTAATTCTACAATTTTATTCTGTAGCAAAGCATTTTCCCATTCGTTTTGCTTTTCATCAAGTTCCTGTCTTAATGTTTGCAATCTACTTTGATTATTGGAAATTGAAGTCAACCTATTTTTCAACTCAATTCTTCTTGACTCACTAGTTTCAATATCTTGTTTTATATATATTAGGTGCTGATTTTCTTTTGTGACATCATTTTTGATACCATCAATTCTAATATTCAATTTTTCTAGTTGATCATTGAATTTTGTGTCAAGAATTTTGAAATTTTCCTTCAAAGTATTTAGTTTTAATTCTAGGTTGACATCAAACTGAGCACTGTTACCACCACCAATTTCATTTCGATAGTGGTCAAATAGGTCATTTTTGGTTTTCAAATCTAGCTGATGCTTCTCAAATGCTGCCTTATATTGACCTGCTTGAATCAATATGTCATTTTGCTTGGTTCTCAGGTCTGCCAAAATAACAATTTTATCAGCTACTTCATTTTTTAATGAGTTTGATTCAATTCTTTGGTTGGAAACGATATTGACAAAATTGTTTAGCTGATCAACCAAGCTTTCCTTTGAGTGATTTAAGATTTCTGTGGTCGACTCAATTCTATCGATGTTTTGTTCAATGGAAAGCTTTTGTTGCTGTAGATTTTCGAATTTGTTAATTATCTGCTCGAAGTTTTGATTTGAGTTGTGTAAATTGTTAAGATCCTTGGTGTCCACCTGAATGTACTCTTCGATTGAAGTCATTTGATCATCAAGCTCGTCGATTTGTGTTTCTAAATCTTTGATACTATCAAGTTTCGTAATATATCTCTTCTTATCCTGTAACAAATGCTCAACGATAATAGTCAATTCTTTAATATCACTATTTAAAGACTTGTTGATGTCCTTCATGTCATTCAACGCGTCAATAAACTTCACAGAATCAAATATTTCATCGAATTTCCTTTTAAGAGTGGCCGAATCACTTATTGGCCACAGTGAGTCGTCCTGATGGCAAAAGATCACATTCTCTAAAATTGCTTTATTGACCCCAAGATACTGAGGAATCAACCTTTCTATGTCCGCCACTTTGGAAGACATTGTTTCTTTGTTGCCGTGCCTATCAATGACTTTCAACTGGTTCTCCTTGGTTTTAAAACTGAGACCCTTTGTTCTATTATTCTTTGAAACCATCATATTCTTTGTTAAAATCATCTGTTTCCCTCTGAGCGTTTTGAAAGCCAATTTAATATGAGCATTAGTCTCATTAGAAGAATGGAGATTGGGATCATTGACAAATGAAACTCCCTTATTCGTGTTTGGCGGCACTTCTCCTGTTGTTGCATATCTTAAAGATTCAATGATTGTGGTCTTTCCGGACCCATTTTGGCCCACAATTAGTGTCAACGGAACCCCAAATTGCACAACCTCCTCTCCCTCATCACTGAACGACCGCACTCCACTCAATGCCAGCTTATATATAGATGTCATTCCAATCAAAGGATCTTACGTAAGCACAACAGGCGAATGTGTTGATCTTTAGGGGGAAAAATTTTTTGAGTCATCCTGGTGTCATAAGATTCTCTTTTAAATGAACATCATTAAAAGAATGGCAAGCAATCTAAGTTCAAGCACCAGTAACGCTGGTAGTTTTTGGAAGGTGCCAGTTACTAAAAAACAAAGACCAGCTTTGAAGCTATATAATTCGCTAACCAGGTCAAAAGTTGAATTTGTACCAGAGTATGATAATAAAGTTACATGGTATTCCTGTGGTCCTACGGTATACAACTCCAGTCATATGGGACATGCCAGAAATTACGTGACCATTGATATCAATAGACGTATTTTGCAAGATTATTTCAACTATAATGTGATTTTCATTCAAAACGTTACCGACATTGATGATAAAATCATTCTGAAGGCAAGACAGCAGTTCTTGTTCAAACAATACATTGGCAAATTTGATGGGAAGATTGATGAAAATTTGGTCAAATTCGTCAAGGAGTCGCTTTTGAAGTACTTAGGCGAAAATTTAAAGGAGTTTGAAGGATCCTTCGATTTAAAGGACTTTGATACCAAATTGATTCCTGAATTCAAAGAATGGGCTAAAACATTAGATTTGAAGGAAATTGGATTGACAAAACCTAAATTCCCAATGCATATTAAAGCTGTTTTGAAATGTATCGGTTCACTAGAAAACTCTAAGGTGGAATTCAAGGAGTTGGTTGACAGCTCAGAAGATGTTGTAGTTCCAGTTTTAGATGAATTGTTAGGCCATACAGTTACTGATCCAAGTATTTTCAGAGAATGCTCATCATTTTGGGAGAGGATCTTTGACGGAGACATGCTAAAATTGAATGTCTTACCACCAACAATTGTAACCAGAGTTAGTGAATACATTCCTGAAATTATTAACTTCGTTGAAAAGATCATTGAAAGGGGTTACGCATATGCCACCAAAGATGGATCAGTTTATTTCAACACATCCAAATTTGATAATAGTGAAAACCATGATTATGCTAAATGTCAGCCATGGTCAAAGGGAGATATGGAATTATTAGCGGACGGTGAGGGTTCATTAATAAACAAAAATGGATTTGATAGCAAACTGAATGCAAGTGATTTTGCTCTTTGGAAGTCCTCAAAAAGAGGTGAACCATCATGGGAATGTCCATGGGGTGAAGGTAGACCTGGATGGCACATTGAATGTTCTGTCATGGCTTCCGATTTT
Source organism: Saturnispora zaruensis (assembly GCA_003705435.2). Lineage (NCBI taxonomy): Eukaryota > Fungi > Ascomycota > Pichiomycetes > Pichiales > Pichiaceae > Saturnispora > Saturnispora zaruensis. The sequence continues at coordinate 156,293 of PPIM02000011.1, read as the reverse complement.
GTTGGAGAGAAGATGGATATTCACTCAGGTGGTATCGATTTAGCATTTCCTCATCATGATAACGAAATGGCACAATCTGAGGCACATTTTGACTGTGAGCAATGGGTTAACTACTTTTTACATACCGGCCATTTACATATTGAGGGACAGAAAATGTCCAAATCTTTAAAGAACTTTATCACCATTGACGAAGCATTAAACATGTTTACTGCAAAGCAATTAAGATTGTGTTTTGCCCTTGTCCAATGGAATAATCCCTTAGATTTTAAGGAATCTCTTTTAAATGAAACAAAGTCAGTAGAGTCCACTTTGGATAAATTTTTTGTCAAAATTAGAGCGTTGAAGAGGGATAACGAAGAGTTAATCTCAAAAGGTAAAATAATTTCAAAGAAATTTGACCAACCTGAAAAGAAGTTGTTCAAAGAATTTGAAACGAGTAAAGAGAATATTCATTCAGCGTTGTGTGATAATCTAGCAACACCATTGGCAATTCGTTCATTAATGGAATTAGTCAACAATTCTAATATTTATTTAAATGAAGTGGGTGGTGAATTGAAGATTGATTTATTAGTTCAAATTGTCAACTATATCAGCAGAATGCTACAGATTTTTGGATTCGAAATTAGAGAAGATAGGCTTGGATGGAAAGAAAGTAAAAGTAAATCAGCTGAAAGCAGTAAGTCAATTGAAGAGATTGGTATGCCTTTCGTCAAAGTTCTTTCAAATTTCAGAGACTTGGTTCGTAAGACCAGTATTGAAAAAGGTGATTTTAAAATTTTACTGGATGCAAGTGACAAATTAAGAGACGAAGACTTATTAAATTTGAATGTTGCTCTTGATGATAGAGCCGATGGACAGGGTGCTCTTATTAAATTTTTGAATGAAAATGAAAAGGAGGAACTTTTGAAGCAGCAAAGAGAAAAGGAAGAGATCTTAAAGGCCAAACAATTGAAGAAGCTTGAACAAGCAAGGCTAGCCGAGTTGAAAGAAAAAGAGAGATTAGAAAAATCAAAGGTGTCACCATTAGAAATGTTCAAAACCGAAGAATATCGTAAACAATTCTCTGAATGGGATAATGAGGGATTACCTTTGAAAACAGTTGATGGAGAAGAAGTTAGCAAAAGTTCTAAGAAGAAATTAATGAAGTTATATAATGCACAAGCTAAATTACATGAAGAATATAAAAAAAAGAATGAAGTATGATGATTCTTTACTTTTATATATATATTTACTAATAATTTAATGTTGTATTAATAAAAATGTTAAATAAGTGAAATGGATTTGGCTGTTATTGTTTTCTGCAATGGTTAGAATAATGATCCTTTTGAACATTTTGGATTAGGACAATCAATAAAGAAATTAAAGGTGATCTTTCAAAACATTTTGCGTTAAGTTTTCAAGTGGTTTCAAATGTAACTGTGTGACCAATTATGTCACTATTTTGTAAACTACTACTGCCCTAGTATCTTTCGTTAAATGTGATTTTTTTCCTTATTGAAAGAAACCTATTTTTGTTCAACGACTCCATAAAGTATCTAGTACTAGCAAAGTTCCCATAAGAAACCTTTAACAAGGCTATTAGTGCTAACCGAAAAATTCACATATCATTATGCTTTTTTCAATTCTGCGCTTTCATTTCACAGAAATCAAGTACCGCAATACCTCATGAAATTAACAATAATAGTCATAAATCTCGCTAATGTTCTGGGCTCCTCAATAACAAAATCATTTGTTATATGTGGAAAACACATTTTGTAATGCTAATCATTGAATTTTGTTAAATCATCTCAGACACACCAACCAGGGGTTAATGACTTTTGCATTGAACCTAATCTGCTCCCTTCAAAAATACGTAAATAGCCCTTTGGCCATACTATTTTCAAAGCCGTATATCTAACACTTACTAGTGATCGTAGTGACATGGTTTTTGTAATTATAGAGCTTTAACCAATGATCTGTCGTGAAACTACTTTGAAATTTCATTGACTTGGGGATAATTCTCAAATTAAAGACTGCTTCACTCATTAGCTTTAAACTTGATCATTATATTCAACTTTATTACCTTTTGTTTGTATCTGTTGTTAATCAATTCTGGCATAACTGAAAAATGGTCATGTTAAGCCTGTATGGATGAGCCTGCAATAATTGCTTTAATTTTAGGTAATCAGATTTGTGGCACACATCGCAGTAAAATCAGACCGCATGTTCTTTGTCAATATCTAAGGTTATCTTGTATTCAAAGAAATTTTACCATTTTTCTCAATGAGCTTGCCGAAATTAGCTTTCTTATTCTCCCATACGAAACTCCAAACGCTTAAACTTTGGTAGCAATACTCTTATCACTTTTGCTTATCCCTCAGTTTTATCCTAACCCTCAGTACCTCCTTAATTAGTACCTTTCTTCAAACCTTTATCAATAGGCTTTCCCCAAACTACCGCTGGATTGAAACTAATGAACACCCCTTAACTTTAGTGTCAACGCTTTCATTAAATTCAGTATCTCATAATACCTTTAGAACTAACTGCAACATATATCCAGTGCTAGCATCTTTTGCCGTACTGGTCTAAATGTCGCATTTCCAAGAGTAACTGAAAGTAACACTGCCATGAAATACCGCCTCAAAGTACCTAAGGGAAGCACTATTTAGTGTGCACTATATAACTGAAGCACTATAAAAATGTATCACTATATAATTTATCCATATAGCAGCAGTACATCACAATAGTGGCACTATCTGATAAAAGCACAATATAATTGTACACCGTGTAATCGCAGCATCATCAAACGATATCACTGTATAACGATAGTATTGTAGCACCCACTCCAGCATTCTTCGACCATAATGCTCAACCTCATAAGCTGCTTTTCAATACGTCCTAAACTTTGCAAACATATTCTATATAACTACGTATCTTTACTCTAAAACTACAACCATACTATAAGCTATACAGATTCTCACTATTACCTCAATGTCTATTCTTTACCAAAGACTTTTGTAAACAGCCTGTTGTCGCCACTTGACTGACTTTTGTAGATGAGCTTAGTGCCCTTTTATATAATTGTATAAGTTCCTCCCGCGCCACATTACGTAATTCTGCGCCACCTATCGGAGCGTCTCATGACGCATTTTCATTTGCGGAGAGCAAAACCAAGGAAAAGGACTCGAGGTACCAGTAGCAGGACGAAGCCAGCAGGCCAAAAAAAAGTTTAGGTACCAACAAAAGGGGGAAGGCAAGGTGTGGAAGCAATGGAATGGTGATGGATTCAAAAGGACATTTGTGTCGCAATTGTAATACTATACACCGCAATACACACACAACACACCATTTTTGTTCCTCCCAAGTGTTTGCCAACAATCTCCCAACCGGAACGGTACGAGAACTCCGAGCGATCGCGGGTTAAGACAAAAATGGGTGGGCGTAAAAAACCTTTGCCTTTGAAATTGACGGTGCGGTAGGGAAAATTTTTTTTGAACTCCGTTATTTTTTCTCATCACCAATATTCCCACTTTCTTTCATAGGAGGCCAAGAGAAGACGAAGGAACTGGGAAATACCTATAGGGGGAAATTAGCAGCAACCATCGATTGTACATTCGCAGAATTAAATAAGGGTTTAAAAGCGTCAACAAGCAGAGAGAACCTTGCTCTTGGAATTCAAAAGAACAAACGAACATCCTTCAATCAACGACGACTCCGAAAAATAAGTTGATTTTTGGGAAATCGCAAGCGGACTTTTCGAACTCATCACAGGAATCGGTATAGGTGCACACTAGGCATCGCATTCATTGCTAAAGGTTAACAGTGCCCAAACCACCACTTGCTTACGGAAACTCACATATTTCATTATATTCACTTTCTCCGACCTTTTTTTTCCCCTATATAAAAGAGAAAACGGAAAAAAAAAAGAAACGAAACATGACATTCAACTTTGCAAACGACTTGAGTTGCTATTCGTTGTCAAAGAACTCCAATGTGCCTACGTCGGTGTTTGACATGAACCACTACTACACATACAGGCAGCAACAGCAGCAACAGCAACAACAGCAGGTGCAAGTGCAGCTAACAGCACAGCAGAGTCAAACGAGTACAACTACGCAAAATATCACTAACGGCAGTAACATGCTAGCGTCATCGTCGTCGTCAACTTCCAACGAGTTCTCGATGCACTCGTCATCCTCTAACAGTGCCAGCTTTTCTAAACTAGATCTCTTGATCCAAACGGCAACTTCGGTAGATTTGGACTCGATGCTTGAACAGTCGTCAAAGAACGCCAAACGTTCCATCAGCAATGAATCTAACGATACCGGCTTGCTTAAGAAACAAAAGAAATTTGATATGGACCACCTCTGCTCACAGGCTGAAAAACTACATCAGCTCGAGCAGCAACAGGAAATGGAACAATCAAACACAAACTACAACGATTGGATGTCCAAAAAGGCCATAAAATCAAAGATCCTTGACTCAAATAACGACAAACCAAAGCCTTCAGAAGAAACCGAAGCTGATATCAAAAAGCCTTTGTCGCATAATGGCAGTACAGTACAAAATTTACCAACTTCTATCAAATTGGCTTCCCCATCGGCGAATACAAAAAGACAAAGGTCAGGCCCCTCTTGTGATTGCTGTAGATCACGTAAAATAAAATGTGATTCGGAAATCTTCATAATGTCCGATATTTCAGTGGATGAAATATCCGCCAGCAGCGACTACGTCACTAATAAAAACGACTGCAATTCCTTCATTGCACATTGTCAGTTTGTTTCACTAAACACTCAAACAGGTTATCAGTTTTACAAAATTTTTAAGGATAAGGAAAAGGAAAATAATAACAACAACAACAATAGCAATAAATTAAACTCGTTCACTTACTTACAATTTAAACCATGTTCTGCATGTACAACAAAAAATTTAAAATGCTGCTTTTCAAAGGGGTTTACTAGAAATGATATCATTAGATTCAATAAACATGAACGTCAAACTCAAAAATCAAATACAAACAACAACAATTCGAATACTTCTTCAATATCCACTTCTCCAACTCCATTGAATCCAACCCCACTAAGAAACTCTTCTCCTTCAAATACCTCCTCTAGCTGCAAATCATTAAATAATCCTGTGGATCAGAATTCTTTAAAGGACTCTTTATTAAAACTAGAAAATGATTCGTTTTCAAGTTCATCTTCTAAATCATTGAATTCATCAATAAAAAAATCTCCATCAATCAGTGAATCCATAAATACCAACAACACACCAAATGAAAGAAAATCCAATAAAAAGACAAGTTGCAAAACTTGCCGTTCAAAAAAGATCAAATGTGTCAAAACTGAAGGTTCTTCCATCTGTGTTCATTGTATTAAAAAGTCTCAAGGTTGCGTGTTTGAATGAATGGTACCCCCTATCTATTGACTTATATATATATACATATATATATACATACATACATTTTTTATATAGCTTTTTAGGTCTCTCTTACGTCTCTTTACAAATATATATGTATTTAATATACTACTCTTTTGTTTGAAAAAGACTACCTCTTTGGTGGCGGAGGTGGCGGAGGTGGCAAGTTATTCTTACGCAATGGGATTGAACTCATTGGTGGCAGTTTCTGGCTTGGCGGAGGTGGCGGCGGTGGTGGTAACTTATTTGAAGTTTTATTGACATTAGTTTTGTATTCATTAGAATATCCACTGTTGTGAGAATATCCAGGGTTATGTGCATATCCAACGCTATTATTGCTGCCACTTTTATTTCCGCTATCTTTAAAATTGTGACTAGCGCTATTGTTGTACGGTGGTGCATTTGAAAATGGTGATTTGCTAACTCCATAACTCATTTGTTGGTTTGAATTATTATGACTGTTGTAGCCTCTATTGTAACTTTGTTGATTCTTGTAGCCATATCCGTAATAATTACCATTATTCCCATGGTTATAATTAGATCTATACCCCCCACTATTGTAATCATGATAACTGTAGTTATTATTATTATTATCGTAACCATTTTGTTCGTAAGACTTGTAATGCCGTTTATTATGGTAATTATTATTATTATAATTACTATTATCACTGGTTCTTTCGTATTCATTTTCTAATGGTCTCTTCAGTACATTGACACTTTCAGTCTTAGGCGTTGTTGTATTTTCACCCAGTTCCTTCATAAATTCACTGAACTCATCATCCATTTCGTTATTGGCACTGGCATCGTGATTACTAACATTAATACAATCCTTCTCCAAATGTCCAATTCCACCACATTTTAAACACTTAAACTGGTTAGCTAGCTGACTATTTGGACACTGGTATTTCCTATGTCCATTTTCTCCACAATTCGAACATATGACAACACTTTCTCTGAATGTACCATTTAATAAAGCCAACTCTCTTAGTTGATTTCTTTTATGTTCATTTTGACCCTCTGGAGCACTGATGACTTCATCGATGACCTCTAAACATAGTTTCTTTGCTAAGTCAACCTTACTTTGTGAATCTGCAATGATTAAACAATGTAAATCTTCATCAAGATTATTACTACCACTACCTGTATTCCCACTATTACCACCACTGTTGTTGTTACTTCGACCTCCCTTAACCGATCCTTTACCCCTGATACCGATCTTTGCACCCGACTCTTGCTGGAGTTTTTTTAATGTATTTCCTCTTGGTCCTAATAAAAGACCCATGAAATTAATATCTGGATGTTCATGAACGTTTAAAAACAACTTTTCCACTATTTTGACCTGCGGATTGTAATTGTTTGGCACCTTATACTGTGGTAACTTGTTCAACACTGCTTTAATTAACTCATTTCTTTCGTTCTCAAGTTTCTTTTTTAGCAAGATCTCCCTGGTGTTGATTCTTTTACCTTTGAAGTCATAAATAGGCTCTGGCTCCCGCTCAAACCCGTCTATTGGCTCCATCGAGCTCCACTCAACATATCTATTGTTATAAACACATTGATCAATCTCTTGAATTCTCACCAGGTTCGTATATACCTGAAATTGTACATTTGTAATGGAATTTTCAACTACTGTGTCAAACCCATTTACTTTGTTATCATCTTTATCATCTCCTGTACTCCAAAACCTTGATAATGTCATCAGTAATCTGATATTCAGCTAACGTAAAACACAAGTCGAATTTAAGAACAAATTCTGGTGTTAGGGTGTGTACCCACTCTCTCCCCCAATATTTTTTTTCCTTATGCTTCTTAGTAAGAATTTATCAACACCTTTAGCTTGGACCTGATAAAGTAGGTGATTAAAGAATGGCGATTCAACAAGTGAGCAGAGTTGGTGGTCCAAACCAGTGCTTTGGTGTTTTCCAGCGTGCTATGGAATGTGTGACGTCTTCAAGCACAAAGTCAAACGCAGAATGCGCTCCTCTTCTTGATGATTATGTAGAATGCAGAAGACATAGACTGGAAACTTATAAGGCAACCATTATCAAGGAACATCTTAACCATAATGAGTCTTTAGATGCTGAAAAGATTGGTGCGCCATATGTCAAAAAGAGAGACTATTTGACGCCAAAGACATTAGGTCTCATCGGCGGTGATGATCATGCTATTACTGTCAATAAGTTCTAGAGACATCACATCATTTACATCATTCTATTCATTCATTCTATAAAACCTTTTTAACCTTATTTATTATTAAACTTTGCGAAAGAAAAACGACACAAAGTGTTTACACAACATTTATTCATCTATATGTTACAGTACGTTATAATTATATTATGCTAGCTCTTGTACGACCAATCCGTCCTCTAAATACTCTATTTTATCTTCATGCGTATTGTTGTTATACTTGTTTTTACCATTCAAATTCCCCTTTCCATTCTTATTCCCTGGAACAGACTGGACTCCTCTTTTGCAGTGGAAAATATATCGAACTTTATAAATTAGCTCTATTTCTTCAATATGGACACCCTTCAATTTGTCTCTGTTCAATATTAGCAATGCTTTCAATTCCTTCACGATATTTTCAAACTCATCCCAAATTTTTCTTCTATAGCCAAAGCAAGTGATACCTACTTTGCTATATAGTTCTAAACTAAACTGGTTTAACTTTTCGTATCGATTCAATTCATAGTCCAACAGTTTATCATGAATTAACTGCCTTTCTTTCCCGCTCAAACCTGAACATTTTGGTATCTTCAAACAATTTTCTAAAAAGGAATCGTGCACATTCCAGATTGATAAAATAAACCCTCCCTGATCATCCCTTCGTTCTATCACTATTCCGGTAATATCACTCAGAATAAAGTCATTCAATTGCCTGTTCTTAAACCCAATTTTGATGTTTTGTTGGTCACCTAATTGCAAACCTGATGCCAAAAATTTAGCATTGTGATGATGATGATAATGGTGACCAATACTATTGTATTCGACACGTTCATCCGTGTTATCCTTGATCCAGTTACCTGAGATTAATTTCAAAAGTAAGCTTTCCCACACTATTCTCGGTATTATACCTAAATCTTTTACATCATTCAAATGGCAAACCCATCGACCACCTAGCCATTGATTCTTCCCAATAGGTCGATAATCTCGTTTAAAAAACCCAATCTGTCCGCCTGGCATCAGTTCATCAATCGGTTTGAGGCAACTAAAAGATTCCCAGAATTGTTCAATGGAATCAATAAATGTTGTTGAAACTTTTGGTCCTGTTAAACTTGGTATCACTAAAGGTACAAACACCCCATCTTTATTCGATTCCTCCAATGTCCAAAATGTCCATTGGTTCTTCAACTTGTGTGCCATAACAAAGATCTCCACTGATGATGATAATAATAAAAGTATTGATAATTGTTCCATATATTTTTTTTTTCTGTAGACAGCTTTTCAAGTTATCATATCTTCTATTTTGCTTAACAAATCTAATTAAAGAACTTTCAATCTTGGAGTTTTGGCCTTTGAGACTGGTTGTACTTTTTTAATAGCAGATGTCACTAGATGTTGAAACTTTAGATGGTAATAAGACTTTCAAAAGAATTAGAAAATGTAACGAATTAAATGCAGACAAATATAAATCGTTTTTGAAGCTAAATTATTCATATTTAAATACCTTCTCCTTAGATGATGAGTTGGATGATGAAATATATAATAAAGTAGACGTTATGTCAGCTTTAAATAGCTGGAATAATCCAGACAGCGTTTGGATGGGGCTTACAATTTCGGTTTGCAAGATGGGGTATTTTGGTGTTTATTCAAGATTAGCACTGAAAATTGAATTAAAATCAAACTATTGCTTAACATTCGGTCAGTTTATGCATGTTTATCCTTTTTTAAAAGAGATAGCACTTGATTCAAACTCAAAGGATATGTTGGCGTCTGATGATTTAAAACTTTTATTTGAACATTTAAAAGAGCTATATTCTTCTAAATCAAATGATGAAATTAACACAATAATCAGTCAAAAATACCCTTTGCTAAATTTGAACAGAGGTTGGTTCTATGTTATGGGTGATCAAATACCCATTTGGGAAGCTACTGGTAAATGCACTTTTACAAGTTGTCCTGCTCTAGTTAAAATAGTGATCGATCCAATTCACAACTTGGTTTTCATCAAGTACCTAGCCGAACATTATAATTGTGCTGAGTTTCATAAAAGAAAGATTTACGACATAATAAAAAAGTGCTTTGTTAGATTTGGTGGTGATTTAGAGTTAATCAATAACTTGTTTGTTGATATGCCAAGAAGATATGGTATTGGCTTTGTTGAATCCTCACTTTTGTTTCATTCTTCAACTAATAGTAAAAGACTTCACTCAAACACTTTTGATTGTTCTTCTCAGCAACAGCAACAACAACAATCACATACTGCAAATTCCTGGGCTTCAACTTTGAAAAGAAGAATCATGTATGATCTCCAGCCCAAGCCATCAATACTAGGATCACTCAACTCTAATTTGGTAGATTTTTACGATCAACCTGAATGGAAAATTCATATGTCGAATAAAATTAATGATGATCTCATAAAAATATATAAAGGTTGGAGATCACAGTATTATAAGAAGCATGATCTCATGTGGGAGTCATTGAGCAATAAGGATTGGATTAAGGATTTTCAATTGGTTAAAGAATATTGGGAGTTGGCAGAACTTAAAAATGTGAACTTTGAATATAATAATGACACTGAGCCCTTGGCCATCACTATGGAAAAAGACAGAAGCTCTTTGCTTAATGAGAATGTTTGGTTTATTTGTGAAGATAAATCTATTGATTTCTTGAAGCCTTTGCCAAAGAAATTTCAAGCCGTAAGCAAAAGTGCTGAAAATTGGAGCAATCCATTTCTGGATGATGCATGGTCTTCTAGTGGCAACAATAGTAGTGTCAGTAATAGCAACCAAACTGTTAATGCTGCACAGGATCAATCAGAGATTGAAAATAACAATAACTTTCTTCTACCAGGAGTTTCCAATATTGTCAAATCAATTTTGAGTTCGTACGAGGGTGATTACAGCGATATAAAATTATACAGATTAAATGCAGGAATTACAGGACAAAATGCTGGATTCATTATTTGTCCAAGCAATAAATTATGGCTTTCCATCTATAGAATGCTTAATATTAAATCTTTCGGAGATTTAAAAAGAAAAATTACAATTTTTACCACCTCAAACTTATCAAATACCAATGCATTATCAAATAATGTTAAATTGTTTACTGTTGATTTTTTTAAAACGCCCGTCAAAGTTCAAAGTTCAATTATGAACAAGCTTTTTTCAAGAGATATACTTAATGAATTGTCGTTTTCTATGATTGAATTTAACAGGTCAAAAAATGAAAATTCATTTTTCAAAGTAAGAGAGTTAATAAAATCTAAAATACCAAGACAGAGAGCCAATGCAAATGATGTTTTGCCAAAACCGCTAGAGTTATCTTCTCCCATTGAATTTAACACGCATGAAGGGAAAAGCGAAATGATTGTGAGAGTTGCTAATTTGATAGGAACAGCAAGAGTTAGCTCGAAATCAATGCTTAAAACGTTAGAATTTATTGAGTCAAATATATACAAATGGGCCAATGACGACGCTGAAATTGATCCCACCAATAAAGAGGATCACTTATTGATTGAATTGCAAAAGATTTGGGTATGGACAAAAAATAATAGGCGGCTAAATGAGCTTTTTGAATTGGATATCAAATTACTGAAAGCATTATGGTTATTCGATTTACAATGTAACAACTTTCATGACAATAGAATTGGATTTGGTGATGATCTTTTTCAAAATGTTGACATATCATTTGGGCCAAAAATAAAGATCAAAGGCAAAGGTGTATTGGGTTTGGTTAAAACTTTATCGGAATGGAAGCAGCGTTAATGGAAATGTAATAATCATGTTATTAATTAGTATTTTAAATGTATAGAAATGTATTAAAGTAAATAATAGAAATAAAAACTGAAATAAAAATTGGAAAAGAAAATCAGACAAGAAACTGGTTCCAAAAGTGATGGCAAAGTATAACATAATAAGAAAGGAAAATATATGATGAAAAACAAAAAAGATAGAGGAACTCCAAAATACTCTGGCATTTTAAGCTCCATATATAAAGTACCATAAACATCAAAAAAACAATAATAATGAAAACCAGTAATACTATTAACAGTGTCAACAAAAAGATAACAAAAATTTAGATAGATCAATAAAGATTTAAGTAAGTTTTATCGATTGAAAAATGTCAAAAAGAATCAATTGTGATGAAAAATCAATATAAGGATGGATAAAAAACAAAACGATGACAAGCAGTCCAATAAGGAGTGATTTTTTTCATAAAAGAAAAGTAATAGATAAGGAGTAATAGTGAAAATGATGATATGATTAGAATAAGAGGAAAGAAAAACAAAAAACAAACATAAAGAAAGAGATCAAGTGGTAATGATTGAAAATTCTAATATTGTAATGTATGGAATGGATTAAATTTTTCAAATACCACATTATTCATGATCATCTTGTGTTTCAGTAGCATTATAATCATAATTACCAGCTTTGGTTCCAACAACAAATGAGTCTTTGATACAAGGAGCTTTGTCATCTTTATTTTCATATTCAATTTTCAATTCGTAAACAATGTCAAAACATTCAGCAAGTAATGCAACAACCGCACCTTGACCTTCAGGGACATGACCCTTTATGATGAACTTACCATCTTTTTTCATATTGTCGATTGAATCTAACTTTAATTGGTAAGGGTATAATTCACGCATTGATGAGATACCACCATATCTTTTGAGATCAAGCAGACAACGACGAATTGTGGAAAGCTGATTGTGAATTGGGCCTAAAGACTCGGAAACAGGTTCACTTGATTCTAGTAACTTATAGATGATGGCAAACGAAGAACGAAGTAAATACAGTAAAACTGATTGACCGTTGAGGTCTTTTGAGATGAAATAGCCGTTAATCCTAGAGTTATCAATTTCGTTTAGCTGCTTCAAGTAGTTGAAGATATCGGTTGTTCTAAGAGTCCAACGACGTGTCACTAATAGCTTCTGGAGTGTTGATCTTAAACCGAGAAGATTTTCATAGAGTGGTCGAAGTTTGATGTCAACACGATCGACACCCATTTGTAAGTCTCTGAGATAGTTAGTACAGTTATCGGTGAGGCCCTTGACAATACCTTCACCTTTGACTTCCGTGTCATTTGAGGTTGAAAAGATGGATTCAGAGCGTTGCTTGACGTCAGCAAGTTGGCATGTTAAGTCAACGACTTTGGAAGTTGTATGGTCGTCGTTGGTGATCATGTCGAACAACTTGTACTTGATGTCAATGAGAGAGTCGATCAAATGCTGCACCTCAGGGTTAAGGTTAGAGGTTTTGTGCATCATGTACTCGTACTCTTCGTAGCAGATTCTGAGTTTTTGTTTCAAAAGACAGATCTCGGTGTCGTTGCTTGATTCTGCGTTATTATCGATGATGATTGAAATTTCGTCAAGTCTGTCCTTGATGGGCTTTAGATCGTGCGGAGTATAAATGCACGACTCGTTCAGATGCTCTAGCAATCTCTGGACCGTGGAAAGCGAAGCATACGTGGCAGGTGCCGTGCTGGTGAGACCACATGTCAAAAAGCAAAGTGAAAGTAGCTGGAAGATGTCGTCGATAAGCACATCTACCTTGTTTGGGTCCTCAATTATCAGGTGTGCGTTCAATGGGCCTCTGATGTCTTGCAACTGCTTTGTCTTACTTAAAACGTCGTTATAAATCAAAGTGATTTCCTTCGAGTCCAAGAACTTCGAATGGTCCTTTTTGATTTCAGAGAGACGTGCTCTAACTTCTACAAGTTCATTATAAAGTGCCTCTTCGTTTTCTGGAATCATTCTGTTCTCTCAATATATTTATGTTTCACTTTATTTACCTAAATTTCGATAATGAACTACCACCAATTGTTCAAAAGAACTCTATGCCATTTTTTTTCCTCTCTTAACTGCGAGCGCTATTAAAATTTGGCTTTTCAAATTCCCGTCTAAGCCGAAGCAGCAATGGTAGCTGTGTCGATAGCGTAGGAGTGTTGCCAGTGCTGGATAACAGGGAGTATAATTATGTAGTCGTAGTGGAATAATTGGAAAATCTTTAGGAATAACATTCTTTAAAAAAAAAAGCCTTTATACATATATACAATTGATACATGTAATATAAAAAACACACATAGGTTAACACATACACGAAGAACAACACCAGGAATCGTAAACAGGGGACGAGACTAATCGTCGTCAGGATTAGCTACACGCAAAACCTTCATTTGGTAGTCAGCGGCATCAGCAAGTGATCCTTCACTCAAACGACGTCTGCCAAGCATCATCACGTCTGCTTCCTTGTCTTCAGAAGAGGTGAATGGGTTTGTTTTGAGAGCGGCCTCGTAGGCCTCGTCGTCTGCCATCATAGACTCTGCGTCCTCGTACCCATCACCAAACAAACGGCGTCTGAAGAGGAACACCAGCGCTACAATGATGACCACGGCACCCAGCACACCACCAACGACACCGCCGATGATGGCGCCCTTACTAGACCCAGCGGACGAATTCTTGCTGGAGTCAGAGGGCGTGGCCGTAGATGAAGCAGTGGCTGACGAAGGCGCACTGATGGACTGTGTGACATAGATGATGGAAGTGGCCACAGAGGATGAGTTTTCTATGATGGTGGTGAGTCTAGACGTGGTGAGCTGGCCGTCCGTGGTACTAGACGTTGTGTGTTCTGTAGTTGTTGTAGGAGACGTGGTAGAAGAACTGGTATCATTTGTGGTATCATTTGAAGTTGTAGTTTGCGTAGAAGAAACTGTAGATGAAGAAGTAGTGGTGCTACTTTCACTGGTGGTAGTGCTACTTGCACTTGTAGAACTTTCAGCTGTGCTAGATGAAGAGGAAGTGCTAGACGACGATGCGCTGGAAGATGTGTCAGCAGAGGATATATTACTTATATCAACTCCCTCTTGTGCATAGATGTCATAGGCACTGGACCCACCGCACATCTCGGACGGATACCCTGCACACGACAAATCGCAGGTTCCGTCGGCACTTGAACTTGGCGCAGTAGACCCACAGTAGCAGGTGTCCCCGTTGTACAGCGCAAAGTAGTCTGATCCCGAGCACGTCTCACTACAGGATAGTGAAGACTGGTAGGAGTACACTCCTTTTGACGAAAACCCGTCCGGGAGCGCGTCATAGCATCCCAAAGACTGTCCCGTGGCACTCACTCGCTCTGCCATCAAAGCAAGCACAATCGCAAGCACCTTATGTCTTCCATATTTCATTCCGAACGTGTTTTCTACCTTTAACTCTCTTTTCTTCATCTGTTTCAAATGAGAGTGCAATTTTTCACCGTTCCAGATTTTGCTCTCTACAGCGACGAATCGAAGAAGATGCGCAGAACGGCTCAGCAGAGCAGCTTTACAGAGATTTGAAGAGATATATAGACTCCTGGGGGGATATACAAGTGGATATGATACAGAGAGGAAACCAATCAGTGACTGAAAATACCGGCTAGCTTTTGCGCAGAGCTTTGGCTCGTTTGGCCATGGCGTATCGCCAACTGTGAAGTAGGCCTGCAGTGAGAACTCCCTTGAGAGACTGGGTGATGGCAGCGGTGGCCACGGTGGACTCAACGGCAGCCCTGACAGCACGGCTAGTGAGCGTGGCGTCCATGGCTTGTAGCGTCTGGTGTTTGGAAAGTCCAGCGTACTTTGAAGACACAGCAGCAACCACACGGTCTTGGAACAACAAAGGCAGCTCTAGCACCGAGGCGGCGGCCGCGTCGCTGTTGACCTTGACGGTGACCATGTCGCCGTCGACGCGCACCACTTGTAGCAGGTCTCGCAAATAACGGTTGATAATAGGCTTGTAGAGAAGGTGGAACTGGCTGTACTGGTTTTCCACTATGTTCTTCACCTTGTCGGGATTTTCGCCCTGCACCTTCAACCGTGGGTCACCAATGTAAGACAGACCGGCAATGGCCATGTAGAGCTCCACCTCAGTCACCTCATCTTTATTCAGAAGCGCCACTGCAAGTCTCACTGCGTTCACCAAGTTGTACTGCTGCAAAAGCGCTACCCTGCTGTCGTTCTGCACAACGGCCACCGGCTTGTGCAGCCGGCCGGCTAAGTACATTGTGCGCCAGTTCACAAGGTCGTCGCACAGCACCGCAGTGGACGCCACGCCGTACTTGAGCTCCATCGGCGTGCTGTGCACGTTTAGCTGCACAAACGGATTGAAATACACTCCAGCACCCAGCTGGCCTACCAACTCAATGGCCCGCGGCCCCAAGTACTTCAGAAACGAGTAGTCGCCCCCGTGGCCAGCAATGTTTTCTCTGTGCCATCTCGTGCTGTCGTCCACCACATAGATCATGTCGATCTGCGAGTTGCTGATATCTACCCCGGATCCCTGCGTAAACACCTTCGACCCATACCCAAAGCAGTACCGCATCTCCTGCTTCTGACTGTACTCGCCAACAATGTGCCCTAGAATCTCGCCAATTCTTGTGTTTGGATCGTGGTGTACCGTCTGATTCACTGCGTCATCTGCTTCTAGTTTGCCGTCTGTTTGCCTCACCAAATCCTTCAATACACGGTATTCGCTGCTCAAATACCTTACTAGCCTCTGGCCACTTAGTTTACCTGCCCTCAGGCTCCCCGCGGCACTCAGCATCCCCTCCAATGTCGTTAGATGCTCAAATGCAACTTCGTTTTCGGACTTTAACTTAACTTTTCACCAAATGAAGAAAATTTTCAAATTTTTCTAACTCCCATCAAAAAGACACCCGTACAACGCGACACTTCACACTGTCATACCTGGACCTCCGTACACTGCGACAAGAGAGGCTGTGGTGCACGGTGCACCCGTACATCACGACATTTGGGAAGTTGCTGCTCATTTTTTTTTCTTCTCTTTGTTTGTTTACTATGTAACGCGTTAAGGTAAACAACGTCTTCTTGTGTTTAACACGACGATAAGCTCAGATGGACCGCCATAGAGACTCGCTGGGTCTCAGAGGAGCCAGCTCACTAACACCAAGGGGTCCGTATCTTGTCTCGCCGGCCAGGGACTTCAACAAACGCAACACACGGTCGCCAGAACGTGACAGCAGCAACAAGAGAAGACGATTGAGCTTGCTACCGCCCAATGCAAAGCTAGGAGCACCACGGTTGATGAACCAGCCGGTGAATAGGCGGCAGTCGAGTATACTGGCAACACCAGTAAATAATAACAACTACAATGGTCACAATGTCACGTCGGATATTAACGAATTAATGCAAAGATCAATAGCACGAACCACTCTCAACGGAAACAAGAACAGAATGAACTTCAATTCCGCCAGTAACAGCAGACGAAATAGCAGGTTGCCCTCTTCGGGAGGAGGGTCGCAACCGAACATGTTGCGGTACGCAAAGCCTAGCGATCCCAGACCATTAAGGGACCCTAGTTACCAGGAACAGATCCAGAGCGAGCTGTTTGACTACCTATCGCAAAACAAGTTTGACCTTGAAATGAAACAGCCGCTGAGTCAGCGAACCGTCACCAACCCCACCCAGAAGGAGTTTGTCTTGATTTTTCAGTGGCTCTACAATAGAATAGACCCCGGCTACCGGTTCATGAGATCAATTGAACAGGAAGTATACTCCATTTTAAAGCTGCTAGATTACCCCTATTTGGAAACCATCAACAAATCACAAATTAGCGCAGTGGGGGGTGCTAATTGGCATGTGTTCCTAGGTATGCTACATTGGTTGCTTTGCCTTGTCGTTGAAACTGTCAAATTTGATGAAATGGACTTGAACATGATTCAGGAAAATGACTTCAACTTAACTTCCAGCTCCTCCAATGCCTTATTTGACCATGAAAGTATCAGTGATTCTATTTTATCAGGCGAACAATCTCTCGTTGATAAATTGTTCGTTAAATACGCCATCAAGTCTTATAAAGAGTTTTTACAATTTAGCGAAGATAACTACGATGTTTTGTTTGATGAAATGGTTAAAGATTATGAATCTTATATGAAGGTGGTTAGCGAAAAGATTGACACGTTGAACGATGCTAACGTGAATTTAAAACAAGTTCTAGAATCGACTCAATCAAAAAATCACGAATTTCAAGTTCAAATCGAAAAAACAAGAGCATTGAAAGGTGATGTTATGAAGTTTCAAAACTACATTGACATTCAAACACAAAGGAAACAAAAATGGCCAAATGTTCTAGAAAAGGTTCAAAAGGATATCAATAACATTAAAAATTCAATTAACGAAATTACTTCGGAGAAAAATGATATTATAGATGATTTGAAAAAGAGAAATTTCACTTTAGAACAAATTGAGCAAATGCATAAGTTAAGAGCCGATTTGACTTCGGAATTAAATGATATTGATATTAGACAAAATCAGCTAAAAAAACTCACTACTGATAAGCTCACTGATTTAAAGTCAATATTTTATAACCTACAAACTTTGATTGACAACTATAACTCAAAATTATACCAGATGCTTAACGCTTTAGTGCTACCAACACCACCGGATATCAATAATTTAACTGTGTCAGCACTATCTGAGGAATATATTACATCCAAATTTGGTCAACAAGCAAATCAAATTATCACTACATTAACGCCTTTAAAAAGTGCATTAATAAGTTTGAAATCAACAGTGTCATCACACTGGAATGCATTACAAGATGACATTTTAAATTTACAAGAACAGTTGGATGATCTAAAATTATCTTCCGTTTCTAAACATGATCAATTAGATGAATTGTCAAGCTTATTAGCAAACTCTCGACAGAATTATAATGATCTAACAAGTTCTTATCAAAGTGAAGTTTCAGCAAAACAATTTGAGTTTGAGGAAAGATCAAAAGAAATTAAAACCTTTAGCACTCAGCTAAATGAACAACGCGATCAAGCGGCTTCGAAATGGAATGAAGTTCAAATAGAATATAAGCAAAATCATCAATCGACTAATGAAAAAAGAAATGAACTTATGATGAAATTAGCTTCTAAATTGGACAATCTTCTTAATATCAAAGGTGATATTATGAATGATTTGGAAAATGGACTAGATTCTTTGAATAAGTTATAATTTTTCCTCATTAAATTCAGCTTCTCTACATTGATTAGCTTTTTTATATTAACAGTCATACTTTTCCCAAGTTTGGAGGTTTACTGTTAGTGTTTTGTATATTAGTATGGGATTACAGATTGTATAAATTTAACATTAATGTTGCATGTAATAATTCAAGATATCTGGAATGGAATTTTTTATATTAGCTCAATAACGTATACAAAAATAATGTTTTTTTTATATAATAACTAGAAAAGACAATTTAGTTTAATGAAACCATCTGTAATATAATGTGTGAGTTAAAAAAATTGAACAAATGTACCAATCTTCAAGAGTTGTTTTTATTTTTACTTTTTATAATAGTTTTTTTCAAAAAATGGATGATGTTTGACAAGGTTTTTCTTCTTTTCGTATTCAACATACGCCATATCTTCACCACCTGCCAAACCTGCCATAGATGCTTGATTTCTTTGAGCCTTTGATGCTTCAAATCTAGCTCTTTTAGCAACACCATGGCCAATTAAATTTTCAGAATCCTGCCCGCTTTCAATTCCAGCAGCTTCCTCGTTCTTCAACAAAACTTGTTGTAATAATTCACGCCTTTCTCTTGTAGATGCATAAGCTAAGTTCGGTAAATCTTCCATACCGTGAAGATGTGTAATAATTTTGAAAGCATAACCCTGATCAACCAAAAAAGCTTGTCTTTTGGTAGAGTAATACATCTCTTGTGTATCCTTTGAAACTAGTGAGTAAAAAAATGCATTGAAACCTTCGTCGTTACGTCTTTTTGCTCTTAAGATACGACCCAATCTTTGCGCTTCTTGACGTCTAGATCCGTAATGTGAAGAAATTTGAATAAGGCAAGTAGCTTCTGGTAAATCAATTGATGTATCACCAACTTTTGAAAGAAAAATGGTATTAACTTGATCATTGTACTGGAAATTTTGTAAAATATTCATTCTTTCTTGTTGTGGGGTTGAACCATAAATAAACGGTTTACCTAATTTTAGTGCATATTCTTGGAGTGCGTAAACATTATCAGAAAACACAATAATTTTATCACCTCTTGATTCATGATACTGAATAAGAAATTGACATGCTTGAAACTTTGTTGGATTCATAATATATAGTAACATCCTTTTACGTGCGTTTTGATTAAGATATTCTTGGTAAAATTCACTGGTCATTGGACACCATACTTCAGCACATTGGACTTTTGCAATGTGTCCCTTCTGTGATAGTTCCATCCAATTTGCTTCGTACATTTTCGGACCAATAAGGAAATTCAAATCTGAAATTTTTTCATCTTCTCTAACCAAAGTAGCAGTGAGTCCCAATTTGGCATGTGTTGCCAATGTTGTAACGACTCTTCTAAACATTGCAGCCGGAACAACGTGAACTTCGTCCAAAATAATCAACCCCCATTCTCTTGAAGTCAAAAAATCCATAACTTTTTGGGAATCATGTGATCTATTTCGAGTATTAGCAACCATGGAGTATGTTGAAACAACTAAACCTGAATCTCCTCTGAACATTTCTTTATTTTCAGAAGTGAAAACTGCAACATTTTCTGGCTGAATGGTACACCATTGTAAAAATTGTTGTCTCCATTGCATAACTGACACAGAAGAAGTACATAAAACGATAATGGATTTTCGAATGGTACAAGCTGCAGTAATACCAACTAAAGTTTTACCAGCACCACAAGGAAGCACAATAATACCAGATCTTGCACGTCCATTACCAAACATTTTACTAAGAGATTTTTCCTGGTAAGGACGAATTTGAGTCGATGGTTTCAAGTCAATTTCTAAATCCGGATTTCTAGCATCATTTCTAAAATCATATTCTTCAAGCATTGGATAATCGATATCTTGGCATCTCTTTTTAACAGTTTCAACGCTATCCTTGGAAATTTCAAATGAGTGAACGGTGTCATCTTCGTTATCATCAGCAGCATCTCCTATAACATCAGCATAAATATCTTCAACATTCTCTTCTTCCACAACGGCCTCAGGTTCTGTAGTTCTGTTTTGTTCCTTGCCACTATCCTTTTTGTCATTTTCCTTTTTAACTTTTTTGGTACCTGGGATGATAACGCTACCCTTAATAGGTGCCTTTGTTTGAACCAAACCATCACTAGTTGTCACCGTTGTTCCTGATTCAATTCGTAATTTCCCTATGATTTCATCTTGTAAAAGCATTCTTAGAATCTCAGCGCTTGATGATTCAACGAAATATCTATTATGTTTTAGAACTAATTTAACTTTACCATACGAATGTGTTGCATTTTCAATGAAATCGGTAACAGATTTCGCAAGAGGCACCTTTGAAAGTCTATTCAATACACCGATAATATCCTTTGTTTCTAAACCAACAGAAACAGCTGCATAAAGTGAGTGCGTTGTTAATTTGTATTCATGAATGAAGGAGGGACGACTCACTGGTTCAGCAATGGTCACTAAAAAGTCCTGTGCTTGCTCAAACAAAGGAGAAAACGATTCCAAGTAGATCTTAGCATCTGATGGCGATATCCAAATTGGCCTTGAAGCATGATCAGGTTTCAATTTGAGATATGAAAAATCAGCAGAGCCAAAGACATGAGAAATTGCATCCGGCTTGAAGTCTGGTGGTCTTTCTATTGTTGAAGCGTTCAACTCTAACGATTTGATGGTAGATTCCTCTGTTGGGCCTACTTTAACTGCTGAATTTGAGTTCGAATTGGAATTAACACTTGGTTTCTTCTCTGCTCTTTCTCTTCTCTTTTTCCTTTTCAAAAGTTCGTCATCAGACGAGCTCATGGTATCATCAGTTTCCTCATCAGAGGCTGAAAACATTTCATCTAGTTTCGTTTTCTCTGGCTCCATTGCGCTACCGTTATCAGTCTGATAAGAGAAGAATAGCTTATTAATGATCTAGCTAAAAAATTGTTTCTCAGTGGCCTTAAGCGTTTGCTCAGAACGATAAAGCTAAATCTGAATGTTGATTATAAGAGTCAAACAAAGTTAAGAGTGAGTAACTGAGATATATAAGTAATACATAATCTATGAAGAGAAAAGAGAAGGAAAAGCAAAAGGGAATTTAACTTAGGATTTATTATATCTGTTAAGTTAGTCCTTAAATTTGTAGGAACCAGAAGCCATGGTAATGCTACCACCTCTGTATGAACCTCTCTTCATCTTGTTTTTACCCTTGGTGAAATCTTTACCTTTGACTCTGCCCAGCCTGTCATTGGCCATTTGACCCCAAGTACCAGCTGCACCTTGATATGTGTTATCCATCAAAGCTTGATTTTCAAAGGAGATCTTGGAGCGTTCAATTCTAGAAAAGTGCTTCTTCTGACCAGGCAGAACAACGTCTTCACCTGCTGGAATTGAATCGTAATCGGTGGATGGAGTTGATGCTTGTGAAGCGGTGGTTGAAGAAGACACCTCTGGTGATTGTTCAGTTTTTGCTTTTTTAGAGACATGTTCTTCGTTACTTGCGTCAGTCTTTCTCTTCTTTGCGCTATTGGAGGAGTCGCTATCAGATGAATCATTGTCAGATGATGAGGATGAGTCGCTGTCAGATGAAGATGAATCGCTGTCAGAGGATGATGAAGAGTCACTGTCAGAGGATGATGAATCGCTGTCAGAGGATGATGAAGAATCACTATCAGAGGATGATGAAGAATCGCTGTCAGAGGATGACGAAGAATCACTATCAGAGGATGATGAAGAGTCACTGTCAGAGGATGATGAATCGCTGTCAGAGGATGATGAAGAATCACTATCAGAGGATGATGAAGAATCACTATCAGAGGATGAAGATGAAGATGAAGATGAAGAATCACTATCAGAAGATGAATTTTCCTTGGCTGGTTCATCAATGTCCATAGTCACAGAGACTTCAACTGTCTTTTCAACGATAACTTTATCATCGGAATCTTGTTCACTGTCACTTTCAGAATCAGAAGATTCACTGTCAGCATCAGAAGCATCGCTGTCTTCATCAGAAGATGAATCAGAGCTAGAGGATGAATCAGAGCTAGAGGATGAATCAGAGCTAGAGGATGAATCAGAGCTAGAATCAGAGTCTTCCTTCTTCTCTTCCTTTGTTTCTTTAGCAACAGAATCTGCAGCTGCAACATTTTTGTCTTCACTTGCAATTTCCTCTTCGGAATCTGAAGATTCATCATCAGAATCTGAACTGCTCGAGCTTGACTCTGATTCTGAACTGGAATCTGGTTCCGAGCTAGAACTGGAACTAGAGCTTGAGTCTGAACTAGAGCTTGAATCTGAACTAGAGCTCGAGCCTGAACTAGAGCTCGAATCCGAACTAGAATCGTCGGAACTTGAGCTAGAACTTGAGCTAGAACTCGAATTAGAGTCAGAAATTGACTCACTAGCAACTTCCTTTTCCTTTACAACCTTATTTTCTTTCTTAGAACTCTTGCCCTTGACACCCATGTCTATAACTGACGTCTTCACTTGGTCTTCTGACTGAAAAAAGTGAAGAAAAAAGAAGAAAAAAAATTTCTGTGAAATTTGCTATCTGCTTAGAAGCTGCACCGCCTGGCCAGCAGCTCTCTGGCACTTTGAAAGGCAGTAATGTTGAAGTTTCGGATAGCTCATGGTATTAATAAATTGAGGGAAAAATGTAGATCAAGATTAACCTTTTTTTCAACTTTACATGTAGTTTACACATAGAAACGTAAAAAGTCATAATTGAAGAGCAATTTCAAAGTTCCAGAGTAGGATGGATGTATTGGTATATGGTTATTACAAAAGTAATGTATTGAGATGTTTTACATACCTATGAAGCTATTAGAAAATTCATTTCTGGAACTTTTCTAACAAGTTCCGTAAACACTAATCGGAGCAATCTCAACAGCTAGCAGTCTAGCTATTTTTAATATGTCAATACACTAATCGTTCCCCCAAATCAATGTCCTTAAATCAATGAAGTAGCAACTCCTCAGCCAGTGGATTATCTGTAAATAATGTTTTCTAGAGCAGATTCATTCTGCAATATTTCGTTGGAGCACCAATTCAATGATTTCTTTGAAAGATCAAACTTAAGTTTGTACAACTAGGAGTTTAAAAGGTTGATAAACAACACAAAAGGTTTGGTTTTAGTGTAGCAGATCTAAGCAAACAAAAATTTGTTTTAAACACATACATTCCCCAATATACCATTAAAGAATTATTTCTTTTCCATAATGCACTTTATATTGCCTAACTACACTTAGCACCTGTTAAACTGTAGCTCAAAAACACTACAAGTGCTTCTAGCATTATAGTTTCTCAAAAACTGTAATACAACATACTTTTGGTCAACGAAAGCACACAAATGACTACATTTATCAGGCCAAAACTGCTATTAGTTTACTCTTCACATCAACTATTCACTAGCCTACTCAGATTTTCAGTCCTTCTATATGTTGCAAAACACATCCTGACGGTGATAGCATATTTTCGAAAGCTAATATGCTATCACCGTCACTAAAGACACATTTTCTCAATCAATCAAGCTTGTGACTAACCACGTTTTCCTAAATAGCAAAAGTTTTCAGCTAAATCTTTCGAATGTTTGGAATCTTAAAAGTGGAAGCAGTTTTTGTATAACGATTGTTGGTTAACACTTCCTAATGATCCTTAGTAAACCCTAAACCAAGTAGTTCTCTTGTGGTTTAGTTGCTGCTCATGACAATTCTTCGTTTAAACAAAATCTCTTTACAATCATCAAAACTCTCAATTATTTGTATAACTCACCACCCATATCTTAACCAATATAAATATTACCTATTATGAAGCTAATCCTTCATGTTCGTCATTGATGTATCCAATATAACCATAAAATGGTGAAATCACGTGACTTCTTTTGCTGTGAACCTCGTAAGAAAAACACCAGAAGGCGAAAAAGCCAAGTTAGAGTTGATGAAGTTAACAAAGAAATAGAACCGAAGACCATGAGCAGCAGTACGAACGCATCAAAGGTAGCACTAGTGACGTCTGATAACGACCGGTTTGTTGTGGAACGTCGTGTTGCGGAGAAATCGCTACTTATCAAGAATATGCTTGCAAATCTTCAGGCAGACAAGGACGATGAATCGGACGATTCAGACAACGACAACACAGACAAGGAGATGGACGAGATCCCACTACAGAATGTGCGCTCTGCAGTTATGAAAAACGTGTTGGAATGGTGTGAACACTACAAGGATGTGGATTTTCCAGACGATGACGCCGAAGACGAATCTAAGAAGTCGCAGCCATTGGATCTCTGGGACAGACAATTTCTCAACATTGACCAAGAAATGCTCTATGAGATCATTCTAGCTTCAAACTATCTTAATATCAAGCCGTTGTTGAACGCCGGATGCAAATGTGTGGCAGATATGATTAGAAATAAGTCTCCGGAAGATATTAGAAAGACGTTTAATATTGTCAACGATTTCACACCAGAGGAAGAAGCGGCTATCAAAAGAGAAAACGAATGGGCCGAAGATCGTTGATCTGTACTGTTTAACCTTTATAAACCCTTCATTTTAAAGTACACCTATTTTTTTTTCCTTCTTTACAGAACCACACATTAAGATACCCATACGCAGGCTATGGACTCCAGCTCTGATAGCAGGTACTCCGGATTCAACATATCCAGTTTCATCAAACGAAGGTCGGTAGATAGTGTTCAGGAGAATGGCAAAGCCAAGACGGGTTTAACACATTCGAAATCCCTCTCCTTCAAAACACCACCCTCAAATGCCAAACGTTCACTTTCGCCATTGAAGATGCTACGGAAGAAATCAATGTCTAAATCAAGGTCCTTTCCTGCCAACGTCAGTGAACTGAGAAGTTCACTGTCTCCAGATGGCAGTTTCAAGAATTCGGTGGATCTCAGTGAAAGGTCAAGTAGCAACGGTATCGAATTACCTTCCGTGTCTCACGTTACAAGGAGACAATCAACAGACGACGGACGAGAACGTGAATTTAGATCTGTGAAAAAGAAACTCATGGGCGTTTACAGCACTTCTCGTGAATTGCTACCAAATAAACACCATAGCAAATCTAAAACTAGAGACAGAGACCTTGTGAATGGTCGCTACAGCTCGGACGATGACATAAAATATGCTAACGATAACGTTGCAACTGAACACTTGGATGATGATGGCGTTGTAGACGATGATGAAGAAGAGGACGAAGATTATGACGCACAATTTAAATTGCACGTTGATTCAAACACTAATAACGATAAAAATGTTGATGATCAGACTCTGGGTAAAGCTGGAAAGGTAAACACCAAGCATATTCATATTCCAAAGGTTATAGTGGATCATTCACTTCTTAAAGTCGATGCTCCCTTCAAAAAAGACCACGGTAAGGTTCTAGCTTCAAGTACCCCAGAAAAAAGCAAACCCAATATTGTTGTCAATGATGAAATCACCAATTTCACTGAGATGACTCCCAATGCCAAATCTAAACAAAGTAGTATCAATAAGGAAAACAATGTTGATCAAGACGAAAATACTGGCTTATTTTCCAAATTCCTATCCTCTTTCAATCTGAAATCTTTTTCTGACTTAACAGAAGATCCACATATGCTACGTCACATTGAGACGAGACAGAACGAAACTTCTTCAGATGATGATGAAAACGATGTCTACACAAATTTAGAAAAAAGAGCCACCAATACGTCTTCGGGTGCTCACTCTATCTCTTTTAAACCTGTTAAAAAGACTTTACTCCAAACAATTGGCGATGGTTCGCTTACTCTTGATGAGTTCCCAAACATTTCTAACCCTAGTCAGCGCTCGCCAACTTCCAGCGGCTTCAATCATCCCGTCAATGATACTATCAATAATTTATTGAACCCAAAGGCCATCACTGCACCAGATGCTGCCAAATCTGTGCCAATGATGAATATATCAAGCTCTCCTACAGGTCAGACTTCTATACTTTCCACTAAAGGAGATAACAGATCGATCAATCATAGGTATAGCACCAATCCTCAAGAAAGTGAATTAGCCAAAAATAGGCTGAGACAAGCAACAGTGACAATAGCTGCAGTTCAAAATAGTTCGTCAGAAAATGATAATATGAATCCAAATGTACTAACACCAACAAATCCTAATACCCTCGATGTTTCACAACAGAGGAAAAAGAGTTTGGTACTTTACGAAAAGAAGAAACTACTCTATACTAAGAAATTTGATGTTGATATTCCTAATGAAAAAAAGCAAAAGGCTTTTCATCTTTTGTTCCCTGATTTGCCTAACGAGGAGCTTCTAATTGATGAATTTGGTTGCGCATACAAAAAGGACATTTTGATTCAAGGTAAGATGTATCTAACTGAACACAACATTTGCTTCCACTCAAATATTATTGGTCTTGTCACGCATTTAACATTACCATTAATCAAAATATACAAGATGCAAAAGAAGAAAACCGTTAAAATCCCAAACTCCATTGAGTTCTCAAATTTACATGAAACTTACTTCTTTGCGTCTTTCAGATCTCGTGACATTGTTTACAGTTTGATCAATAAAGTGTGGAAAAGTAATAAAACTTCATATGCTGGAAGTTCTGATCAAGATTTGGTTTTAGGAATAGATCAAGATGATTTAGAGTCAATTGATCCTCTCAGCGATGGACAAGACTATGGTGACGAAGATGATTCGTTTGATGAGCCAGCAGAAAACGATAATAATGAACTTTTCAAAAAGGATAGTACAAACAATGGACTTGACGATAACAATGACTCAGACTCCAGTTTAGATGAAGCCAACATGATTAAGGAAGGTGAGGATGATGAAGAAGAACCTAAGAATGTACTTGATGATGAAGAGAAAAAGTTTTACGGATTGTCATTTCAGGGTCCAAAGAGTCATTCTCCAACAAAGGCACCATATAAAGAAGAATCAGGCGATGTCAAAATTCTTGAGGATACTATTAAAGCACCAGTTGGAGTTGTTTATTCTTTATTATTTGGTGACGATACCAACTTTCTGAAGCAAGTTATTTTAAAGCAAGGTAACAAAGACGTTTCAGTGATTCCAAAATTTGTTTCGAACGGAAGAAAGTACGAATACATTAAACCATTAAATGCACCTGTTGGACCTAAGCAAACACGGTGTTTGGTTGAAGAATCCATTGATCAACAGGATTTTAGTGATTATTGTTTAGTAATACAATCAACTGCTTCCCCAGACGTTCCAAGTGGTAATGTTTTCAAAGTTAAAACAAGATTGTGGTTTTCTTGGGCCAAAAATGATGAAACTAATGTACTGATTGTAACCTCTGTTATATGGTCGGGTAAGTCATGGATCAAAGGTGTGGTTGAGAAGAATACATATTCAGGGCAAAAAGAAGCATTAGGTGTGATGGTCGCAGAGATCAAGAAAAAAGTTGAACAATTAAAACTGCAAGGCACATCATCTTCAAAGAGGAGAAGAAAGTCAACAAAACAAGAAATTGTTATTGAAAAAGAAGAACCTGAAGTTATAGAAGAAGACGCGGTACCAGCGCCAGTTGAACAAGAACAAAGTTGGCTAGATCTTATCATTGGACAATTGGATATTAAAACAGGGATTATTGTATTTCTACTGGTATGGATGATTGTTAGTCACTATAGAGCCAGCAATTCATTTCAAGGTGATGTATATGGACCATCCCTTTACAGCAAAAGTAACTTACTTGTTAGTGAATCGGAGTTATGGGAATGGATTGAACATAGGGAAAATAAAATAAATTCATTTCAAAGAAACAAATTGGATGTAAAAGAATTTCAAAATAAACTAAAAAATCAAGACTTGAAGGAAGAAATTAAATTTGAAGAACAGAAATTGAAATTGTTAAAGGACTTGTCAATTTAGTCAAGTTTTTTGGATTCTAATTTCAAATACTATACGTATTATTTTGTAACGATACTTGTAACCTCATATATTAAGAACTACATAAAAATCAACAATTTTACTGTACTATCGAACTATTCAAATTTGATTTAAACATAGAGAGTCTCCTATAAAAGTTGAACATGTATTTCTACTATATATAGTTGTATTCGTTATGTTCGGACCTTATAAATAGCACTTTTCAGCTCAATAAACTAGGTAACCAACTTCCTATATCTTTATCATTTCAAATGAATAAGAATTGCGTCCAACTCTATTTGTGGAAACCATGCAAGCTTACAATTACGTCAAAATATATTGTAGTATATATAAAACAAGTACAAAAAGGGATATCATACAAAGATTAAATTAAATCATGTTAATTTACAAATCAGTTGGGTTCAATTTTGCTCGAATGCAACTTTGGCAAGAGCGTTTAGAGCACTCATATTGCTTTGATTATTATTATTATTATTATTATTATTATTATTATCCGCTGATGATGCAAGACCAACTTGTGCTCCAACATTCTTTGAATTAGGTGTAATAGATGCAGCAGCGCTTGTATCTGCATAGAATCCAGCAACAGCAGCAAGTCCATTGATACCTACGTTATGTGCAACATTTGGAGTTATTGAAGTGGCATTCAAAAGGCTATTAATTAACGGCTTACCCGAACTTAATACAGGTGGTGGTGCCAATGCAGCTAAAGAAGCCAACCCAGAAGCATGCTCATTGTTTGTTGTAGCATCATCACTATTGAGTAAAGATCTGATTGAGGATCTCACGGGTGGCTTAGGAATAATGTCCGGGAAATAATCAGGCCGTTTTGCAATTAAATGTGTATTATTGATAGCTGGAAGCGTCGGGTTATCATTATGGGTTGTTCTAATTTGATTTGGAGTCAAAGTATTGTCACTTTCGTTGAATTTTTTAGTCACGGTTATAGCGGCAGAGTTTTGCTGAGTATCTTGAATAGGGTATATCTGATCAGGCAACGCAGATTGTCCGCTAGATTGAAAACTGTATTCAACAAGAGGTTGTCTGTTGTTTGTATTTTCTGCGTTTCCTGTTGCAACTTGCTGAACTGGTGTCTCATTCAAAACTGGTTTTGGTGGTAACTCATTTATTACAGGTTTTGGAACTGCAGATGTATATGATTCAGGTTTTTTGTAAAAAAAACCAACAGGTGGGCCGGCTAAAGACTGCTGAATTGGTGGAAGTATTTGAGAAGATTCAAGCGGATTATGGACACCTTGATCTATTATAGAGCTATTCTGTGAAACTTGATTCATTGGAAGATGGTGTTGCTGTGTGTTATCGCTTTCATTAGAAACTGAATTCTTTTTGTTGGCATCCGTGTTCAACAGTATAATTCGCCATTCAGGATGATCATTCAAGGACCGCTGATAGTAATTTCGAGTCATTGCTGCAGTTTTGGTTTTTAATACTCTAGCAATGCTATCCCAATCACTACCGAACTCTTGTAGTAATTGTGGAAAGTTATTAGTTTCATGAACTGACCAATAACTTGAATGGCCTTCCTCTGTTCTTCTTTTCTTCCTTTTCCGGTCGTCAATAGGTGTGCCTATAGCGGGTTTGGACGAAGTTGCCTTTGTGGTAGTTGAAATTTCATCTTTGACAATAGGACTATCGTCAACAGCTTCAATATTTTGCGCTGCCATGGCAATGGCAACGCTTTCATTGATTTCATTTTTGATTGGTAAAATAGGTTCATCAAGAATTTGTTGGCTATTAGATTCAGTCATCGATTGATCATCTGTGGCCGACTCTGAAATACTTGGTTTCTTAACAGGAACTGTAATACCAGGTTTTCTTTTCCTTGAGCCAAGAATGAATTCTCCGCTGATATCCTCAATTGGGGTTCCAGATGGCTCCAATTCAGGGGTGTCAGTTGGATTTCTACGTTCACCGCCTTTTTCTGGTTTCTTCCCAGGCTTTTTTGAATTTAAGGATTTCGACTTTTTTGCTCTTTTATTCTTGTTGATAAGTAGTTGCTTATAATTTGCTTCTTTCTTGGTCCTATAGTAATGCAATACACATTCTTCATGAGTCCTGATACCACCCATATTTTGACTAATTTTACCAAACCTCTTTGGATACATTAAATAAGCACGCGAGAATTTCTCGTGTTCGTCAGCCGTGAAATTATCAATAGGATCTGTTATCAGTCTATGAGCCCACTTTTCCTTGTCAGTTTCAAGATTATTGCAATCCATAAAAGTTTCAAATTCAAATTTCTCTAAAGGGTCTAAGATCATGTTTGGTATTGTTGCTGCACCATATTGAGCACGCACTAATGGATCACGCTCTCTTTCTTGTTCAAGCGTTTTCAAAATTTCCATAAATTCTGCTTCAGTTCTTACAGAGTCACCATGTCTATTGCGGCGGCTACTTTTTGGCTTTTGGACTTCCTTTTCTTCATCGTCATTTTTCTTTTCGTCAGAATCTTGATAGAATTGTGATAGTTGTCTGTCATAAAATTTTACATCGGCATTCCATAATTTTGAACGATAAACCCACTCCTCTGTTAAGTCTGATTGCCTTTTCTCAACCTCTTTCAAGTTCAAAGAGAAAAATTTTTGTAGCTTGAAAGCATCAGCTTGCTTGAAAATGAGTAGTTCAGATTCTAAAAATGAATATTGGGCAAAATCATTAATTATATTTTTGTTTAAGTGTTTTAGCCAGGCATCTTTGTTAACAAGAGGTTTATGTTTGAATTCCCATGCTAATAATTCTGCATTTCGCATGGGAAATATACACCCACTCACACTTGAATAATCAATGATAGTTTCTGTTTTTATAGGCAAAATCTGCTGTTCAGTATGCACTTTATTGTGAAACACTTTTTTAGTTTCATTTGGAACAACCATTTCTTTGTCACTCACTTGTTCATTACTTTCAATATCAACAGAATCCATTTCATTCATTTCATCACTGTCTTGTTCGTTGTCATTCGCAGCGACGTTTGGAACGTTTTCTTCATGAACTTCGTCAGTATTGGTATTGCTCGCTTTGTATTTTTCAACTAGTTGATCATTCTTCACTTCAAGTGATTCCTTTTTAACAACAGGAATGATAGTTGAGTCAGAGTCTACATCCATTGACACATCTTCATTTGCTTGCTGGGCCACCTTATCATCGGAAGGAGCGCTATATACAACTGGTTCAGGACTTACTGAGACCTCAGCGGACACATTTGGTACATCCAACTTGACTGCAGCAGCTGGCTCAGAATTTGATATTGAGTTTTCTTGCAACTTCGGTAACGCTGGCGGTACTACAGTTACTTTTGGTTCAGAATCAACTGTTTGCACAACATTTTTTCTATTAGAGCCATTTGCAGTAGGGGTGTCACTTGAATCGCCTCTACTGTTAACTGAATCCTGCTTGTTCATTGAACCTGCTCTACTTTCATAGAATTCGCTTTCAGGATGCGTAGAAGAGGAACTGTATGAGTTCATTGAATATCTCCCGTCTCTATCACCGCCATTTCTGGGTGTGCTCGGAAACCTGGGCATATTATCATAGGCGCCTCCACTGGGGGTGTGTCTTGGTGCATGATACCTTGAATTGGAAACAGGTCTTCTCGCTGAATAATCATAAGCGTTATTGTGTCTTATATTTGGTCTTTGTGAGTTACCACTAGGCGCACCATTGGGGCCTGCTGCCATCGAGTTCGAATAATCACTGGTGATGCCCGTGCCACCACCTGGTGTATACTTATTAAAGGACGTATTGCTATGTCTCATTCTATTTGGTTGCTGTTGTTGCGGCGACGGCTGTTGGCTCTCTACCGGTCGATTTCGGTAACCACCTGGGCCTCGCCTTGCGTACCAGCTCGAGCTCGGCGAGTACTCTGCGCTGCCTGTCTCCTGTCGCCTGGACGAGAACATTGGTGCTTTAGAAGCACCTGACGGACCCTGCACGTTCTGAGGAGGAAATGGGTTCGGATTAGAACTGTAGGACGAGAAGGGTGAGTGAAACTTGCGCCCCCGCCGCTGCTGGTCTTCTTTGCCGTATCTACGCGAGTAGTCTTGGCCCATCGTCGTCTTTGTTTAAACCTCTACTGGCTTTTCTTCAAGATAAATTAGTAGTGAGAAATGGGAAGAGGAGGGTAACCCCTGCTTGTCAGCCATCTTGTACAAAAATCGCAGGTTTCAAGATTTGAAAAGTTAGACGCGTCTTGTTAAGGTAGTTATTCAGAGGTTAGACGCGTCTAATAGAGGAATATAATGGCGTCAGCGAAGAGAGAATGGGATGACAGTGATTTGCAGACGCAGAGCTACAAGAAGAGCAAAAGTTTGCCACTTACAAGCAGCAATTCGCTGGGATTATGGTCGCCTCCAGTTACACCAGAGAAGAAAGACAGAATAATTGACCTGAAGGTGGATGTCAGTACCAAGACATTGTTCAAGAGAGTGAACAGCCCCTATGTGAAAGCTAAGGCGCTCTTTTTGCGGGGCTCCAAACCCCATAGCAGTGTTTTGTGTGCCAGAGAGCCGGAAGCAAACTTGATCAAGGGTAAAATCGAAACGTGTTTGACCAATATGGAGTCGAACTCGATCTACGTGTCAGGTCCACCAGGAACAGGCAAAACGGCACAGGTCAACGCCATATTGGATGAGTTTATTTGCAGCAATGGCGAAAATACAGACCCACAGTCAAACCTTTATGCCTATACCACTAAAGATGGTGACCAGAGAACTTTCAGAGTGATAAAAATCAACTGCATGACCATAACAACCCCGCAGCATTTGTTCAACCATATTTATCAGCAGATCGCCGGCATTCCTAAGGCCAAAGCCACCAGCACGGACATCGAACAACTGCTATCTGCCAAAAACGGATGCATTCTCAACATCATTGTGCTAGATGAAATGGACAACATTATTAACAAGTCTCAGCAGTCACTTTTTGAGCTTTTCTTTTGGGCATCAAATGTCTCTAGCAAGAAACTCAATTTGCTCCTCATCGGTATTGCAAATGCTCTTGATTTAACCGACAGATTCTTGCCAAGATTGAGATCAAACTGCATTGATCCTACTATTGTTAGATTCTTGCCTTATTCAGCAGACCAAATTAAGCAGGTGATGACCAATAAGTTGCTAGGCCTATTTGAAGAGGAAACCGGCTCTGCAACAAATGTCCCCCCAATGGTTCAGCCAGCGGCACTTATGTATTGTGCCAAAAAATCAGCTGTCATTACTGGCGATCTAAGAAAAGCTTTTGATATTATGTACAAAGCTCTTGACGTGTTTGAAGAAACCACCCTGCAAAAATACTCTGCTGCTCAGTTAAACGAAATGGAATTTTCCAAATTGCCAAAATTGTCGATTTCTCAGGTAGTAAAGGTTTGCACAATGGCATTCACTATTGATTATCAAACCAAATTAGGTCAACTCAACTTTCAGCAACGCATCATTTTAGCTTTCCTTTTCAAATTCGAGGAAAGGGAACAACTGAACATTGCAGAAAATACCAAAGCAAATATCAAATATAAAAACTTTGCATCCATCAATTCCTTTTTCGAATACTACAACAACCGAATGAAATCGTTTGATAAAATATTTAGCATATTGAAAAGAGGCGAGTTTCAAGAAGTGATTTCCTCTTTGGAGACTCAAGCATTCGTCAACTTAGTATACGTAAATCGATCATCACTTTCCAATCAAAAGTTCACAATGAAACACACAGCAAACCAAGCATTAAACTTTGGAAGTTTCAAAATCTCAACCAATATTCCAAAGGTAGAGTTTTTGAAATCAACAGAGGATGTTGAAATCTTAAATAAAATAGTCACCTCCGATTGTTAAACAAAATGTACAAATAAAATATTGCATACTTAGACCACATTTCCCTTTTATAGCTTATATACCACTAAATAAATTATATCTTCTTGACGTTAAAATCTTCAAAGTTCATTATAAAACTCTTTGTTTTCATTATTACCTCCATTTATATAGCCGGTACCAAAAAGCGCTTCAATAATATCCGTATCTAAATTTATGGAAGAAAGAACATTATTAAGATTATCATTATTATTATTCACAGATGAGACAGATGGCAGTCCATTCGTATGTATCGTTTCATTACTTAACCAGTCAATATCGGTTGGTAACTCAGAACTGGCTAAAATCTCGTTATTTTCACTCACAGATATATCTTTGGCCAAACTCTTGTGTTTTTTAAGTTTAATTTTTTGGAAAGAGCCGGGTATAGTTGCACTAACACTTGTGCAATCATCAAGAATAGTTTCTTTCTTGATAAATGATTTTGGCGCATTGTAATTTTTCACTAATATAGGAATAATGCCAAGATCATTTAATAGAGTCTCGATGACATCACTAATTCTTTTCATTGTACCATCAATTGCATTCAAGTTATTCAAAATAATATTTCTAATCAGATTGATTGATTTCAAAATTTCGTGGTTATTAATTTGATATCTTTCTTCTAAATTTTTCAAATCAATTATGGGTTTGGGTTCATCTTTTGACATTTTAATCAAGATGTATGTTAACAATAACACCATGATTGCATTATAACAGTAAAACACGTCATAATAAATGGTACCATTGAAAAATCCTTGTACATCTTCAAAACCAATTATTTCAGCGGTTTTGAAAGAAGCCTTTATACCACAGACAACTAATAACAAAAATGGATCATCATTTTTGATAATATAACTTTGTGAGTTAATCACGTACAAAAACATTGGTAATGTCAAAGTTATGAAATAATAATTATATTGAATATGCAACTTTGGCTTGTAAATGTTCATTGGTAAAGAATCATATTCTTTCCAAGCTTCAGGTAAATTTTCCCAAAATGTCTCTAATTTAGATTTAGAAAGTAAAGCTCTTTCAATTGAACTTAATGACAAAGGTTCCTTTTTGGAATTTCTCTTGTATTCCAAAATTTCATGTATTATTTTCGTTAACTTGATACTATGTGTATAGTAGAAAATAAAATCAGGCTCTTTGATATCATCGAATCTAGGTAAATCAATATCAATTTCCTCCCAAGGTATTGCAGTTGCACGTCCAAATGAGCAAGAAAACAATGATTCAATTTTGACTAGTGTCCACATTAACCTTCTCATAACATCGGCCTTTTCTTCGTTGAATTTATCCACAATAAACTTTCTATGAAGGCCAAGTGACTTTGTTTGAATGCAAGCCAATTCCATCAAGCAATACCCACTTTCTCTAACCTTTATACTGGAAAGATAAACAGAAAATAATGCCAATAGTCTGATACCTTCAACACTAGGTGTCAAAACCACATCACTCAGTGAAAGTCTTATGATATCAATCAGTTTTGATATTTTTTCTTCGTTTAATGTATCAATAGACTCTTTATCATCGTTAGCTAATTCGAACCTACTTCCTAAAATCCAAACCATATAAATGGAACAAATTTCAGCACTATTGATCCTTAATTCAACAGGTCCACTCTCATTATCTTTTTCAATTGACCTGTTAAGTTCTTGCCAAAATATGTCGTATGTCTTCATGAATACTTCTTGATTAAACATTAAATTGAAAGGATGAACGTGTCTGAAGAATAGATTTAGGTAAACTTCACTACCTTCTCTACTGATGATATTAATTAGTGGAAAGTGTTCAACATTGATATTGTCCAAGTTGTACAAATGCGTTGGGTACTGATAAATAGGTTTGTTTTCAGATGTAATGGTCTGAACCGAGCTATCTCTAATGTCTCTTGTGGAAGTTAGTGGATTTTTGGTATTGTAAGATTTTTTGATAATAATATCACACAACCCATTAAGCAGAGATGCAGTACCAAAATTACCAATGAAATGAGTATGGCCAAACTTGTCCATAATCAATCGATCCTTTTCAAAATGTGAGTTGAGCTTTATATTATGTTTCAACTTTGGTAATTTTATTTGACTTATTTGTCTGTCTTTGGTGTTAGCGATTTCTTTAATAGGCTCTTCTGTATTCAAATCATTCAATTCGCTATCATTTTCAATAGCAGGCATCTTGATTTCAAACGCCTGGCCGATCTCTATTAGCTGTTCTAAGTTAGTCACTTCAACATCTGGAAATAATCCCTGTACAAGAGATAAAAGACACCTGTAATGCTCATTAACATTCGGCACTGAACTAAACACCCTCTTTTTTCTCGGCATCGACGTAGTACAAGATACATTGGCCTTTGTACACTGCAAGCAGGGTGTGATATTATCGAACCTCAAATCATTGTTTTGTATTCTATGGCATTTGATCTTTCGCCCTTTGCATCGATCACAACTAAACAAAGCTCTTTTCCGTTCCGTCTCCGGCACTGGCTTCCTCTTCCTAGACAATCTTAGATTGGAGCTAGTCATTGATCTCTTGTGAACACCACTCATTTTTTAGAGACTGATTTTTTTCTACTCAGATAACACACTCTTTTATCAGCAATTATATGACTAACCACGAAGCTACTATCTTTTCCTCTGTTGTGAACACTGTCAACACGATAATTGGATCCGGTTTACTAGTTTTGCCGTATACTTTCCGTGCTGAAAGTATTTTCTTGGGTTCCATCGTACTGCTCTTTGCTGGTTTGGCTAATGGGTTTGGTATGATCTTGCAAGGTGCAGCAGCACAGTACATGCCAAAGGGCCAAGCTACCTTTTTTTCTGTGTGTAAGATAACATATCCACAGCTGTCCTTGCTATTTGACTTTGCCATCTTCTTGCAATGCTTTGGTGTTGACATTTCTTATCTTGTTTTGACTAGTGATCTATTGCCATTGGTTTATACTTTCAGTGATTGGAACGCCGAGTCAATGAAAACATTTTATCTGTTTTCCTCTCTGGTGTTAATTGGTCCTCTATGCTTTCTTAGAAGGTTGGATAGCTTGAAATATGCCTCAGTTGTTGCTCTTTCGGCAATCGTGTACATTGCGCTACTGATTTACGGAAACTTTTTTGTTGCTTGGTCTAACCATTGGGAGAACATTCCAGTTGAAAAGGTTGGTGAGATTTCATGGTGGAAACCAGAAGGTGTCAAGCCATTTTTGAAAACAGTTGGTATTATTGTTTTAGCATATACATGCCCAAACCAGTTTTCAATCATTTCCGAATTGCATAACCCAACAGTTAAGAGAATATCCATCATTGCATACATTTCCTTGGGTATCACCATGCTGATTTTTTTTACAGTGGCCATTTCCGGGTATTTGACCTTTGGTAACACACTTAACGGTAATATTCTTCTAATGTATGAAAGCGGCTTTTACACGCAGTTGGGTAGAGTTTTGTTGGTCTTAATGGTGGCGTTATCATACCCATTGATGTTTCATCCTGCTAGAATTTCTTTTAATAACGTTTACCATACATTGGAAACAAAGTGGTTTAAAATTGAAGAAATTATTGAATCAGAAGTTGGAAGAGTACCAATTACTACTGAGTTGAGTCCATTGGTTGAAGGCATTGAACATTCCTTGGAAGACCACATTGTTCCATTCCCAGAATCTAGATTTTATCTGTCTACTGTGTTTTTATTGATTGCATCTTACAGCTCAGCATACTACTTGAATTCTTTTGAATTAATTCTGTCAATTGTGGGTGCAACAGGTGGTGTTTTGATCTGTTTTGTTTTACCTGGGTTTTACGGTTACAAACTGATCAATAATTCTGACTATGAATCAAAGCTATACACTTTTTCACCACAAGATGCCGATAATTGGATATTCAGAAGCTCGTTGATAAAGTATTTGAGTTTGCTGTTGATTATTTGGGGCATTGTTATTATGTGTATCTGTTTGTATTCCATCATCTTTTAACGTAAGAGAAAAGGTAGCTATTATTAACATTTATATACACAATACAACTAATTTAAGTATATTTACCCATATATAAGACACTATAAAATTTTACAGCAGTGCTATTCACTGTCACTTCTGATATCGTCGGCATCACCGCCAGTGACAACTCTTATAGCCACTTTGACAATCATGTACATCCAAACACACATGATAACTTGCAGAGCCGCTAGCAGACTTAGAAAGAAATTAATTTGGACGTCCGTGTAGCATAATTTATAAAACGAACCATCAGCAAACCTACTACAATTCATGTTCATGACGTCCCTTGCATTTTTCCATGAATAGAATAAAACATAGTTGTAGAACCCGTGTCTTGAGACGATCCAGGTCATCATGAAAACGCCAAACATGAGATCGCATAAACGTTGGAACCCGCTATATTTCAAGATCTTGGCAAATGATAATGTGACATCGACTATGTCCATGAGCATCAAAATAACATGTCCTACTCTAGTAAAATACCATCTATATGAGCCTGTACATAATAAGATTGTGACAATATGATGAGAAAGCATTTGAAGATGGTCCTTCCGTCTTTCTTCAATATGTAGGACGAGAAACTGCTGAAACCACGAAGCCGTTTGGATCAAATAGTATGTTTTCATGTAGTATGACAGTTCATCGTGGGGCCAATTGGCGTAGAGGTTAACACAATTGAAAAAGTAATTTGAATTATAGTACAAATACACTCCACAACACCAAGAGATTGTATAGTAAAAGAGCGACCACCATTGTTCGATGAACCTTTGGGTGGCCTTAAAAGTTGTGATATGCAGGATTTTGGCCAATGGTTTAAACACGCATACAATCAGCAACGATCTGAGAAACATCAGGTTGATGATCCAGTAAATCACAAAATAAATGTCATCAAGGCCAATGTTGTAATAATCCGTGCCTGGATATTGATATTGTAAGGTATAGAACTTTGCTAAAAACGGTGTGCCGTTCTTTGATAAATATAGTACTGAGAGATTCATCAAAGACGCAATGATGATCTGCCATTTGTCGATTTGATTGGATTTTTCAAAGTTCTTCTGTTCTTTCAGTTCCTTTTCCTTTTTAATTTCCAAGTCACCTACAACATCTTTCAAAGGTGGAGGTTGCTCCTGTGTGTGTCTCTGACGAAGTGATGACATATCAAGTGCTTAACAGACGATAATCAACTGATTTTTGGAAAACAAACGTTTCCATTTTCAGAATCTTTTTTTGATTTTTTTTTTAGCAAAATGGGAAAAAACTGCTGAAAATCACAACAATAAGAACGAAAGATCTAAGAATAAATATCAATGTTCCAATGAATAGCGGTGATGGAAAGCTTTCATTAGACAAGAGTCTTGTATGCTATAACATTGATTTTCATTCACTTTCAATGAGAAAAAAGGCACCAAATTTCACCAGTACTATAATATTTTCGATTTTTATTAATAAATGTTTGAGTTGTTCAGATCTAGGGTGGTTTCGAGCCAATTTGTATCTTCGAAAAAAGATACCGGTCACTACCTCAAATTGCTAGAATTCAAGCTCAAAACTGAAACTTTGATTGCATTTTTCACAATGTTTTCATCAAATCTGTTCCATGAAACGTGGAGGCTAATAATCATTTGGCAAACTTCAGCGATTTCATCAATTCTGATGTTCGAAGAAGCTATCACCTCCGACATGTCGCTAGTCTTGATGTCAGTGGTGGCACTGGTTATGCAAACTGCTGCTATCGCTATTATATGCGGAGGATATAACAATATTGCGTCTGTCATATAAGTGTCGTTGATAACGGCCCAGGCTTGGTCCATTTCCATGAGCCCAATGTACTTAGCCATTTGAGTCAAGGATCTGTATGGATGGTGGACCACAACGTGGCAACCTAGTTCCTCCATGACGTAAAACTCAAGCTCCGCCAATTTTGTAAAGTCGTTTGGAATAAACTCTGGCCAGCAGTTTCTGGCTTCCATTAGTACAGTTCGAATGTGCACGGGGCTTTCCTCGGTCTTGCTTGCCAAATAAAGGACACTGGCCAGCAACATGTAAAGATTCACCTCATTTGGAGATGCCACTAACAAAAACCTCATCAGATACACTTCTGCAGTGGAAATAACAATCTGTCTCATACTCATTCGTATACCCAACTTGTGAAGGCTCTGATGTAGATAAATCCTTAGGTTTGTATCGTACTTGATGGTCGATATCCCCTTTGCCTGTAACTCCTTGTCAATCAAGGCAATTGACATTCTTCTTTCGCTCAAATCCGATGGCGCATACTGCCAGTGGTTCCTCTGTGTGGAGTACCAATAGCAAGCCGACATACAGAGTTTGAAGCCGCAGTTTTGGAACTTGAATGAAGATCACCTTTTCACTACTTGACAAATTTTGGATTTTTTTCCCTTGCTAACAAAATGCCCTTATAAAAGATCTTACAGTGTTTCAAACTCCCGCTACCGCTAATGTCAGATAGACTATCACAACTTCAGCTCTGTTTGGACCAGCTTTTGGACATCTTTTTTGCAGGGCTCTCTTATGTTGATACGAAACACGATGTTATAAAGTTGGATCCAAGTGATCCTCAAATGACAGATCCTGGACACCACATTGACTCGGCCTCTGAATTCAATGACTCGTTGAATGAGTTATCAAGAGATATAACCATCAAGATTAAACAGATCTTAACAACTATAGACACGCTACCTGGTGTAGGGGTCTCGGAAAAAGACCAAATTGAAACTATTCAGAGTTTGAAAAGC
Organism: Saturnispora zaruensis; assembly: GCA_003705435.2. NCBI lineage: Eukaryota > Fungi > Ascomycota > Pichiomycetes > Pichiales > Pichiaceae > Saturnispora > Saturnispora zaruensis. The sequence goes on along the minus strand of PPIM02000011.1, from coordinate 115,277 downwards.
CAGCTAATTGAGGCAGAAAAGGCCAAGAATGATGCCATTTCAGATAAAGAGCTGCTATTAGAACGCATTAACGATTTGACTTTAAGTATTAGTAAAGGGATAGCTGATTCAAGATGATGAAAGTGATTTTTGTTTTTGCAAACACACAAGGGTGTCGTTATATTTGATAGTGCCTTTTCTACATGGATAACCGTGGAAAATCTAGAGCTAATACATGCGACAACCCCCGACTTCGGAAGGGGCGTATTTATTAGATAAAAAACCAATGCCCTCGGGCCTTTTGGTGATTCATGATAACTCCTCTCCAGGTAGGTATAGAAAAGTTGAATTGTCATAGTAGTGTTTGAGTTTAGGCCTATCTTTGAAAACATCATTGTACAGTTTCAGAAGCTATTTTCAGCATATATTTTTGTTGAACTTTAATTCGAACTCATCGTTGAGAAATGTTAGAAAAGAAATACAGAATGCTTACGGTTTCATGTTTTCAATTATACAGTAGCTTGGTTGACAAAAGCTTTAGGTTTTAGCATATAAAATTTCATTTGCTAGGCCTCGCTAGGTATAACATATTTGTGACATAAACTACTTTGTGCTAGTTCTGAATCAGCAAAAGATTTTTTTACACTTTAGCAAATGTTTGATAATGTTTGGAATGTGAATTCAGTGTGATTATCTTATAGAAGCAACCATTTTAACAAATTCAACAAAGAATTGTTCTATGATTTTGTCCGCTCCTTTGACGCAGCATTTTAAGAATACCAGTTTGTTGTGTTTTTAAGTATTGAAGAGGTATTGATTAATTGCAGTCACGAGTCCTACCCTTTCCTATTGTTTGATGCATTTGATAAAAGACAATAATTTTATCATTAATTAAGAAATTTTCATAGCTTAGAGTAAAGGTCAGTTTGATAAAGGTCAATATGTACAATTAAATGACTTATAAGATGCTTTATTTAGTTTTTGTTGTCAACATGAATTCTCGAAAACGTAGTACAAGATTCATTCCCCAAAAAATAAAAACCAAATTGTTCACAAGGCAGATTCTACCAAAGTAATGAAGCCAAGTGTTTCAGTTTACTATCTGGCAAGAAGTTTTTGAAAATGGCTCGCCTTGTAAACTGTTGCGCTATAAGCAAGCAATCATAAAATACTTCGATTATGTTGATGTAACTAAAAAATGCTGATTTCCTTACAACTTTAGATTGTTTAGTTTACTGTTGCTACATTTTTGTAATAAAATGACTGAATCTATAAGTATGCTAAATCACTATCTTTTAAATATATTCTTAAAATTTTTTTTATGATGAATTTACTTTACTTCCTTAATGCATAATATATTAACAATAGACTTTACCTCTTGCTTTGTTCAAACAATGCTTAGTATTTATGCTTTTAAAAGTAACTTTTTATTAGTTTTTATGTCAGTAGTATTTTGTAAAAACTAATTAGATTTGTCTGCTATGATATTAAAATTTCAAAAGTTGGAGAAGAAAGGAGATTTGTTAGCTTTTTATGAAATGTACCAACCACTGATTAGCTCGAGCTGATCAAGTTAAAAGAGCTTCATCATGTTGCACCTATTGTTATTATCCATTACCCTCATGAGTATTGATTATTTTTATACATTTCCTAAAATAAACTATCTAAATATGCCAAATTATAGATGAAAGTGTATTGTCTCAAGTCAAATACTAATTTAGAGTTTGGTCTTTTTTTTAACTACACCTTGTCAATTAATAAACTAACAGAATATCCAAATTATGATTCATTAATTCAAGTTCACATTTATTCAACAATAGGAAAATAGGATATCCTTTTTAAGTAATATGCTCATGCTTGAAATACAATAAAATATTAGAAGCTACATTATCATGCATTTACTTAATTTTAAACAGAAAAGTGTTTGCTCCAGGATTAAGTCACACGTTGCAATATGAGTCTAAAATGCACAATATATTTGACTAATTCCAGGCGCCTTACTATCTGATTTGTATTAATTTTTATCTATAAATGATCATAGATTTTACCTACTTCTCATATTCTCTTTATATTCTTTTTAATCATTCAAGTCATAGTTTAAGAAAATAAACATAATTAGTTTTATTACAGGTGTTCTCCTAGTAAGATTCTTTATTCTGAATAATAAGATACGCCGTATTTGTTTGCCATTAAAGTGTCATTTAATTACAAGTTAATGCTTTAATAAAGATCACCATGCTAAATGTAATAATAAAGGCTTTTTAAAAAGTTAATTTAGATGCCAAAATATTGTGCAGTAAAACCATTTTTCTTAAAAAGTAACATAGGTTTAAATAAAATACGCCAGCCATAATGTTAAAAATCAATTTTGAAAAGAAAATTTGTGATATAATTAATATGGCTACAAAATGAAATTCACTACTTACTCTACAAAAATCAGCATATAATTATTAGAATCAAATGTAAACTATAATAACAGCACGCCAATACAAAACCAATAACGATTTGCCTTTTTAATTGGATATACTGTTTATGGACGTAACAACATTATAGTGTGTCGTAGCTTTTCGATTCAACATATAAAAAAAAAACCAGTTATTTTTTTAAAAAACATAGAGCTCCTTCCCAAAGGAATTAACTCAACTATAAATTTAATCTACTTAGAATTTCACTAGCTAAACTCTTATATAACCAAGTGTTACCGCTAACCTTTTTAAATTGTATACCATATAATCCAACAAGTGGAACTTTGACAATATGAATTTCAAATTTCAATGGTGTCTTGACAGATTTAGAAGATACGTTATTTGTCCTTTGTTGCTGTTCCACTCTACTTGATATTAACATGTCACTGGCTCCAATTGGTTCATCATATGTCAATGATTCCGAACTGTCGTCACTTGCTCCCCGTATAGTCAAATTCGCTGGAGCTGGTGTGGTTGGAATATGACTATCTGGTGAATGAGTTTGATTGAATTGTGTTGATAGAGTTAATTTATCGTTACCTTTACGGGAATTAACAGATCCTGTAACTCCCGAAATACTATTACCAAGTGAAAACTTTCTTCTGTGACCCTTTTGCGGAGTCGATAATAAAGTTGGAATGTTTGCAACTTCATTTTGATTGGAAGTTGAAGAGTCAATGCTTTTGAAATGTTCAAGTTCTGTGGTTTGATCAGCTTCATTATCATCGTATTCATCAACATCACCATTTTCATTATCTTCACCTTCATCTTCAGTTGCCATATCGTCGGTTGGCGTATGATATTTGACAGTTTTAATTGGCGATCCAAGACCCGATGATTCTTCTTTGATTGGTGAGCTTGAATCAACAATTGATGGGTAATGAACACAAATGAAACCACCTTTTACTTCAACAAACTGAACTCCTAACTGAGGCAAAACGCTGATAATCCCATATCTGATAACAGGTAGTGGCTTTGTGGAAGTAGTTTGAACGGAAAAGAATCCCTTGAGAAATAATGTCTTTGGATATTCAATAGATGGCATTGAACCCGGTGAAGCTCTTTGATACTGTTCAATGATTTCCTTCTCATTGAGTTTACGTGTTTGTTTGAATACATTTTGGGCATTGAAATAAGCATTTTGATTAACATCATCTTCTTCATCGAAAAATTCGTTACCCCCAGTAGCTGAGTGATTCATTTGTTGAGAAGTAATATTCATCTGTGGTAATGGTGGTGCATTATTATTATTTTGATAGGAAGCTTTTGTAGGAAGATTCAATGATTGCTTTCTAGCATGACCAACAGACTTTGCACGTGCATTAGGATGATATCTTGCTGGCTGAGAGTGAGTGTCATCATCTCCATCATTGTTATAGTTGGATTTGTCGAAGGTGGTAGGAATTGGGGGTAGTTTGTCAGTAGCAAATGTAGAGGCTGTGTAAGCTGATGCAGCTCTTTGATGGCGATGTGCTGGCTGTGAATGATTAAGAACTTGCTGTTGTTGCTGATGTTGATAATTTTTCGTAATTGGAGTTGAATGCTGTTGTTTTTCTTTTGAGGTAACCTTAACAGACCCAACTCTTCTCACATCATTACTGTCCTTTTTGATACTTAGTTTTCTCAAAATTGAAGTACCAAAAGATTGTTCAACAGGTGATTGCTGAGATGGTTGAATGTTTGATTTATTGTCATCTGTTTCAATAATCAGAGAAGGCTTATTAAACGTGTGAGGGGTAGCTGAAGATTGATGAGGAGATGTATGTGCTGCTTGAGGTGGCTTAAGATTAACAACAGGTGATAATTGGTCCGCAAACGGGTCGGAGTTATTGTCAGAATTGTTATGTTGATATTGAATTGGAACAGGCTGAGTAACAATTCTATTGGAGCTTTCGTGTGGAACAGATGGTTGAGGAGAGGTAGCAGAAAATATTGATGATTGCTGTAATTGAGGAGTAACGTATTGATGCTTTTGAATTTGTTGTTGTTCTTTTTGCAATTGTTGTTGCTTTTCAATTGAATCTTGTTTAGCTTGCTTTCTGTTAAACATTTCGTCAACCAAGTAATAAATAGAAAGAATTGGATGAATTCCTTTAGTTGGGTCAGGGAGTTTTAAATCATAAGGCTGTCTATTTTTTTTAGCATACCAATTAGAAACTGAAAGTTGATATGACTGAGATTTAATAATTTTAGTGAGTTCTAAATTGACGCTTTCAATTGAAGGTGCCAAATCAAGATCAACAATTGTTTTGATGATTTCTTGATTTAAAGGTAAATCAAGTGGGTACCTCATTGGTAAATAATTAGAAACGATACCCTGATAACCTTTATTCATCCAAGGATGATTGATGACTTCTCTAATGGTTGCCCTAGAATTGGAATTCACAAGAATCATTCTTCGAAGTAAAGAAACACATTCAGGGCTCAATGTAGGTGGATATTCCACGTTACCCTTTTTAATCTTTTCATGTAAAGTATTGACACTTTTGTCATCAAATGGGACCTTACCACAAGTCAGGACGTAAAGAACCACACCGAAGGACCAGATATCGACTTCAGGACCAACATAAGGTTGAGCTGATAATAATTCAGGAGCAGCAAAGTAAAGAGAACCACAGTAAGTTTTGAGTAGGTTTTCTCTGTCAAATAAGTTTGAAAGACCAAAATCAATGATTTTGATTTCACCTTGAGTGTTAATCATGATATTTTCGATTTTCAAGTCTCTATGCACTATATTATTGGAATGACAGTAGTCCAAAGCGGAAGCAATACCTCTACAGAATTTTCTAGCCTGAGATTCTTTCAAAGAACCATGGGAGACGATGTAGTCAAGCATTTGACCACCTTGAACGTACTCAAAGAGCATATAGTAGTGATTGGACATCGGGTACATTTCATATAGTCTGCAAATGAATGGGTGGTATAGGATTTTGCCAAGGGCCGCTTCTCTAACTGTTCGCTTGTCTCTACCCAGTTCCTTTTCAAACTCCTTTTTACGAGTTACAACTTCATGTTGGTCAGCTGGAGGAGGGTCATTTTGATGCTGGCGCTGCCACACCTTGGCAGCCCTGGTGACGACCTTTACAGCGCAGACCTCACTTGTTATTCTGTGCTTGGCTAGCTTGACCTTACCCATGGAGCCAGAGCCAATGGTTTTCATGAACTCCCAGTCTCCAATGGACTTCCTATGGAAAGCAGCAGCAGCGGCCGTGGCGGCGTTTGGGGCGCCATGGTTGCTGGACGAAGGCTGCTGCGACGACCGTTTAGGAGTTGATGGCATTGGTGGTATCGATTGCTGCTGTTGTTGAGGCGCAGGAGGCTGCTGATAATGATAGTAGTGCTGAGGTCTTTGGTGGTGCTGCTGTTGCGAGCTGGAACCAAACTCCACGCCGGGGAGTAAATCCGGGGTGTTGTTGGGGGATGACTGCTGCATTGGGCCAGACTGGAAGTTGGTGTTGATGGTGTATTCGTCTGAGATGTTTTGCGGGTTGCTGGCCAACCTCATCATTCTGGGGGTTGCAGGTGCCATATTTGACGAAGCGGACGAGGACACATTACGCGTCTTCTTGACATTGAGCGGCTGCTGCTGCGGCGAGCCTTTTTGGTCCCTCACTTGGTTGCTGTTGCCACTACTAGACCGATTGTTGTAATACGACATCAAAAGGGAGGTGGTGGTAGTGGATATTTGGTCTCAATTGGGGTTCCTAGCCTATCAAGTGGGGCGTGAGAGCACGTTTATTTGATGCAATTATATAACACTAGTCAATTGTCACTATAAGCCTGGCCTATAGTGCTTAACTTTGTCTAGAGCTTGTAAATCTAACTATTAACACACTGGCAACAAAAATCTTTCTCTGTAGGATATGTGGGCTACAAATCTAAGAGAAGGGGGGGGGGATAATTAGCAATTACGTAAGCACCAAAGCGTATTCTTGATATTACATAAGCACAACAAAACACATGTCGTGCTGCGACAAAGACAGCGTTGCAGACGAGCATTTGTTGCCCTGCTGAGCAAAATAGTCGACGCGTCGCCACGTCCCTTCTAAGTTCTTTTTTGTTGCACCGCCGTCTTTTTTACATTCCCCCGAGTTGGGCCGTTGGGGGGTGCTGAGCAGCCAACAAAATCCAAATAACCGTTGAAACAATAGGCGCGGCCTAAACGGGATGCACCCCGAAAGAGGAAGGTGCAGACGGCAACGTGAAGAAATGCTACGAGGGAAGCCAAAGGTGTAAACAGAGAGAGGGGGGGGGAGGGAGAGAGAAACCGTTGAGATCTGAAAAACGATCAACGAGTGAAAAATTCCAAGTATACTAGAAGATAAATGCAAAGCTTATCAAACACTAAAGCGTGATTCGCTGATGATGTAGACTCGGTACAAAGCTTCGTTCCGCTAACCCATAGCTTTGATTTGACCCGTTTTTTTTTTTCTTTTTTTTTGCTCTCTGTAGATCTTGTTGAGTTATATAGAGTTTACATATATATAAAATCAATTGTTTAATTGTCATTATCAGTATCGAGGTTATCTTTCTTTTGCATCTTCTAACAGCAGCCCTTATCAGATCAAACACACAATATGTCTAGCCACCACACTGTTGTCCATGAAGCCAATGGAATTCATGCAAGACCAACACCTGCACCATTCTTTGAAAAGCAGCCTTCGAAATCGCTTTCCACTAAGGAAGACTACGAAACGCTGTACAAGCAGTCAATTGAGGACCCAGAGGGCTTCTGGGGCCCAATGGCCAAGAAGTTTCTATCCTGGGACAAGGATTTCCACACAGTGAAAGCAGGATCTCTTGAAAACGGAGACGGGTCCTGGTTTCTTGGTGGTCAGCTGAACGCTTCCTTCAATTGTATCGACAGACACGCCTTTGCCAATCCTGATAAGAAGGCCATCATCTTTGAGGCCGACGACGAGTCCGAGTCCACCTCACTCTCTTTCTCAGACTTGCTCAGAGAGGTGTCGCAGGCCGCTGGTGTTCTCCAGTCCTGGGGTGTCAAGAAGGGTGACAGAGTCGCCATCTACCTGCCAATGACTCCCGAGGCACTCATTGCCATGTTGGCTTGTACCAGAATTGGTGCTGTTCACTCTGTCATCTTTGCTGGGTTCTCTGCAGGCTCCATCAAGGAAAGAGTCAACGACGCCGAATGTAAGGTCCTCATCACCACCGACGAAGGTAAGAGAGGTGGTAAGGTCATCAACAACAAGAAGATTGTCGACGAAGCGCTCAAGGAATGTCCTACTATCGAAAAGGTTCTTGTCTACAAGAGAACCGGTAACCCTAACGTCTACATGCAAGAAGGCCGTGATTACTACTGGCAAGACATCGCTCCTGAATTCAGACCTTACTTACCTCCTGTTCCTGTGGATGCTGAAGACCCTCTTTTCATGTTATATACCTCTGGTTCTACCGGTGCTCCAAAGGGTGTCGTCCACTCCACTGGTGGTTACCTCTTAGGTGCCGCCATGACCACCAGATATGTCTTTGATTTGCAAGATGAAGACGTCCTCTTCACTGCCGGTGATGTTGGTTGGATCACTGGTCACTCTTACGCTCTTTACGGTCCTTTGGCCCTTGGTGTCACCACAATCGTCTTTGAAGGTACCCCTGCCTACCCTGATTTCGGTAGATTCTGGAAAATCATTGAAAAGCACAGAGCCACTCATTTCTACGTTGCTCCAACTGCTTTGAGAATGCTAAAGAAATCTGGTGAAGATGAAATTGCCAAGTACGATCTCTCCTCTCTTAGAACCTTAGGTTCGGTCGGTGAACCAATTGCCTCTGAAATCTGGCAATGGTACGATGAAAAGATTGGTCACGGTTGTTGTCATATCTCTGATACCTACTGGCAAACTGAATCTGGTTCTCACCTGATTGCCCCATTAGCAGGTTCTGTTCCAACTAAACCTGGTGCTGCAACTTTACCTTTCTTTGGTATCGATGCCGTCATCATTGATCCAACTTCTGGTAAAGTTTTGGAAGGTAATGACGTTGAAGGTGTTCTTGCTGTTAGAAACACTTGGCCTTCCATGGCTAGAACTGTTTACAAAAACCACAAACGTTACATGGAAACTTACCTAAAGCCATACCCAGGTTTCTACTTCACCGGTGATGGTGCTGGTAGAGATCACGATGGTTACTACTGGATCAGAGGTAGAGTTGACGATGTTGTTAACGTTTCTGGTCACAGATTGTCCACTGCTGAAATTGAAGCCGTTTTATTAGAAGATTCCGCTAAGGTGTCTGATGCTGCCGTTGTTGGTATCAACGATGATATCACCGGTCAAGCTGTTGTTGCATTTGTCCAACTCAAGGATAACTCAATTGTTACTGACGAAGACTCTCAAATGAAATTGAGAATGGGTCTTAGAACTAGCGTTAGAGCTACCATCGGTCCATTTGCTGCTCCAAAGACCATCATCATCATTGATGACTTACCAAAAACTAGATCCGGTAAGATTGTCAGAAGAGTTTTGAGAAAGATTGTTTCGGGTGAAGCTAAGGCTCTTGGTGACCAGTCTACATTGGCTAATGCCGAATCCATTCCTCCAATCGTTGAAGCTGTTGAAAAACAATTTGGTGTTAAGAATTAATTAATTTGGTTTTGAAATTATAGATTTTTGTTTGGTTTTACTCACTTATTGTATGTTTCCGTTCTTGTGCATCTGTTGTTGTGTTTGTATGTGGGTCTTTTCTCTGTTTTGAAACACTAATAAAAATCAAATCTTATTCCCTTTCATTTTTTTTTCATCTGCCATCAGCTTGTTTTTTCCCCATCTCTTTCTATTCCTTTAACATTCTCATAATCTATCTTATGTATTCATAATATATATGTTAATTTACTATAATTCTTTGTTTTTTACTGTTCTTTTGATTTGACTTTCAATTGCGGAAGTTGGAGCTGCTTACATAAGCAGTCTTTTCTTGATTTCAAAATTTCTCTTCAGGTGGCAAATTTTCGATATGTGAAGAACCATCTTCTTTAAAGATAATATGTCACTTGAACAGTTAACGGTGTCGCTTACTAGCGCATTTGCATCGGAAGATTATGCTAAATGTAATGAACTTCTTACGCCTTTGAAAAAGGGGTTGATTAAGCACGGTCTCTTGGTTCCAACACCAAATTTAAATCCAAATGATAAACGTATTACACAATCAATTTTAGAGATCGGGGCACTTGTTTCGTTGAACTTGAAGCAATTGACCCAATTTGAGAGCTACATCAATCAATTGAAGCTATACTACGTTGATCAAAGCGACAGCGAGAACAAAAACAAGCTAATCAGTCTTTATCTCATGTACCTATTGACGAAGGGCGATTTGGCGCTGTTCCACATTGAGCTAGAGAAATACGATGACTTGCAGCTTCTTGAGAAGGACGTTTATCTCAGTATCCCATTGAAGTTTGAGCAGTGGATCATTGATGGTGATTTTAACAAGATCAACGAGTATATCAACAGCGACTCTAATTTCCCATCCAGCGAGTTCAAACTTTTCAAAGACGATTTGATTGATTCCATCAGATACTCCATTGCCAAGAACCTCGAGTCCTCGTATACCTCTTTGAAGCTAGAAAACTTGAAGCTGTTGCTATTCTTGAAAGAGATCCACCAGTCAAATGACCTTATTGAGGAATTTGGCTGGACCCTAGAGAACGGCATTGTGTATTTCAACAATCAATCATTGCATCAAGAGCTAGAATCGGAAGAAAGTGACGATAGAGCTATTATCAAAAACACTTTGAATTATGCTAGAGAAATGGAAAGTATTATTTGATTTCATCTAGCTTTCAAAAGATATTACTGACCCCATTAATACTTTTATATATGTATATTAATATAATCAAAGCAATTTTGATTTAATAGCAGATCATGCTATCATGAGCCATTATTTCTTTCATACTTAACTCACCAACTAATGCAATTTACTCATCTATGAAACCTCTCAGCTTCCTTGGAGCACTCCCCCAACCACTTCAACTATCACACAGGCTTTTATTACCCTCCTGAAACGACATCTGATCTCATCGTCGGACACCAAACTGAAATTTTAACGGTTTTGAAATTTCTCACGTCATATTTTCTAGGAACGTTGTAGAGGAAAAAAATATTAGGAAAGTCAACAGTAGTGTTAACTTCTTTCTTTCCAGCAGGTTTACTAGGCAGCAGTGAGACAATGGTGACGGCACAAAAGAGTCCAATCAAACAAAGAAGAAAATCATCAGTTGGAAGAATCAATTTGGGTGACAATGCCACCGGAGGTATCCAGTCAACCAGATCACCGGCGGAATTAAAGAAAGCGGAAGAGGAGAACAGACGTAGCTTGAATGAGGTTTCAAGAGAAGGAAATGACGCGGACGTGTTCCTGAAGCTGTGGCTAACGATCAGAATTCTTTGTTACAGACACATCTGGATCGTGCCACTGAGTATTTGCGTGATGCTGAATTTGACATATTTGCTATCAAACAACTACACAGAAACAAACCCACTACACCGGTTCCTTTGCTTGTCCTACAGAGTCGAAGAGAGCGGGCTCTATGAAAAGGGGTGGAAGGATTTTTGCTTTGTTGGCTATATGATGATCATCTTCACCTTCCTTAGAGAGTTTATGATGCAGGAAATCTTAAGGCCCATGGCATTGTATTACGGTTTGAGAAGCAAATCAAAGATTTCAAGATATACAGAACAAATGTACGCTTGTTTCTATTATGGTGTCACAGGTCCTCTCGGTTTGTACATCATGTACCATAGCCCACTTTGGTATTTCAAAACCGCAGAGTTCTGGAGAGACTACCCACATTTGCAGTTACCTTACCTTTTCAAGTTCTTCTACTTGTTCCAAGCCGGTTTCTGGGCTCAACAATCGGTTATTTTGATGCTCCAGCTAGAAAAACCAAGAAAGGACTTTAAAGAATTGATTTTGCACCATATCATTACAATGTCATTGATCTCGTTGTCACTCATGTTTAATTTCACCCAAATTGGTCTTTGCATCTATGTCACTATGGATATTTCTGATTTTTTCCTCGGTATGTCCAAGTCATTGAATTACATTGGTTCAGCTTTAGAAGTCCCATTCTTCTTGACTTTCATAGTGATTTGGTTTTACATGAGACATTACATGAATCTCAAAATCTTATGGTCTGTTGCAACTGAGTATTTGACAATTGGCCCTTCTATTCTGGACTTCAGTACTCAGCAGTACAAATGCTGGATTTCCCAGCCAATGGTTTTTGTCTTAATCTTTGCATTGCAACTGCTTAATGCATACTGGTTTTTCTTGATTTTGAGAATTCTGTTTAGAATCGTTTTCTTTAATGTTGTCAAGGATGAAAGATCAGACTCGGAAACAGAAGATGATTGCATTGACGAGAGCGAGTTATGATAACGAGAACACCAATAATAAACAAAGGGATTTATCAATGTAAATCAAGGGAAAAATGAAGATAATGATACTCTACATAGTGTAACAACAATAATTAATGTAAACCATTGGTATCAGCTATAATTAATATAATAAAATGACATTAGTCACTAAAATAATACGCTTACTAAGTAACTTTGTTTAATATAATAAATTTATGTAAGTACTTAATCTATATACAAATAATATTAAAAAATAATGTAGGCAAAACTGCCTTTATATACATCATTTCTTCCGAATTACAAAGTACCAAATACATCTTGTGCATCCATTCCTAGTCTCTCCTTGTATTCTTTGACCTTTTGTAATCTTCTCTCCAGACCAACTTGACCTGCCTTGCCTAGTACACCGGTGATGAGATTGACAGTTCTGCCGGAAGAGGAATTGGCAGGAATCGGGTATGTGACTAAATTAGGATCGACATTGGTATCCACAATACCAATGGTTGGAATTCTTGCTTGGTTTGCTTCCTTGATTGCAACCGCTGAAACTTCTGGATTCAAAACAACAATCAAGTCAGGTTTAATGATCTTGTTATTCTCATCAGAGTTTAATTCTCTGTAGGTTGGTTTATCTTCCATATCGACTTCAGACCTTGGTTTAGGGTTTTGAAGGGAATTTGTAATTGCACCTGGTACCCATTTTCTTGCAACGTAGTAACCATTGCACCTTTCAGCAGCTTGCTTGATGGCACGAAGTTGACCAACTTGTAATCCGAGGAAAAGAACAAGACCACCATTTTCAACTACACCTTCAACAACCTTGGATGCCAACCTTAAGTTCTCGATTGTCTTCTCTAAATCAATGATATGAATATCCTTGTATTCACCATAGATAAATGGTTGTGAATTATGATTGTAGAGCTTTGTGGAACGACCCAAATGGGCTCCTGCAGCCATTAATTTCTTAACAGTGACATCCTTGGCCTTTGGAGGATTTGTGATTAGTGTATGTGGTTTATAAACACCAACTATGTTTGATCCTAAGTTTCCCATCACTTGTGCATGGTGTCTTTGTCTGATAACTAGTTCTGCTTCTGTGTATGGTTCCGTTGGTTCACTAGGAACAAGGTGTGGAAATTGCGCCAACAGTGAAGAAGAAGATGTAAACTGCTTTCTTAGTTTGTCTCTGTTACCATAAGTTTTCAACAAATTTTGAAACTTATTAATAGCAGCTTCTTCTCTGTTGAGACTAGGCGAAGCAGCACTCTCTAGAATCGAGTCCAACTGTGCATTGCTCAAAATACTTAGTTTCTCAATGGAGCTTTCAAATGGTAGGCCATTTGGATTGGTGGTTGGCAGATTGAGTTCTACTTTACCAACACCAGTGACTGCGTTCTCTGATCCTGCTGCTGCTCCTTGAACCGCAGTTTTAGATGCAACCGTTGTCTCAAAACGTTTTCCAGCACGTAATACACCCGATGATGCTCTGAACACAGGCCTAACCGACAACATGGAGTGTTTGGAGCCTGTTTTTCAAGTTGAATTGGTAATAGAAGGTTGAAATTTATGGACATACTATAAAATTTTTCTTCACCTTGAATTTTGTGAATCAACTAAATGTGAGATCTTATAATTCACTAAGAGGATGAACTTTTTGAGGTGAAAAATAGCTCTAGTAGACAATGTTCAGAACAAAAACGCAGTTGAGTAAATACTGTGGCCAGTACTACATTAAACGAGCAAAGTCTCACTTGAAAGCAACAGCTGGATCTGTAATCACTGAGGAATCTGACTTTGCGTTTAGAAAAGAGCATGTCAAGTTGACGGAGCGTGGACTCCAGGATCAGCTGTACTATCCTTCTATGAGTGATATTAAAAAACAACTAACGCTGATGAAACTAGAGTTAAAACCATATCGTGTGGATCAATTTGTGACAGAATTTAGAGGACTAGATAAAACCTTGGATTCCCTAGCGATGCTATCTGGGAAGATTTCAAGCATTCGGAAAGCTGGTAAAGGTTCATATTTTATTGATATAATACAGGACTATGAACGAGTGCAATTAATAGTGCATCACAAGGTCATGGGACTTGAGAAGGATCAATTTGTAGATCACCATTCACGATTTAGACCTGGTGACCAGGTCATTGGTGTTGGGTTTCCTAGCGTTACTAAAGTTGGCGAGTTATCACTAAAGCTAACAAAACCGTTAACGCTAGCTTCACCTTCTTTGCATCCATTGCCTCCAAAATTTAACGACGCTGCCAAGGTCAACAGCAACAGAATTGTCAATTATCTGGTGAATAAAAAGGCTAAGGATGTAATACTAGCCAGAAGTCGAATTATTGCAATCATCAGACAATTCTTTGACAACAGAGGATTTGTTGAAGTGGAAACGCCAATTATCGGCTCAGGTAACACTGGAGCCAACGCAACACCGTTTAGGACAGACTCTGTTCATTTGAAAGATGAAAACAATAAACCAACAGAGTTGAACCTAAGAGTCGCTCCTGAACTTTGGCTGAAGAAGTTAATCATATCTGGATTTGATCAAATCTTTGAAATCAGCAAGGTGTTTAGAAATGAAGGCATTGATTCAACGCATAATCCTGAATTTACAACTTGTGAGTTTTACAAAACATTTGCAAGTTTGGACGACCTAATGACAATAACTGAAGAATTATTCATTCATATTATCGTGGATTTAAAATCAAACGATAAACACGGAATTACGCATGAAAACTGCTCTAAACTACTGGATGCCATCGAGACAGAGGGCCATGGACACTTCAAAAAAATCGATTTTATAGAAACGTTGCAAAACAAAACAGGGTTGACGCTACCTGATGAATTAACATCAGAATTACTGATCAAATTTCATGCAGATTTGAAATTGAAATTACCAGATGTCAAATCACCATATCAGCTATTAGACAACTTATCTTCAATATATCTTGAGCCATTATGTGGTCAGTGTCCAACTTTTATCTATAACCTACCAGAAATTTTGTCTCCCCTAGCTAAATCGACGTTAGATAGAGAAAAAAGACCCATTTCTAGACGTTTTGAGTTGTACATCAATGGTAAAGAATACGTAAACGCATATGAAGAAGAAAATAATCCATTCAAACAGGAACTCAAATTCAAACATCAGCAACTTCAAAAAGATCAGTTCCGAGATGAAGAAACTATAGTCCCTGATTATAAATTTGTTGAGTTCATGGAGTGGGGTATGCCACCAACAGGTGGATGGGGTTTAGGAATTGACCGTCTGGTCATGTTATTAACTGGTAGTAAACGAATCGATAATGTTTTACCATTTGGTAGATTGACAGATGTTTTGAAACATTAAGTGGTGGTTTTGTATATAGTCAGCGTTGTTTTTAGCGTAAACCTTTGTTTTATATCAAACGCATTAACAAAGAACCATACTCTTTGTGCTAATCATCATAATCCTTTGTTAGATCAATTACCTCCTCCGCTGGTTTCTTTTTATCTTCAGTCAAATCGACAACATTGACTATGGATAATTCATCATCATTGGGATCATCTGACACACCTTTCGTGACGTGCCCGCACTGGCTTGGTTTCAGCAATGGTATCCTCCTATCTAATGCGTCCCGCATTAGATCTCTCAAGCTTTGCTTATTCGTATTGCCTGACATCAAATTGCTACCCACTTTGCCAACTTTGATACCTAGTGTCCTTTGGCTTAATCTTTTCACTTGTTCGTCCCTCATTGCTTTGTTAGTGACTTTATCACCGCTACCATTTTTTGGTTTATAAACCATTATGTTTGAAGTTGCTGATAAATTGGCACTTCCTTTTTTATTCAATTCTAATTCAAAGTATTTATCCTTTAATTCTTCTAAGTATTTGTAGAATGATTGATTATGTGGGCCATAAACATTGTGAGTTAACTCATGTAACATTGTCCCCAATATGTCTCTGACTTCCAAGAACCAATTTGGATTACTTGCTGATCTCAACCTTAAACATATCCGCTGACCAGCATTGACATTTAGTCCAAGCAGACTTTCGTTTGTGGGGTAAAATTCACACAGAAGCCCTACTCTAAAGCCGTAATGATTCATTAAAGGCGTCACTAGCTGTGCTATCTCATAAAGTAGATCAAGGGCTTTTTCATGTGTTTCAAACTTCTTCAAACTAGCTATTCTAGTGATATTGGTAGTTGGTGGTGTCCTAGTATCCATCAACACTGGCTTAAATTTCCCTCTGCCCTTGATAACCATGCTAACCAATGCCTAGAAGATCATTATGCTGATATAAGATAGTTACGTAAGCTGATCAAAGTTTCTCTTTTAACATACGCTCAGCACTGGGTTTCAAATGAATTGTAATTAAATATTAATCAATATAGAAATAATTGCACAAGATATATATATATATAGATATGAACTGACGGAAGCTCAAAATGAAAACATCAATTTTTGTTATATGATAAAAATAAATGAGATTTATATCAAATACCTCTATTGAACCAAACAGTTTTGATTTCGTTACCGTTTTTATCTTTCAAGTTCTTGAAGTCTTCACCAAGAGAAGCGGCAGAAACGATTCTTCTTTGTGGGAAAACTGCCAAGGCAAATGGTAATGCAACAATAGAAGTCACAAAGACCAAACCAAGGTTGGCGGCAGTAATTACACCAATTGATTTGTTTTTCAAGACAGACTTTTGTAATTGCACAAGAGCCAAAGAAGGCAACACCATGATTGGAGTAGCATTGATGACTCTAGAAAGAGCAGTTTCACCAACGGCTTGGAATGCTGCCTTCTTAGAAGTGCCGACAACGTTGTCGTCATTGTCGTAGACAGAAATACCCTTTTTAATTTCTTGGGATCTCATCAGGAAAACGTTGACAATACCTGCAGAGACAACAGCGGCAAAAGGAACCAGTCTACCCAAAATCAATCTGGTGTTTGGCTTGATGTTTTTCAGTTTTGGAACAACGTTGTTCAAACCAAGCGCAACACCACAAGAAGCGCCGACGGCCAGGAAGTAATTGGTGACTAGCTGCTTAGTAGACATTGGATGCGATTTGTTGGCATTTGCAGTGTTGACGGCAACATTTAGCGATTGGTTTGTGATTTGCCAGAACACTGTGCCAAGTGGTCCCATACCTGGTGTTAGCATACCGGCTGTAACAACCAAATTTGATAAAACACAGCAGGACATTCTGAATGGCAAGAACACTGTTTCACCGGTGTCTGGATGAATACTGGAATCTAAGATCTTCTTTGCCCTCCACAAATCCGGAGTCATAGTTGGCAAGACACCGTTCTTGTAGTCCCAGATAAGCCTTTTGGAGTTTTCGATATCCTTAGAGGTGGAAAGAAGCATCGTTGGATCTGAAAGATCCATACAGTGCCTAACACGGCCTGCAAAAGTGGATAAATCATAACGTGAGTCTGGTAGTGATACAGGACCTGTAACAGAAGATGCCATTGCTCAACTCTTGTAATGTGATTGAAGTTTGGGTTTTATTATGGAGATCAAGATTTTTCACTCTTGTGACTAATCTAAATAAATTTTTTTTTTCAAGATCTAAGCTATAATCTAAAATATTAAACAAATAAATAAGAAAAAAAAGCATAAAATGATTATTATAATGGATGTCCTGTTCTACGGATATAGTTTAAAATTGGATCTTTTTTCAAACTATATTCACCGATTTGTGCAATTAAATCTGACGAAATTACGCCTCTAAGCTTTTTATCATTTTTGTACCATGCTTCAATCAAATACTTCATTTCTCCATTTAAACTTTTACTGTAGTTAGGGAAAACTTCATAGGTGGTACTTTCAATAAGCTCCTTCATATTGTAGTAAAGTTTTCCGTAATCGACTCCACTCTTGATAAGCGAATCAACAATAACACCACTGTCAACTTGCTGATTTGGTTCGTTATTGTAAACGGCATTCAATAATAGGGAGAGCAAATTCATAATCGGAAATAGTGCATCAACATCATTGACTCTCTGAGCAATCAATGTAAATTTATTAGCAACATCAATAAAATATGGCTCGATTGTTCCGTCAGCTTTACTTTTTCTTTCTTCATATTCGTATTTCCATTTACCAAATAGTGATTCCCATTTACTCAGAATATCCTGGCTGTTTCTGTGGTCAGAAATCTTGAATGCAACTAATGACAACTCGTAATATCCTAATGGATCAATGTAATCGTTATATAGATCACTCATTGTTAAGATAGTCCCACTTAATTTCTTTTCAACTGTCTGTTTACCTAAATCGCTGATTCTTTCATCACTTTGAATGGCAATGGTTAATTCATCTTGCAAATTAGCAACTGCTATTAAATCTTCAATTTGAGCTCCTAGTTTCACAATATCATTCTTGACATACTGGCTCTCAATACCGTTTACAAAATTATTGGCAATAGAAAGGTACTTAATACGGTCCACCAATTTGATCTCAAACTTTGACAATGATAACTCGTACAAAACCTTTGCAGACTCAAAAAAGTTTCCTCTCTTTGAATAATAAACCCATAAAAGTTGAGACATTTCCAAATTCTGACTTGCCTTCGATTTCAAAAAGTCTAAAATATAAGGTGTATCGATATACAGTAACTTCTCGCCGATACCATTTCTGATAAACCATTTATAGAATTCATAATGAAACATCTTATCCTTATATTGGAGACATATTTTATTACATTCATCTCTCATTTGTGTGAAGTGTGTGACCCATTGTCCGTTGGAATCAACAACAGCTGGGGCAAATGGCGAAAGCTTTTCACCCTTACGGTGCGGGATGGCAACACCATCAGTTCCTCCAATTAATGTGTTATTCTGAACCTTCTCAACACTAATAATGGCTTTCTTGTCTAAATCAGTCAAAATACGGAACACTATTGTATACAACTTCATCTTTCTATCAAAAACCTTCTTCTTGATTGGATCTAATAACATTTGCGTATGTAGTTCAATTTGATACTCATTTGAAAACTTAGTTTGCTCCGCAGTGTTTGCAAGATCTAAAATAAACGAAATAGCGCCTTCATAGTATTCCAGTTGCAAAATGATATTAAGACAGTCAACAATAGTTTCTTCTGTTAGTGAATCACCAGTTTGTTTCAATAAGCTAATAGCTTCCTTCAAATGGTTGACAACTGCATTTTGAACATTAAGTTGCTTTTCTGGACCATCGAAAAGCTGTTTCGCTTGTTTTAACTTTTCAATAGCTTTAAATATTAGCACATCACCAGTTGAACAAAAAGAACCGCATTTTTCCTGCAATGAATTGGCAACTAGTTCAACAGAAGTACCCCTTGAAATGGATTTGTTAATAACTGAAGATAACAATTCCTTGATAAGTTTTGAAGTTTCAGCATCTGATTTTGTGAAAAAGTCTTTGAATGTTATGCAACTTAAATCTGCTTGCATTTGAATAGGTAGATAGTTGACAATATTGAAATATTTTGTTTCTAGTTTCTGGTTGCTGTTTTCATTTTCTTCTAATAAAATTGTCAAAAATGAAAGTCCTTCCTTAACGACCGTCAAATATTTTGAAATTGCATTGAAGCATATCTGTTCTGCCTGAAGAGAAATATCATTATTTTTTTCATTCCATAAAACAGTGCTAGTTCTATTGTTGTTATTATTAGTGGATAGTCCTGGAATGACCTTTTTATTATCTTCAAAAAACTTAATCACAATCAAAATCGATGACAAAATGTATTCAAGTTCAGTCCTAGTTATTCCTAAACTAGTAAGTAGTACTTTAGGATTTTCTTTAATCTTTTTTACGGAATCAACATCAATATAACCGTCCTTGGTAAACTTGACTTCCTTTCTCAATTCAAAAACTTCTTTATCCCATATGTTACGTAATAATCTTGAAACTAAAAGTAAAACACCATAAAATCTATCACTTGGTTTGACACTATCAATAATTGGAGGTAGGTTTTTATTCAATTTAGCATTTTGACCTCCGGATATAAAAAACTTGGTGGCTAGATTTTTGAATGCATCAGATTTATCAAAAAGACAAGCTAGATAAAGAGCTGTCGAGCATGCTTCAGTATAACCATATTTGAAAGCAAATTGATTAAATGTCTTTTCATCAAGAGAGTCATCAAGAATCAAATCAGGTGTTTTATACCTATAGATGTGGATACCGTCTTTTGCCAACACTGCAATTTCGAGTGGTTTTGCAATATACTGAGAGGCAAATTCGTTAGCATAACCCTTTGGCTTATCAGTAGCATTGAACGATGGTGACATTTGAACAATTGAAAAAACATCAGGGTATTTTTCAATGATCTCAAAATCTTCGACATATTGAGAGGATTTTTTTAAAATACCATAATCTGGTGTACTTGAGTATAGCCCAATTTCTTTCGAGTAGCCAAAAAAAATACCGGGTGAAACAATCAAAGCAGTTTTAGTATCATGTAGTAAATTTGAAGATTCTTGTGATCCTTTCAATTGCTCCAAGGTAATAATTGGTTGAGATTGATTTTTAGTAATTGATTTTGAAAGATTTGGTGCTTCTACTTGAGTGGAGGTAGGCGGTTTTAACAATCCAAACGATGTGACTGGTTTTGAAGCTGGTTGATTTTGTGAAAGTAAATTTTGATACATAGTGTTATTGTCTATTTTTTGATCTTGAGAAAGAAGCTGTTCTTTTCTCTTTTCAATCAAATCAGCTGTCTTCAAATCAATTGGAGGGAATTTAACATGAGCTGTATTAAGTGCAACTCTCCCATCATAGTAAGTGCTTCCTTTGAGGTAGAATCTGCAACCATTGCTTGCAATCAACACTACAAATAAATTGGTATCTTCTTTCTTCGACACTGGTGCCATTTTGACCAACTTCAATTGATTTCTACGTAGAAGTGATGAGTTGATATTAACAGGAACGGTTGGTGTTGTTGACAAATCTTTTAAAATACCGTTGGTGGATTTTATGATACATTGACCTAATGTTGTATTTGAAGATGAAGTGTTGATTTTATATGCCCTTAAAACTGACTTTGAGGATAAAGTGTACAGAATTTTTCTGTCTTGATCGATGCATAAATCAATGACTGTTTCAGTTTGATTGGAGTTATTGTTGTCATCACTGAACCAATTCAAGACTGGGAGATTTGGTAAAACGGTGGATATTGTTGACCCAGTAAGACATTCCTTTGAACACGACTTTGAAAACCAATCATTTGAGTTTGAATAATTCAATTTCCAAATTGATTCACCAGTTCCAGAACCTGTGAAGAAGATGTCACCGGTAGCATCCAGTGTAATGAACTTATTGACTAGTAGGCCATGCGTTGGAACAGACATCTTGGTATCCGAGATCTCTAGCTTTTGTGTCTCCTCGTTATACTCCAGGGCCAAGATTTTGATTTCCTTTGATGTTGACACCAGTAGCAAATAGTTTACGGTGTCAACAAAGATGTCCTTCTTCGGTTTAGCCAATTCACAAGTGAGAATAGTGCCATTGAATTCGTCAATAATATCAAACTCTTGCTCTGAGTTCAGGGAATTGTAGTTCCAGATGTATAGCTTGTTATCAGAACCAAACCAGGCCCTTTGTAGCCGTGGTAGGATGCCCATATTGGTAATAACGCAAGTGTTCAAATCACCCGACTTTGAAAACATCTTTTCTGGCAAACCGTAAAAGGAAGACTTTTCAAATCGCTTGAATGGTCCAAGGGACTCCTTAGGATTGAAGTTATAGTTATCAATGACATACTTTGACAGCGTCTCAAACAACGTGTCCATGGAATCGTCTTTTTCGATTTGTGCAGTGATGCATTGCGAAGCTAACGGGATGGGTTGCGTGGTAGACAATGGCAAATAGTCCAAATCAAACTTAGCTGGTGCGTTATTAGCTGTACTTGAGGCGTTGTTGTTACCACCACCATACACCATGCTAAAGAACGAATTGTAAACAAGAGGAGCCTTATTCTTTGATCTTGCCTGTGCTCTCTTTGTTTGAATCGCTGATCTGGTCAGCTTGAACGCCTGCCTATCATCAGTCGTTGTATCAGAGGCCAGTAACTCTGATAATTGGGGTGGCATCTCCTATAGTCACTATATGCTTCAGGTTTCCAACAGTAAATGATGTTCTATCCATAAAAAATTTTAAATTTTGCTTCAAGTTGATGATACTTCAGATTTAAATGGCGAAAATAGAAAATCAAATGAGTGTTTGAAAATCAAGCTGCGCCATCAACTTTGTAATGGTTGTAACTGCATAAAACCGAGGAAGTTTAATTACCTAGCAACTTTTAAAATTTCTAAAACTAGAAAATTACAATTTTAGTAATATATCAACGAATTTCAAAGTATATAACCTAAAATCATTCTTGTTACTTTTAAGGTTTAGATAATCACATTAAGATACTTAATTAGTACGTCCAGGGTATTTTTTAAGGTTTTTCACGCACAAAAATAATAACTACTTTATTGAAAGTACTTTCCGGCTAAATCATGATAGAACATGCTAAGAATCAAAGGAATCACATTTTCGTATGATCTAATTCCAAAGAAATAACAAACAGAAACAGTTACTTTTACGAGAACGTAATCCGCTGTGGCTTCTGCTCATGCCGTTGATTGACTACCGCCCGCCAATTTTTTCTTGATTTGTAATCTTTTGTTGATGAAGAATATCTTCTTTTGCAAATAAAACACATAGATGAGTGCTAAAGAGTTTCCAGCGCTAGACAAGACGCAGCTTGAAGACGTGATCTTTAACGCAACCCAGTTTGGACTTGCCAATGGTCTCATTATGTACCCACCAGCACCATTTGAGAGTTATGCTCCGACGTTGGCTCCAGTAACTTTGTATCCAACACCATTCCCAAAAGCTGAGTTTGAAAAAAGTATAGCAATTGCACCTATTTACAATAAATTGTATGCCAATATTGTAGCAGAAAGGAGCTGGTTACTGGATATAGTCAAAAGTTTGTCTGTATCTGATAAAGATTTCACCGGTAAGCTATATGAGTGCTTTCTGAAAGCTGAAAAGAACGGTATCCCTCAGGACGTTTCTTTGGCATTGATTAGATCTGATTATATGTTTGATGAAGCATCTGAAGAGATAAAACAGGTAGAGTTCAATACAGTTTCGGTTTCTTTTGGTGGCTTGAGTCCTAAAGTTGGAAGATTGCACTCTGATTTGAATCAAGCCGGTTTATACAATCCAAAAGAAAGAGCACCATACTATGACAATGAAGCTTTGCCAATTAGTGATTCAGGCGTCGGACTTGCCAAAGGTTTATATTCTGGTGTCAAATATTACAATGACACTTATTTGAGTGGTGAAAACAAATCGATTGTGCTATTAGTCGTTCAGCCTGGCGAGAGGAATGCATTTGACCAAAGAGCAATTGAATTGCCGCTTTTACAACAGTTTAACGTCATTTCAAAGAGAATAGACTTGCCTGATGTTTCCAGATCTGTTAAAATTGATCCTGAATCAAAGAAACTTTTCTATCTAGATTATGAAGTTTCAGTTGTTTACTATAGGTCTGCTTATGGCCCAAGTGAGTTTGCTAATGCTGAAACTTGGGAGTGCAGAACTTTATTAGAGTCAACACTAGCCGTTAAATGTCCATCCCTTGTAACGCAATTGAGTGGTGCTAAAAAAGTTCAACAATTATTGACTGTCGATAAGCATCTTTTGAATTTTGTTGATGAAACTGATGCCGCCAGATTAAAGGGAACCTTTTGCAAAATATATCCATTAGATTCCACTCCTGAGGGTGAAGTTGCCAAAAAATTGGCTTTCGAAGAGCCTGAAAACTTTGTGCTTAAGCCACAAAGAGAAGGTGGTGGTAACAATATCTACAAAGAGGACATTCCCGACTTTTTGAAGTCAATTCCTGAAAGCGAATGGGAGGGATACATTTTAATGGAACTTATTCATCCTAAAACTCACGAGAATGTCATTTTGAGAAACGGTGAATTATTAACTGACGGTATTGTGTCTGAATTAGGAATTTTTGGTTCATATTTAATTAACGAGAAGACTGGTGCTATATTGAATAACGAAACACATGGTCATCTATTGAGATCAAAGACCAGTTCCAGCAACGAAGGTGGGGTGGCAGCAGGTTACGGCTGTGTCGATAATTTGTACTTGTACTAGTTTCATAGATATAAAAGGAAAATAGAAGAATATAAGGTTCAAAAAAGTGAGTATCATCAAAAGCAAAAAAATCAGATAGTTAATGAAAGAACGAAGATAATGAAAGTAAACCAAGCAACGGAGGGTATTGAAGAGTTATGTCAGAAAGTGTAATGCAAATTGTATAAGCTATAAAACTCATCAAACACTTAACCTTCGTTATAGTACCACCAAGTAGCAGTAGTTAGCCCAAATCCCGAAAAAAAAACTTTGTCTCTAAATGTGAGTTCAGCTGTTTGCTCTGACTCTTGTTGGTGTTGCTGTTGCTGTTTTCTATCCTTTTGCTTTATTGCTTGGGCTCTTAGTTGTTCTCTAGCTTCATTTATGATTCTTGACTTAGACTCAGCACTTGCAACAGCTTGTGCTTGGACTTTGCCTGTGTTTTGGCTTTTGATAGCTGACAGAATTAGGTGCCTTTGCTCTTCGATTTGCTTGGCTTGTAACGCTTCTCTTTGTTCTTTTTCTTTAAGATGCTGTGCTTCCTTCTGCATTCTAACCTTGGCAGCAGCGGCAACAGCTGCTGCACGTTCCACAGCTAGCTGCTGTGCGCGCTGTTCATTAGCAAGCCTTTCAAGCTTAGAGACCCTTTCTGCCTGAAGTCTGATTTCATCTCGAGCGTGTTGCTCCTGTACTTCTCTTTCAAGAGCTTTGGATTTCTTCAGAGCCTTCTTTTTCGAAGCTTCCTTGGACTTCAGTGCAGCGTTCCTTTGTTCATTAGCTATTCTTGCCTTAAGATCCTTTTTAATCTGTTCCTGCAGCTTTAAGTCCTGTTTGTCTTTGAGCGACCCGTGCTGGACAAAAGTAGGCATCGGTGGTCCTGAGTTTTGCAAGTCTGATATCGTGCTGGCAACACTTGAGTAGTTGCGGGCATCCGCAATAGGGCTCGAATCGTTATGCACCAATCTTTGCACAAGATCCATCTTACGCCCTGAAACTTTGAGTCCTCTCTTGCGGCATTCCATTTTCAAACCGTTCAAGTTCATTGTAGTGTATTTGGTGTTATTGTTGGCATCAAACAAGATGGTAGATTTCTTAGCGGTGGAATGGACATGTCTAAACGAGTCTTGCTGATATTGGAAAAGAGTGCCCGTTGAAGTTTCAACTGAGGCTACTGACTTCGTAATAACATTGGCTTCTTGCTGGGCAAGCAACCGCAAAGATGGTAGCGATCTGACTGTTCTAAGCATTCTGTTGTAGCAATATCTAGTAACCAATCACTGTAATTTCATTTGGTTAAATCTTTTTCTCTTTGATATTGTTGCTTTCAATCGTGTTTTTCCCAATGCGGCAAAACATAAACATACTTCCAAATACGGCAATATGTCAATACCTAAAAGCTCATGATATAGGGTCTCTGTTCAACGTTTCTTTAATTCAACTATGGTACGTGACGAAAGAGCGCCAATGTAGTGATTTGTAATGGGATTGGTGACAAGTATAACGTCAACATTCATACGGTCTAGCATTTCGTAGGCCGTCAATGCTGAAAGTTGGGAGGTGACAACATTTAAGTCTGACACCTGAGTGAGATGTGCCGACATGTCTATGATATGTGGCTCACCAGAGGAAGGACTGAAAGCAACCAATGCGTTTTCCAGTGGAGAGTACTCATCCAAAATCATTTTTATTGCAGAGTGAGAAATCCATCCGGTCAGGGTTCTGTCGTATTTGGATTTTAAAATCACTAATCCGTTATCGTCATCATCGTTTGAAATTACCTCTAATAATTGCTTGACTGAAATCAGTTCAGATTGATTAATTTCTTCGAAAGTGTTGACGCAAATTTCTTCTACTGTCAATTCACTGAATTTGGAAATCTCCATTGTACTTTCCAAATTCGATTTTATATACCCTCTATCCGTATAGGACAGCCAGTTTTCATATATACCAGAACTGTTACCCTGTAGGATATCATGCACGGTTTTTGAAACAAAAACACCAAGCATGAGCGGAACCAAGTAGGTAACAGCTCCTGATAATTCTAGCACAACAACAACAGCAGAAATTGAAGTGTTGGTAACACCCGAAAACATAGCAGCAGCCCCAACTAAAGCATATGAACCAGGAGAAATGCATGATTTGTTCTGTAACTTACATGAACTGAAAATGAAAGAGTCATTAACTCTTTGAAATTCTTGCATAAATTCACCAATAACCCTACCAATCAATGCTCCAATTGTCAGAGAAGGTAATAGCACACCTCCAGGTATTTGAGTAGCATAAGTGTAAGCAGTTCCAAAAAATAATATGATAAGGTAGTATATCAATTGAAGTGACAAATATGGACTATTGCATATAACAGGCGACTTAGAGGAGTCTTTTTGAAGATTACAATCAAAAAATAAAGTGCCTAGAAATTCAGACATTGTTAAGCTTGAAAATGGTAACAAATAAGTTGCTAGTAAACATACCAGAGAAACAAGCACCACTTCTAAAATCAGCATATTTTTGTTTTGAATATCAACATAAAGTGGCCTTAACCTATTTATCAGCATATGTAATTTATTAAAACCAATAGCCAAAAATCCTGAAACAAACCCAACGATAACATAGGGAATAGTTTCAATTAAAATCCAATTATTTTCGATTCCAACAGTGAATGAATCGTTAATAGTTACGACCTTAAAAGGATGCAGCTGATCAAATATGACCTTTGCAATTGATGCACAAACAAATCCTTGCCATAGTAGTGTGGAAAGTTTGGAACCAAACTTTAAACTTTCAATTGCAAAAAGTAGACCGCCAATTGGGGTTTCAAAAGCTAATGAAATTCCAATGACAAATCCAACAAACAAAAGCTGCCTAAGTCTCTCGGGGTTGTTTAGATTCTGAAATATTGAATATCTATTTGACAATCTTTTTGTTAGAAAGAAGATAACTCCACATGATATATGGATCAAAGGTCCTTCGTAACCAACTAACAAGTTACCGCTTGCAACAACAAATATTAAACTAAAAGCCTTTCTCCAGATGACATCAAAATCTAAGAAATTGTTGATCTCGGAACCTGCAATTATAACAATCAATTCACTGATATCAATTTTTGAAATATCGCCATTGGTGGAACTAATATAAGATGCTAAAGCGGAAAATATGACAGTTGAAAATGAAGCAAACATAAAATTAATAAAAGAATATCTGGTAATGGGACTCCATTGAGCTCGACAAGCCTGTTTAACATAAAATATGTTTGTTGAACAATGTCCATATTTAATATCGCTTAACCAAGTTGAAAACGAATCAAAGATGATTGTTGAGAATGACATCAACATACTCGCAAGTATAACAACAGGCCACTCATTTGCTCGTGAAAGAAATTCCTTGGCAAAATCTGCAGTTATTGACACCATTTACCTTCAAAAAAAAGATGTAGCTACTACAAGCATAAAGTAGTACGTAAAAAAAAATGAGATTTGATCTCTTTATTATTAACTATTATAATCGCAAGCAAAGACTTAACAAAAGATGTTAGACTGCAAATATATTAACAGACTTAGTGACTTTCCTTCTTTTTATTACTTTTGATGACGGCTTTTGATTTGTTGGAACACCAAATCCATCAAAATCAACGTATTTGTTGATTTCGTTCTCAAAATCATTACTATTGTTTTGATGTTCATCTGGATCCTCGTTTATATTCGATACTACAATAGACCTCATACTATCATCAATTTGCTTTGAGATAATGCCTAAATTGGAATAGAAGTATTTATCAATATCGTTATTATTTCTTGAATAATTGATAAAATACTTGCCCTTTGTCACAATGACATTGTTCATCAATAATCCATTACAATCGACATCAAATGGGACATAGAAAAATGATTTTCTAGCTTTCAATGTGAGAATCCCATCATAGAGTAAAACAGATAAAGAATTTGTGACAAATTTGGTATTCAACGTCAATGGCTTGGCATATCGACCCCTATTGCAAAGATTGTATCCTAAATGTTCCATTACGTTTTTAATAGAGAGCAAGTTTGGCTTTTCCATGGTGTTCAACCAAGTGATTATCTTCCTAATGTTGAAAATTATTCTAAGATCATCAGTAATGATCTCACCCTTACATCTCAGACAAAGGAAATCTTTGACAAAAGTATTGTCGTCTTTGTGAACTGCATAGCAAACTCGGTGAAAGTAAACGTTACATTCAGAACATTGAATTGCAGCAGAATACGAGAGTGGTTTGCTTGACTCACAATGGCAATTGATGAGTCCATCTTCGTTCCTCTGAGAAGCCACCTGCGTTTCCTGGAACTTTTGCGTGTCTTCTGAACCATTCAAAGTAGTTTCGTTATCATCATGCACAAAACTTTTTAGCTCTTTTGTTATTTGTGACATCTCTTCATCCAATGTGCTATCATCTTTTTGCTCTTCGTCTTTCTTTTCGTCTTCTTCTACAAGCGTTGCATCTTCCAGCAAATCAAAAGGGTCAATATCTTTAAATTTTTTGGCCTTTGCATACGTTTCTGGATCAATTGAGGCCAAAGATATGATCTTGGTACACAGCTGGTGATGCGGCGTGTCCATTTCACCACAATCCATGATATCGACGTCATCAATGTAGTCCACAGGAATTTTTAAAACTGCAGGCCTTTCATTGGAACAGTCTACAAACTTCTGAGGACAGTAGCTTTCAGTACACGTTTTGTTGAAGAGTAATTGCATTGAGAGGTACCTTTTGGCAGGTAGGTTTGGTAGTGATTGTGTGATGACAATAAACCTCTTTAGTAATTGTTGAATTTGTCTCCGTGTATTTTCTAAAGGTGAGACTTTGACATCCGTGTCAAAAACAACGCTAGGTCCCGACTCGCTGTAGCAAACCTTGAAGCAGTAAGTCTCAAATATTTCAAGTGGCTTCTCAGGATCTAATAGAATAGACAAATTGATTCCTTTCAAGAATTTTTTCCCTAATGAGTCTGAAATGGCACTATTAATCCAATCCAACAACCCATCTGCTTCACTTGAGCAACCCTTCTTAATTATCTTCATTTTGAGGCTGCTTTTCATGCCGTTATCGTCACCTTGCTCAGTTTCACCATTAACAAAAACACTGTCTTCAAAGTGGTTGTCGTCGAAAAAGCCTCGTAAAAAGGCTATACAGGAGAAAGACAGGTTGAGAACCTGAACTAGTGTTTTCTGGCTTTGCAAAAACGTGATCCGCTCACTCTGGCGGGACTTTTGTTTCAGCATTGGTAAGATAGAAGAATGAGCTCTGCGTTGAAGAGAGACCAAAATTTTCAAGCTGCGTTCAATCTTCTTCTTTCTGTTAATAGTTGACAGAGAATATAATGCTGTGTAGAGCCATCAAACCTGTTTTGAGGCCAAGTAGAGTCTCTAATGTTTTACTGAAAAGTACATTGACCACGAGCAGGTTCTGTAAAGTCAGATCATACAGTGAAACAGCTAAACCAGAAGATCCGAAGGTTACGTCGACAAATCTCTTCAACGACAGTGATCCTAGCAGATCACACATGTTTGCTTACACGTGGGGAACGTGGTTGAAGAATGACGAGATGGAAAAGGCCAAAAGATTTACTCCATTTTCGTTGCAAAGCTTGAACGACGTTATCAAGCGTTGTTGTAACATTGAAAAAGCAGGTTTGATTAATAAGGAAAACCCAGATGAAATCCGTTCGTTAGATGACAAAATCAACGTTTTGTCAAACAATTTGGGTTACTTCTTCAAAGACGCTAAACTTGGTAACATCAAACAAGTGGTTTCCCTTCATGAAGGTAAGCATCACAGAATTTATCAGATTAACGTTGAGAACGGTGAAGCTGATTCCAAGTTCATTTTGAGATTACCTTACTCGTTAGACTCCCAGATGTTTACTAAGAGAAAAATTCAAAGTGAAGTTGCTACGATGGATTTCTTGTCTGCTGTCATGGCAATGAAAATTCCAAGAGTTTTAGCATATTCTGGTGACGTTGACAACCAATTAGGCCACCCGTTTATTCTTATGGAATACATTGACAATGTGGAATCTTCACTAATGAAGATTTGGAACCCATTAGCTGATTCTGAAAATGACACTCTTCAAGACATAAAGGTGAAAGAAGAGCTAGAAAAAGTAATCGATCCAATTGCTGATTTTCAAAAAATCGTAAATGATTTTGTTTTTGACAACTATGGTGCTCTTTACTTTCAAAAGGATCTGCCAGAAGGAGGCGAGGTTGCATATGAAGGTCAAGATAGATGGGTTATCGGTCCAACTGTCGAAAGAGCTTATTATAAGAACAAAAATCACGTTCCACATGATGTGATTGAAAGACACGTTGGTCCATGGAAAAGAAGTCAGCCTTTGAAAATGATTAAGGATTTGGTTGACTTAGAATTACACAGTTTGAAAATAATGTTATCTATGGTTGACGCTCAAACAATTGTTGGGAACAGATTGGATATCGAGTCAGCAATTGAAGTTTACGGAAAATTCCAAAAAATTGCGGATCACTTATTTAATTTGGATACTGCAACTACAATTGTTCCAAACATGGAAGCATTATTAAAGCCAAGATTAAACATTGCGGATTTAGATCCAATGAATGTTTTGGTTAAGAAAAATGAATTTGAGTTCCTCGATTTCGAAAATTCTACAGTTAAACCTTTTATCCTATCAACGTATCCAAAATTTATTGAATACAATGGTGCAAAAATTTTCAATTTGAAAGAAGAAATTGAAAACTACGAGGAATTAGATGACTTAGAAAAGGAACAATATAAGTTTATGTTCAAAAGAACAAGAAACCAATTTGTTTGGGAATTAGCTTTGAACCAACGTTCAAAGGATTTACTGGGTGTTATCTCACCTGCAGTTAAGTTGATAAAGTCAGCTTACAACGCATCACTAGAAGTCAGAACTTTAAAGGACTATCTTTATGTACAACACGGACTTATTGAACTATCGATGATGTGGGATACCTACAGCAAAAACGGGCTTATTCCAGATGTACCAAACCCAATTAAATTCACCGAAGAGGAATTACAGCTATACCAAGAAAAATTCAATGCTTATCAAATTGAAGTGACTGCAACACCATTTGCAGCTACTGGAGGTTGGGTTCCTCAAGATATGTTTAATAACCTTTTGAAACAAGAAATGGTGGTTAAGGAAGGTGAAGAGTGGAAAATTAACACCGAAAAAGTCCTTGAATAGGTTATTACCAACCTGCTATTCATGTATATATGTATATATTGTCAGTTTATTTTTTAAATATTATTAATTTTTGAGTAATCAAGTGTATGATTTCATTTATATGTATTATACAGAAATAAAGAACTTTATAGTAATGGCTGAAACTTCATTAAAATGCGTTTGTTAGCGTTAGGCCCTTGGGGACGCGGTAAAGGTAAATATCTCCCACTTAAAGCATCATTTTCGTTCTTATGGTTTTTTTCTCCTCTTTCATCATCTTTAGCCAATTTATAACTACTTTTATCATTATTTTGGCTTTCATCATTTATTGCTGTGGTTTTGTCTAACTTTGAAATAGAGTGATTTGATATAATCTTAGGGGTAAAAGAAGGTGAATGGTTGATGACAGGAGCCATATTCAAAGTTGGCGTAGACTCTCTTTTATGATATGTATCCTTGCTAGTTGCTTTTTGCTCATAGTTCAAATTCAAATAATCTTGAACAACATTGGTAAAAATCAATTCTAAAGCTATTTCTTCATTTGGATTTCCCCACATTGAATTCATTCTAAGAGTTCTTTCAAGCTCAAAATCAGATCGAAAAACTATTTTTGTTTTGACATCTCTTAAATGCAAAACTCTTGTCGAATTAACAATTCCAAATGCGTTTTTACAATTTGAGATCAATTCCATTATGGTCGGTGGAGCGTTTGATTCATTTTTGTAGTGGAAGATCAATTCCTTTTGCTGAAATTTGATTTTAACTGGTGTCACCAGCTCACGTTGCCTCAAAGATGGTAGACTGGGCAAATTTATGTCGCTAACACGGTGATGATTATGGTTCCGATGGTGTGATGACATTGCTGGTGGAGGGGGTGGTAATGGAAGCTCGCTTGTGGATAATGGGAAATCGACCTGATTAGGAATAATTGAATCAATAATAGATTTTTCATTTTTGAAGTAACTCTCCCTCACTGCATTTTCTTCACCAGTTGGATCTCTAGTCAAAATTGGAAAATCTTTTAGAATGGTATTGTGGAAAATATCACAGAGAGGATTCAGAGTTACATCAAAACCAAAATCTTTGCAGCAAGCGCCAATTAGTCTTTTGAACAAACCTGCTGCCAAGTAATCATTCAAACCGTTAACTTCAAGAGCGTTGGAATCTAGTTTTTTAATGATTGTGGATAAAGTTTGATTTGATTTTAGTCTCGTTTTTATGTATGAAGAAGAATCTGGCAATAAATGGTCGAACCATCTCTCTAAAGTTAGTAAAACAGTTGAATTGATACAAGAAGTCCCTAGTTCTTCCAATAGTTCTAAATTCACATTATTCTTAACATTAGAGGAGAATTCAAAACAAGTTCTGGACTTTTTGATTGTCTGTAAGATCTTTGTGGCAGATTTGTGGAATTTTGGATCTGAGTAAAGCTGCTTTAGAGAGGGTAGCCTGTCAGTTTCAGGTATTATTGGGGCAATTAAAGAATTTACAGCAAGCCTGGAGACTTGCTCCTCCGGCTTAATGTTAATTTCCTTTTTATTTCGTTCAGTGCTGTCGTCTTCTTCATCACTTGAATTTATCAGTGACAGATACTTCATGTTATTGTGGTTGTTATCGTCAATTTTCTGTCTTTTGATAGCGACTTCTTCTTCATCGTCGTCATCGTCATCGTTATTATTACTGCTATTACTGTTATAGCTTGATTTCTCTTTTTGCTTTATCAAGCTGATTTCGTGTCGTTTTTGAGATCTCTTTTTATTACGTCGAACACTTTGAATCGCCAATCTTACGAGTTTATCAAACTCTCCTAGCGTATCATTAGGAAAGTTAAACTCCTGCATCAAGGTTTTAGCGCAAATTTGAATCTCCTCATCCTGTTCACTGGCCTTTTTTGAAGATAGTGATAATGCATCAACTAATTGTAGTCGTCTAGAGCTGAATTTTCTCCATAAATGTTCATCGGTGAACTTCAGCTTATCCCTGATAATTGATGTTGCACCCTTTGAAGACTTAAATGACATAACCTAAGGAGTGTATTTAAGAAAATTCAAAAATCAGAGATGGCTCTTGCTGATGATTAGGAGTCATCAAATGGTTAATTAATCAACAAAAATAATTACCCGAATTTTTATTCGATGACTAAATTTGACTAAAGTGCTCATGATAATCATTTAATGATCAGCAGTCAGAGCCCAGATAGCATATAAAAGTATGCATTTGATTAATAAGACTGGTGCTTTGTTTAGGCAGTATTTTTGTGAACGTGGATTCATGCATCAAAATAAGATTACAAAACATATTTTAGTGAAATCACCATTTACGTCGTTTTTACTATTTATATATCGATGATATTCGAGCTCTAGCTAGCAGAAATTCAATTCTTTTGCTAAGTATGGTTGCCATAATTTTTGAGAGTTAAGACTACCAAGAATTTTATTTTATTTTAGATTTAAGCTAATATATAAAAAAGCAACTATTAAATTATATTATTGAAATTAATATTAAAAATTTATTAAAAGAACCCAATCCAAACATGGTTGTATTGGTGTCTTTCTATGTCTAATATACTAAATTGATTAAGGTATTTCCGTCATTCAAATGTTTTAGAATTTTGATTTTCTCTGATTATTGTTATTATTATTATTATTATTATTATTACTGTTATTGTTATTGTTAGTGAAAAAGTGTCAACTATTTATCGTTTGAAACAGATTCAGTTGTATCAACTTCATCATCCTCTTCATCATCAAATGCACTGAAATTTTCTTTACAGAATCTCTTTCTTAATGATTTACCCCACTTGTAGAAGGCAAAAGGAAGTGCAATCATTGCAGTTGTGATAAATGCAAGTAACCATGAAGCCCAATGCAAACCTAATTTATGATACATTTGCATTGTAAATAATGGGAAAGCAGCACCACCAGCAGAACGTAAAAAGACCTTTGTTGCTAAAGCAGAAGCAGCATATTTAGCATAGGTATCAATAATATAATTATTCAAAGAATAGTAAATTAAAACCATACCGTAACCAAAAGCAAGACCAGAGGAAGCAGGACCAACCCAAAAAACATTCTTTTCACTTGTTGCACCAAGAATCCAAAGTGCAATTGCAGGGAATGGGGAACCAATCATTGCACCAACTAATCTATCTTCAGGGGTTGGTTGACGTCTATGACAAACTTTCACATATGCATTTTCAATTAGAGGAGTTGTTAAAAGCGCAAAAAAGGCACCAATAAGAATTGGGATTAACACCATACCAATTTTAGCATCGTTAAAACCATAAAGCTCACCAAAAACAACAGGGTAAGCAAAGAAGAATGCGTAAAGCAAGGAATAAATTAGGCAAACATAGAAGCAGATCATATCAAGAACAGGTTCAGTTGCAGCAAATTTCAAAGGTCTAATAAGACAAGATTCAATAAGTTCTTTAAGTGATAGGCCAACAGCTTCTTGTTCAGTCATGATCTTTTCATTACCAGTTTCCTTTCTTAATTTCTTAGCTCTTCTCTTTAAAATGACAGGAGCATAAGTTTCAGGAATCAAGGAACCAACGATCCACATTAAACCTGCAAAGGCGAAATTGACCCAAAAGATCAATGAGATTCTACCATCATAAGTTGAGATGAAACCACCGACTAGCGGACCGATGACAGGACCACCATAAGGAGCGGCAGCAAAATAGGCAATGGCTTTACCTCTAGTTTCAGTTGGGAACATATCAGAAATGGAACCACCGACATTGGCAAGACCGGAAGCGGCAAAGACACCACAAAGGAATCTACAAACCAAGATGGTACCGATGTTTGGAGCCACAGCACAGGGTATGTTGAAGATGAAGTAAAGACCAAATGAGATGAAGTAAACCGGTTGTCTACCGATTTGTTCAGATAATGGAGACCAGATCAAAGGCCCCACTGAGAACCCAAGGACCATTAGCGAACAAGACAAAATGGACACTTCAGTGGAAACGTGGTATTTCTCACTCATTGCGCCTAGAGAACCAGTGACAATAGAGGAACCGAATGCGACACAGACCACCATGAGGGAAAAGAGAATTGTGTAGGACCATCTTGCTAAGGCACTCCAGTTGTGGGGATTTTCAGGGTCGTTCAGTGTGAAGGTGACGAACTGAATTTCAGGGTCGAAAGGAGTCTCTTGAGGCAATTGCGATGGGGATTCCTCTGTTTCGGATATGGGACGAGAGAGCTGGGTTTTGGTTCTACCTAGCTCCTGAAGTGTTTGCACCGGCACCAAACCCGTTTGTGTTTCCATTGTATATTCTTCAGGGAACATAGGGGCGCTGATGTTCTGGGGTCTGTTGACGTCCACAGCACTCACCGTCTTGGACAACCCTCTGTCTCTT
The DNA here is from genome assembly GCA_003705435.2 of Saturnispora zaruensis. Lineage (NCBI taxonomy): Eukaryota > Fungi > Ascomycota > Pichiomycetes > Pichiales > Pichiaceae > Saturnispora > Saturnispora zaruensis. Next base: position 79,775 of record PPIM02000011.1, on the reverse strand, counting down.
AGAGACTTCGAGGTCTCAGTTCTCACCATTCTTAGCGACTCTGCTCTAGACAGCGTTGACGAAAGGTTTCCTGACAACTGGGACTGTGCGTCCTCTGGGTCGTACACCTGAGGCTGCAAGTTGCCCTGGTCATCTTGCTGCGAGATCTCATCTGAAGAAACAGACGTTCTTGAAGAGATATTTGTTATTATATCTTCTTCTGTCATATACTAAGCTATAGTGGATGTATAGATACTCTATGTATATAATAAGATATTTTTTGTTTTCTCTTTTTTTTTTTGCTTTCTAAAGAAATGCTAGCTCTATCAATTGATCACTTGGCTATGTAAGTAAAAAGGAATTGATTGATTTATAAGTCTAGTCAAGTCAAAATTTGTTGATCTTGCTATACGAACACTAGATCTACTCACCAATACCAACAGGCCACTGTTTATTTATATGGGAGAGAAAAAAAAAATTCGAGGCACATTAAGCACAATATACTTCCCAAAAGGGCTCACAAAAAAATTTTTTTCCGCGCATTAAACAAAAGTAGCTCATTATGGAAGTTTAGAGGCACAAAAGGTGAACGGAGAGGATCAATAAGAGAGTGTGAGAGCATAGCAAGTAGTTGGATATCTCAATGAGTATCAACGCACTAGCTAGTTGGTTTTCACCTTTGCATGTTGCGTCAATCCCACTTCATCGCCACGCTAATTCAGCCTCGCTGTGTTTACGTGCGCGCCATAAAGGGAAATATTACGGAAGACGCTCATCCCGCTCGATTTATTTGTCGAAAGCAAAACAACAAAAGGCTTTACAGAACCCAGATAACTAAACAATAAAGTTGGCATACACACCAGGGATGGGGGCTCAAGCCTTGCCATCATCGCCATCCAATGCTTCCAGGGTTCTGGCAAGTGGCAGAGGGTTTTAGTAGCATTTGAGTTAATTTTGTGCAAAATCAAGAATAATTTTTAATAGCGCGTTTACAATAAAACGTGCAATACGACAAAGTGTGAACTAGGGGAAAGAAAAGGGTTGAAGGCATGTGGAACTTTCTAGAACAATCATAATTCTACACTGGCTGTTCTCTTACACTTTATAGCAATGATACAAGGGTAAATGATCAAAAATCTGAAAAGATGATTTGTGGATTTGTCAATATGTAAACCTATTGTTTGCTCTAGACCCCGATAAAACCTTCTCCAATTTCACATTGATACTATTACTGATAAGTATACCGATTGCTACATTGTTAACACAATATACCCGATGGCTACTAAATTTTTTTCTCGCTAAAGAGCTTCACATAGACTGGAAAATGAAAAAAAAAAAGCTATCACGTGACCCTTTTTCTCTTGTCCCCTCTCCCATCTATGTATAGCTTAACAGATATCTCCTTTGTAGTGTGTTGGAGTCGGTGGCCGACATGGCAGCTTACAGGCGGCCTAATAGCGGCTGGAGTTCCGTAAAAAGCCCTTCCCCGCACGAGACCCTTTCCCATATCGCCGCGGGGGAGTGGGGAGCTGCTTCGCAAGGAGAAGAAGAGCGAGAGCAGGATTCACGTGACGCGCACTGACACTGCCTTGGCACCCATGCCAGGTACACGGGTACACAGGGCATGGTGCCAAGGCGGTGCAGGCTGCGGAACTCCGTGGGCGCGAATCTGAAGCAGAAAAAAACTTTCTAGCGGCGCCAAGAAAAAGAGAGAGAATGTGCAGAAATGAGGTAGATGTGGTTAGATGTCGAGTAAATATTGGTTTCTTGAAAAAATGAGTAAGTTGGCTACATCTATGAGCGTTTAGAATCAAAGCAGGCAAAATGCGGTTTTATGATCGTTTCTTTTTAGCCACTTGTTGGCATTTATTCTCCTCTATTTGGATGTTTCGCAACTCCGAAATCCGGCGCGCAAACTCCGTTAGCGTCTCTTCTTGTGCACCTCTTTGACTATTCTACAATACATTACCCCAGTTATTACGGCTGCTGCTATTGTCAGGTACATTACGGGGTAAAAGGGTGACTTCATCGACAGCTCGATAATAATTGGGCTTTTCATTATAAATACACGTCACATCGCACACAGTAAATAGACGAACTTTGTAGATTGTAGAAGATCATCGAACACAAGAAATGACAGAAGCTATTAAGAGTGGATTGTTTGAGTCTGCCAACTCTAACAACTCGCTATCAAACTCGTCCATCAACTCTAAGTCAAGCGACGACAACTACAGCACAGTACCAGAAAATGTGCTTTCAGGCTACACCGAAGACGAGGTGATGCAGATGGGACGCGACTACGCCAGGCAGCACGAGCTAGACGAAGAGCTCTTTGCCAAGGCTGCGGCCATCGCCAGAAACCCAACGGGCTTCAACTCAATGGAGTTCTTAGAGGAGAGCCAAAAGCAGATCCTCCAAAACGAAATCGACCACCCATGGAATGTGCCTAAGAAGCTTATTTGGTTGGCGGCTACTGCCTCCATGGCTGCGTGTGTTCAGGGTATGGACGAAACCGTCATCAACGGTGCCAACCTCTTCTATCCAGCTGCTATGGGCATCGGCTCCGGTTCTGATAGAGACAACTGGCTTGTCGGTTTGGTAAACTGTGCTCCTTACCTCTGTTGCGCGTGCGTGTCTGTGTGGTGTACTGACTTCCTTAATGCTAAGTTCTCCAGAAGGGGAACCATTTTCATCTGCTGTATTTGGGGTACCCTCTGCTGTATCTGGTCTGCTTTAACTAACACCTGGTGGCATTTTTTCATTGCCAGATTCTTCTTAGGATTTGCTATCGGCCCAAACTCAACAACTGTGCCTGTCTACACCAGTGAATGTGCTCCTGCCAAAATTAGAGGTGCTCTTGTCATGAACTGGCAAATCTGGACCGCTTTCGGTATCATGCTTGGTTACGTCTTCTCCTTAGCCTTCTACAGAATTCCTGCTCATGGTATTGGCGAAGGTCTCTCATGGAGACTCATGGTCGGTTCTGCTTGTTTACCTTCAATTGTCATTCTTTTCCAAATTCCTTTCTGTCCTGAATCTCCTAGATGGTTACTCGGTAAAGAAAGACACCTTGATGCCTTCAATTCCTTTGCTTCTCTAAGAAACACCGATTTACAAGCAGCCAGAGATCACTTTTACGCTTACGTTTGTATTGTTCAAGAAGGTTCAACCACTGGCTCTTTCTTCAACAAAATCAAGGAAATGTTTGCCGTCAGAAGAAACAGAAACGGTGCCTTGGGTGCTTGGGTTTGTATGTTTATGCAACAATTCTGTGGTATCAATGTTATTGCATACTACTCATCAACTATTTTCAAGGATTCTGGTTTCAGTGAACGTGATGCTTTGATCGCTTCCTGGGGTTTCGGTATGTTGAATTGGGTCTTTGCTTTACCAGCCGTTTTCATGATTGATAAGTTCGGTAGAAGAACCCTTTTATTGTTTTCCTTCCCATTAATGGCAGGTTTCCTTCTTCTAGCTGGTTTTGCTTTCTGGATTCCTGAAGAAAATAAGAATGCTCGTGTTGGTGTCATTTCCCTTGGTATTTACTTATTCACAATTGTTTATTCCTCATCTGAAGGACCTGTTCCTTTTACTTATTCTGCTGAATGTGCCTCCTTGAAAGTTAGAGATGTTACCATGTCTTTTGCAACTGCAACCTGTTGGTTTTTCAATTTCGTCTTATCATTAACATGGCCATCTCTCTTAAAGGCCTTTAAGGCTCAAGGTGCTTTTGGTTGGTACGCTGCTTGGAATATTGCAGGTTTTTTCATGGTTTTATGGTTGTTACCAGAAACCAAGGGTCTCACCTTAGAAGAATTAGACAGAGTTTTTGATGTACCAACTTACAAGCATGCTGCATACCAAACAAGGGCTTTATGGATTGGTGTTCAAAGATCATTATTGAGAAGAGACGTTCCTAAATTACCTCCATTATATGAGCAAGACCACGTTTCTGTTCCTGATGATTGGGAGAAGCATCAAGTTGCCCACATTGAATAAACTAATCATTCATTTTACTATAACGACTAACATATATTCATTTTTTTCTATCTCTTCTACACCACCAAAGCTCTTTTTTTTTTCTTCCTCTTCTTGGTGGTAAATCACTCAAGACTCTACTAGATAAAGTTTTAACAATAATTAACTATTTAATTATTTAATTTTGTTCTTATAATAATAATTTAACGATTATAATGATTACTACAGATAGCCGATTGTAACTATGACTTTGATAGCTTAGAATTCTCATTCTTTAACCTTTCAATTTCACCCTTTAGTTTATTATTTATAATATCAACTTGCTTATTCTTCTCCTCTCTCACTCTCAAAACTTCAAAGTTATTTATAAAATTATCTAGCTGCACTTGTAATTCATCTCTCTCTTTTATCAAACTCGTCTTTATTTCATTATTTTTACTAATTAAATTCTTAACTCTCATAGATTCACCATTGAGCTGCTGAAAATTGGTCAAAATCTCGGTATATTTATTTTTTGAATTAGCTAAGTGATTGGATAACTGTTCATTAGTTTCCGTAAGGTGACTTAGTTTGTCGCTGTCAATTTGTGTCTCAAATATATGATCAAATTCTATTTGAAACCTTAATAGTTGAAATTTTTCAGTCTTGTTCAAAAACGGGATTAATTTCAATGGCCCATAAATGATTAATTCATCTATTATCTTGTTTAGTTCGTTTTTAGAATACCACTCTTGCATTTTTGCAAGCCAATATTTTTTATCTTTAATGAATTGGCTCGGATTTTCTTTCTTGAAATTCAGTGCTAATTCAACAACCTGATCTATATTTGATTCCTCAATTGATCTGTACAAAACGAACAGGAACTGTTTACTGTAGTCAACGTCATCAGTACCATCATTCAAAATGAACTTGTGAATTATGAATGCCATTGTCAGTGTAATGAGCTTATCACCCGTTATAAGTAAAATTGATACAACTAACGGATTGACATTTAAATCACTTTTGAAATTCATTGTTTTTAGTAGTGAATATATTGTTAACAAATCTAGCTTAAACTGGTTTAGGATTTCCTCATCTTTGTTTATAATTGATGATTCAAATAAGTATCCGAGTTCATTTATAACATCATTAATTCCGTTTTCGATCTGTTCGTCTTTATTGGTGCCCTCAATCAGATCTAAAATTGAATTGTCAATTACATTTGTTTTCAGCAAAATATTGTACAGCTGGATCCGGTTGTCGGTTTCGTAGTTATACGATAAAACGTTTAATTTGGTGTTGATGAACTCATCATCAGTATTTTGGCCGCTGGTCAAATTCAAGTCGGTTTTGTTTAATGTCAAGCTGAATTTCTCAAACTCACTCAGTGTGAAGTTGATAAGAGACTCTCTTTCAAAGATCAACATCTTCAGCTCTTCGTTAATGCCTGCTGGCACAGAAAAGTTGTTGTTGGTCTTTCTCGGTGGTAAGATGGGCGCCCTTTTCGGTAGCTGTGGAGGTTCAGAGATGTCATTGATGACGCCGTCTTTGATGTTTGAAGCCGACTGCGGGCTTGAGGGAGCAAAGTGGATCCCCTCTGTGCGGTTTATTCTAGTATCGTTAGGGTTAAGGGTGTTGATTTCGGTAACTGGAGGCTCCAATGGCAGTCTTTGAAGACCGTCGATCTGCTGCTCTAACGGCATTTCTGGTAATTCTTTCATCATCAGCGACGTAGAGGGCACGTCTGCCACCCCAAATCCGTCTCTCACAGGCGATATGAGGCCCTTGTTGTTGTTCATTTTGTGATTGTCAGCTCTTTGTTCACATATAAGCATTACTAAAAAAAATTAAACTATATTAGCAGATATATATCAGAGTACACAGGTAAAGTGCAAGACCGCTACGATGGCTTGCTGGTGTTGGTAATATTACAAAAGCCCATTATATGCGTCTGAAACCCAGTCACATTCACGTTCTCCCTTGCTAACGCACACAAATCCTTCAAGATCAGGAAACACACACTTCACCTGCGAGTTAGGAAACGGACAAGGACAGTCTAGCGGGCCGTCGACACAGGTCAGCGTATCTTGACACACATACTTGTCGCACGAGCTGGACATGAACGTAGCTTCGTGATCGTGCAGCTGCTGGTTTTGCTGCTGCTGTTGTTGTTGCTGTTGCTGGTGCTGCTGATGGAAAAACTGGTCAAAGAACGCCTGCGATGTGCCCGCCAGCGCAACCAGACACCACCATCTCGTCACTACACCACTGGCCATTGCTGTCGTCTAGTGTTCTAAGAGAGTTTATAACACGTCAGAAGAAGATTATTTTTTCAGCTTGTCCTCTGTATCTATATCCTTTTCCTAAAAATGAACTGGCTTATTGGGTACAATGCGCTCTCTGGAGCGTTGTGGAGTTTTGCGCTCTTGAATGTGGTGGCTACTTACATCACGTTCCCAGAAGACGTGTTTCAATTGACTTACAAGTGGACTACGGCGATCCAGTGTCTGGCTATTGTGGAAATCATCAATTCCGCCACTGGTGTTGTCAGATCGCCGTTGTTCACCACGGCCATGCAGGTCAGCAGTAGGCTCTTCGTAGTGCTAGGCATTTGGACCGTTCTTCCGTACGCGGAGGGAAACTACTCGCTGGCCTACTTGACCGTTCACGTCGCCTGGTGCGTCACCGAGGTCGTGAGATACTACTACTACGCTTTGAACCTCATGAACGCGCTGCCTCCGTGGCTCGAGTACATCCGCTACAACCTCTTCCTTGTGCTCTACCCGCTCGGCATCTCAAGTGAGTGCTACATGGCCTACAAAGCTCTTCCAGAAGCCTACCACTTGTCTCCGTACTATGCCCTGTTTATTGTTGTCGTGTTGCTTGCTTACGTGCCTGGGAGCCCTGTCCTTTACTCGCATATGCTCAAGCAGAGATCTAAGTTCCTCAAGACAAGAAGCACGGCTGCCACCAAGAAGGACCACTAAGTAACCACCATTTATACTTCGTTACCTACATGCTCCTTCCTGTATACCATACTGAAAATTTTTTTCATCTTGTACATCAACTAACTCTTTAGACTAAAACCTCAGATACTGGAATAGTTATACGTGAATACGTGTACATTTGGCCGCCAGACTTGTAGACAGACCTAGAATAATCTCTCATAGCTTTTGTCCCCCGCTAAAATGTCACTTTTGAGAGCCCTAAAACAGGAACTCAATCTCTACGCTTCCGTTAGAATTTACAACAAGCCATACCTGGTTACCAAAGGAGACCTCGTGCATCTTCCGTTCAACATCAGAACCGCTAACGTTGGCGACAAACTCAGACTCAATTCCATCGACACTGTGGGCTCTAGAAATTACACCGCTAACGAAGTTGTCGATTCGTCAAATGTGCTAATCGAAGCTACCGTTGTGGAAAAGTCAAGAGCTCCTATGACTGTTAAAGAGGTCACCAAAAGGAGAAACCGTCATGTTAAGCACATACTTAACAAACCGGCCTACACCACTTTGAGAGTCTCCGAACTCAAATTAATCAATTGATTTGATTACCATGCAGCTTATATCATATCGTGCCAATATATCTAGTCTCTCTTGTCTATATAAATCTCTGTTTAACTATCTTAAAATGTTAATTCATTTCTCTACTCTTACTACTGTTTTATGTTCAATCAATTTTTCAACCTTTCCTGTCAACATGCTTTTTTCATCCAAGCATAGCATACATGACGAAGGTCCCCCCAGTGAAGCTCACTGTGGACACATCGTTTTTAACTGTCAATGAGAATACTAGTCTGCCTCACCCAGACGATTCCTTAAAGCGAAGAAACAGAACTATTCATCAAAAGCCGAATGTTAGTCCGTTGTACGACCAGGTGAACTACAAGACGTTGTATAAATCAACTTCCAACATAAACAACGACAGAGACAAAAATGATGATGACTCTACATTGACAGATGCTGGTAATGATCCTCAGCAAAGTGTCATTGGCGATAAGAATACTAATAATGTCAATGACAATAACGATAATGATGATGATGATGATAGTGAAGGCTTCTTTGATCAGTTTGGCACATTTGCACAACCGTCAAATGTAATAACGAATGCTCAATCTAATTCCAACAACGCTGTCAATAATAGCAGTGGTGATACTATAAATACTAATCCCAATATCACCAAAAAGCATTCATCAAATTCAAGTCTTGACTCCACAAAGTCATTCCACAGGCACACTAACTCAAACGATTCAAATACGCACAAGAGATCAACATCAAGGGGCTCAATTCATGAGTATGCTTCAAGCTCCTCAAAGTCATTTTTCAAATTCTTTAAGAAGGGTTCTATAAGTAACAACAATCTCACTAATATCACCACTAATACACATAATAATAATATCAATAACACTAATAGTTACATTAGTCAACAGGCGCAAACACCCATTCTTAGCAACAATGGTAGCACAAACTCGTCACCCATTTCTCCAGTAGCTTCCATCTCTTCAAAATTCAGTAAAAGGAATTCGTTAGATTTCAGAAAATTAAGTCCTTTGATAATTGAAAATGATAACACTAGTGATCAATTTACGACAAGCTCAAAGAAAAAGTTATCGAGGTCTTCTTCTCTACTACGATCTTCCACTAGAAAATCAAATAAAAAAGTTAATTTACAACAACAAAATCTTCAGCAACCAAAATCTGCAACTTTTGAGAAAATAGGCCCTGTTGGTAAGTTTCCAAGTCCCATTGGTGTGACAATTCCTGTTGTGACTTCAAGTACCATACATTTACAAGGAGAATCAAACTCAACAACATCAAAATCTTCGTCTTCGCCTCTACAAACGCCAAACTTGATAAATGAAATTGACAGCTCATTCTATCCGAAGGTCAAAATAAACAAAAAATTTATTCTAGTTACAAATGATCACAAAATTTGGAAAAGCATTGATATTTCTAAAGTCCAAAATATATACGATTTCAAATCTCTTTTGAATTTAGAGTCATCTTTCAAACTATTTTTGACTGACTTTGGTTTATCTAATGATTTATTAGGTGAAAAGTTGAATGATGATCAACTAAAGCTCATAGTGAAAAAATTAAAAGATGACTTGGATAAAACTCATTTCAAATTTTATACACTAGCTCCTAATCCTTCTCCTCAAAAGAAAAATAAACAAAGAAAGAACGAATACTTACTATCATTTTTATCTGAAACAAATGAGGATTCTAGTTTATATAATACACTATCTCATCCGAATTCTATGAACTCAGAATCAAGTCTGGATAAATTTTTGGCAACTCCTCAGCATTTGATTTCAACTAATAAAAAAGATTCTTCGATTGATTACTTGAACTTCAAAGATTTCCCTGAAAGAAAACCATCTCTAACAAGAGCAAGATCCATAACACATTCCTCAGTCGCTAGCACTCCTCCTCAACCACTTCAAAATCCTACATTCAATAATAGCATTTCTCCTGCCTCTGGCGCTGCTCATAATGATTCAATCAACCATAATTCCAATAACTCTACATTTAGAGTCATAAAACCAGATAACAGATTTGTTGATTTTGACAATAAAAGAACAACCCCATTTGCTACTACAACAAGACCTAAAAGAAATCCTCCCCCTCCTCCACCTTCGACATCAACAACAAATGCACCGCCACTTCCACTATCATCAATAACGCAACCAGCAGCATCTATTCAACCACCTTTGCTGCAACCTTCAGTTTCACAAACGTCCCAGTATTCTTTGCCTCCAAGTCCTGGTTTAAGTGGTGTTGGCTCCATTAGTTCGAAGAATTCAAATTCTTCTTCCAATAAATTGAGCGGAAGAACATTCAATAGAAAACAATTACAAAGGTCAAATACACAAATATCAATGTTTAGTTTGTGCAATAATACCACTGAAAATATTGACCCATTCTCAGAAAACAAGATCACATTTAATTCTTACTCCGATTCGGATTCTGGTGTCAGTTCTGGTAAAGAAAATCAAAAAAGCTCAAGCGCTAGTCGCTCAAAGAATGATGCTGCCAAAGAGGATTCTGACAGCGATGACGATGAGAGTGATGATGATGATTTTGGTTTATTTGCCAAAAAACCTGAAAGTATTGACTTGAATATAAGGCCAGCTCCTGAAGTGCTTTATAATAATTTAGAAGTATTTTTTCCACAAACTGATTTGGATCAGTTGATTATTAATGACGGCATTCAAAGAATGAAAAGTATCAGAATCGTTGCTCAGGAAGCCAATCAAAGAATTGCAAGTCAACCTCAACAACCTCTTCCTCCACCTTTACTGACAATAACTAATTCAAATTCAATTTTGCCTGCATCTGCTAGGTTGAGATCAGGGACTACTGGATCCATTTTACGAAGAAAAAGTACTAAGATGTGGGGCCAAAAAGTCATTGAAGTACATCGTGGTGAAAAAATAGAAACAAAGAGAGATTTGAATGGTACAATCAAAGAATTTGCATGGATTAAGGGTGCGCTGATTGGAGCCGGAAAATTTGGTTGTGTATTCATTGCAATGAATTTGACAACTGGTGAATTAATTGCTGTCAAGCAAATGAATAATAAAAATAAAACTTTCAATAGGGAAATTGATTTACTTGGTAATCTTGATCATATTAACATCGTTCAATATCTTGGATGTGAGATTGGAAATTTAAACTCTTATATCTTTTTAGAATATGTTTCTGGTGGGTCCATTGGTCACTTACTCAGAAAATATGGCAAGTTAAATGAGAAGTTAATTCAATTTTTAACAATTCAAATGTTTCATGGATTGAACTACATTCATTCATCGGGTATTTTACATTGTGATTTGAAAGCAGATAATTTATTGTTAGAAAAAGATGGAACCCTAAAAATATCTGATTTTGGAATTAGTAAAAGGACCAAAGACATTGATTCACAAATGGAATTTCAGGGTACAGTGTTTTGGATGGCACCAGAAATTATAGATGAACAAAATTATGACTCAAAAGTCGATATTTGGGCTTCTGGATGTGTTTTAATTGAAATGTTCACTGGTGATAGGCCTTGGAAATCATTTGAAATTGAAGCTGTGTTATACAAATTAGGCAAAGAAAAGATAATACCACCAATACCAAAAGAAACTAGAAACAATATGACCACTTTTGCGAAGAATTTCATCAGTCTATGCTTGAAAATTGATCCAAAACTAAGACCAACAGCTGGCGAATTACTGAAGCATAAATTTTGCTCCAGTTTCAACGCAAATGGTTTCAAATTTGAAAATTCCAATTTATCACACAGAATGCTTGAAATCGAAAATATGGAAAGTGGCAAATTGGCTCAAAGAATGAAGAGTATTGTTAGAAAACTATAAAAGTAACTATCATTTACACGCTTAATTTTTTAATAATGAATAAATTTATTTGATTTGACATCAAACTTCTCAAACCATTCACCTAAGTTATCATATAGAGCCAAAGAATAGATATCAAATTCTTTGCAATCCTGTACATCAACATTATCATATCCCCATAAATCAGAAAGATAAATGGCGTTATTGTTGTAAAGTAAAGCATAACCTTTTTCTTGTATAACTGAATCTTTGGCGCTTATCTCTGTTTCCTTAAGTTCAAAATCAAAAGGTACCAGGATGGCAATGATAACAGATAAGGAATCTTGAGTGTCTGATTTTACAATGTCACCACTTTGTAATTTATATTTGGACTCGAGGGGCTTTAGCCTGATATTAAAATTAAAATAGTCATTGTATTGTCTTCTAAATTCATTTAAACCTGAGCCCTTTTCATTTCGTACTGCTAACTTATAATCATCAAGTTCATAAATTTTATCAAATGGATCAAAGTTTATGTAATCAAATAATTTCAAACAATTTATTGAGCTTGAAATTAATGGATCTAATTGCTTCTTAATGTTGAAGCAATCGTAAATTATTTTATATTTCAAATTGTTGTTAACACATTTTCCAAAACTTAAACACTGTTTGTACATTTTGCCATCTCTTCTTAGTCCAACAATATTATTTTCGGTATCATAAGATACCTCTGAATCGTTATGATAAAATAATAACAACGTTGACTCCATAATGTTCATGAACACAAACCTCCTCCAACTATATTTATTTATTAATTTTACATTACTTTCGTGCTTTTGCAGCTGGACAAACATATCGTGAAAAATTGGATAATTTCCAAATATATCTGATTCTTCTTTGTCAAAAACGCTGATACCCCTTAATGTGTGAACAATGTAATACATCTGGGACTTTTGTTTGTGCTCATCAAAAATTTCGACACCTATTGATAATTCATTCATCACAACATTTGAGATGTTTAGCAACTTACAAAACCTTAATATGATTGAATTATACACCATTGGTGTTGGTCTTGCTAATCCTGCATAGATCCTTAGAACATAAGAACGTTCGAAATTTTCAAATGCTAATCGTGGAAATCCGCCGAACTTTGACCACTTATTGGTTTCTGTATTAAAAATCATCATGATCAGTTTGATATTATCAACGTTGTTTGAAGGAGTCTGTAACTTGTCCATTTCTGACCTGTATACTTTAATAACATTTTCTGTTACGGTGTTTCTAATATGAAGCAAATCATAGAATAGTGGGTCCATTACTGATGAGATAACGTATACCTCTTCCAATTGTAGATTTTCTATGTACTCATCGCTTGCATCTATCAATTTTCTGTAGTTATCGGTCCACAACTTCCTAGAGATCATTTCTAGCAGTATTGATGCAAAATGGACTCTTGGTAAGTTATCTAGCCTCTCTTTCATGAAATCCTTAAACTCTTCAAGGTAGACATATGCTTGGGGATCGTTATAGTAATTTTTCTGGCTGGACAATCTTCTAATCTCCATTCCCACAAACGGTATACACTCTTCATCACTCACTAGTTCATTTATGTCCGCTTCCAAGTGCTTTTCGTTGATTTGTTCATGTCTTTTCCATCTATATAATTTATCTATGACTTTGGCAACCTTTGTTTTCATTTTTAGCTTTTTGTTACAATAATCTAGAACAGCTCTGCCATCTTTTTGGTACTCCCATAGCCCCTCAATTGACATATAATTCCGCCAATGTGAACATTTCAAGAATGGCTCTTTATGAACTTTACTGATCCAAAATACATCAGATTTAAATATAATCAACGCCTTTTTGCTCAAAAGACACAAATTTTCTAAATCCCCAACACTAACATTGTCACTAATTACCTCCAAAACTTCTAGTGGCAAGTCTAAGAGTCCAATGGTCATTATTTGCTTAAAGTATATTGTTTCAGCAAAAGGTGCAAAACACCAACCTCATTTTGAGGGTCCTCTAAACGATTTGTGGCGCATGAAATTTTTCAAAAAATTTTCAGATCTTGAAAAAAAAATTTTTCTACTATAATAATCAGTAGATAGATTGCAAAGATTGGCTTAGAAAATGGGTAAAAAGGTTCAGAAAGCAAGTAATGAAAATAGAAAACAGACAAGAGATAGAGAAGCAGAACAATTGTCAGCTTTGAAGCAGAAAATTGAGCAATTAGATGCAAATAGTTACAAAAGTGTTAAAAAATTCAGAGATTTACCGTTGACAGCAAACACCATCAAAGGTTTGGAAAACTCTGGGTTTACAAACCTTACAGATATTCAGCAACAATCTATACCGGCAGGTCTAAAAGGGAGTGATGTCGTGGCATCAGCCAAAACAGGATCTGGTAAAACATTGGCGTTTCTCATACCAATGATTGAAAAATTAGCACATGAAAGGTGGAATGAAATGGATGGTCTTGGTGGTCTTATCATAACGCCCACTAGAGAACTTGCGATGCAAATTTACGAGGTTTTGCTGAAAATTGGTAAGTACCACTCTTTATCAGCAGGTTTAGTCATTGGTGGTAAAGATTATAAGTTTGAGAGTGAAAGAATCGGTAAAGTCAATATTCTTATTGGTACTCCTGGAAGATTGTTGCAGCATATTGACGAAAGTTCAACGATGCAGATAGATAATTTGCAGATGCTTATTTTAGATGAAGCAGACAGAATCTTGGATATGGGATTTAAAAAGACCATTGATGCAATTTTAGATCCATTGCCAAACGATAGACAAACTTTACTATATTCAGCAACACAAACTAAATCATTGAGTGACTTAGTTAGGTTGTCAATGATTGAACCGAAATACATTAATACTAGTGAAGACAATCAACTGAGCTTACCTAAAAGTTTGGAACAAAGCTGGGTGGAAATTTCACTTGAAGATAAATTGAATATGTTATGGAGTTTTATTAAATCACACCTCCAAGCAAAAATTTTAGTGTTTGTTTCTTGTTCTAAACAGGTCCATTTCATTTATGAAACACTAAGAAAATTGCAACCTGGTATACCTTTGATGAAACTTCATGGGCGTCAAAAGCAGAAGGCTAGATTAGAAACCACTGTCAAGTTCACTCAAAGTAAAAATTGTTGTTTATTTGCCACAGATGTTGTTGCAAGAGGTCTCGATTTTCCAGCCATTGATTGGGTCATTCAGTTAGATTGTCCTGAAGATGTTGCAACTTATGTACATCGTGTCGGTAGATGTGCCAGATTTGGTAGACAAGGTAAATCAATGCTCATGATTATGCCAAGTGAAAAAGAATTCGTCAACAAACTAGAATCAAAAAGTATAGAAATTAAGAAACTCAATGTCAAGAAATCGAAGATCAAAAATATTCAACCGCAGATTCAAAGTCTTTGCTTCAAAACAGCTGAGTTGAAATATCTTGGACAAAAGACTTTTATTTCTTATTGTAAAAGTGTTTATATTCAAAAGGACAAATCTGTTTTCAAATTAGAAAGCCTTCCATTAGATAAGTATGCATCAAGTTTAGGTCTACCAGGTATGCCAAAGCTTAAACTACCAAAAATAACAGAAGATAAGTTGTTGAAAATTAAGGAGAAGAAAAATATCAATAGAAAATTGAAATCTCTTGAAAGTGCTAACGATAATGGTGATATTGAAAGCGACAAAAAGATCAGAACTAAATACGACAAAATGTTTGAAAGACAAAATCAAGACGTTTTATCAAAGCACTATCTTCAAATGAATTCCGAATTGAAGGCTTCAGTTTCTGATGATGATGATGATGATGATGATTTTCTCAAAGTCAAACGTCATGATAAAGATATCAAAATTGTTGATCTACCTGAGCTTAACATAAATACTTCAAAAAGAGCTTCAAAGCTTGCTTTATCAAAGAAAAAAACTGCGATGAAACAATCTAAAGGTAGCAAAATGGTTTTTGATGAAGATGGTACGATGCATTCAGCATATGAACTAGACAACTTAGATGATTTTAGTGCGCAAGATCCAGAGCTGCAAAAAGCAGAGTTTCTAAAGTCTGAAAAGGAACGAATGTTGCAAGAAGATGAAGTTGATAAAGGAGTCGCCAAGCAAAAGAAGCAAGAAAAGAAAAGAAGGAGAAAAGAATTGGAACGTGCAGTGGAAGGAGGCTATTATTCCACGGATGATGAAGGTTATTCTGGATCCGATAACGAACCTGATCTTGATAAGGATTTACAATACTCCAGTGGTGAAGATGAACAACCGATGCAAAAGAAGCCTAAATGGTTTGAATCCGATAAGTATAAGGAGAGAGAACAAAATGACACCAATGTTATTGAAATTGAAAACCCTGAGACTATTGATGACTTGGAAGCTTTGACCGAGCAATTGATAAATAACTGATTGCCTTTTGTGTATAAAAAATAACGTTTAATAAAAATAGATTTAATTCTTTTAAAAGAGAGCTGTAAACTTTTTACACATATGAACTGTAGCCATTAAGAGATGAGTTGCTCTTACGATGTAAATATTTTAATCCTTCATCTGCTATCCAAACAGAACTACTGATCATTACCAGATACAACAAATCGCCAACTGAAAGCGCTTCGGTTTGAAAGATTTCTTGGAAAAATGGAACATAAATGGCGCATAATTGACCTAACATTGAACCTCCTACAGCATAATTGAACATTGTGTTACAGAGTCCCAATTCAAAAATGGATTTGTTTTTGGACCTGCATGATAAGGCGTTAAACATATCAAACAAAACGAAACATGTAAATGTCATAGTAGTGTCTCTACGAGTAATCGAATCACCCATCTCACGAACGTAAACAAACATAGTACCAATAATAACAAATACAGCACTTCTTAAAACTCTCTTAATAACTTCTATTGTTAAAACGTTATCGCTTCTCTTTCTTGGTGGTTTCATCATAACCTCTTCATCTACCGGTTCAACACCCAACGATTGAGCAGGTGGACCATCCATAATGATATTGATCCAAAGAATTTGCATAGCATTCAATGGGTTTGGCAAATTGAATAAAGTTGCTAATGCAACTAATGAAAGCGCAGCAACAGATGTCGACAATTGAAAAGTCAAGAAACTTTGAATGTTATTGAAAATACCCTTTCCTTCTTTGATAGCCTGCAAAATTGTTGAGAAGTCGTCATCTGTTAGGACCATATCTGCTGCTTCCTTTGCAACATCTGTACCATTGATTCCCATAGAAATACCAATATCAGCCAATTTCAATGCTGGTGCATCATTAACACCGTCACCAGTCATCGCAACAATATCTCCTCTCAATCTGAAAGCCTTGACGATTTTAACCTTGTGCTCAGGAGTAGTTCTTGCAAAAATTGAGACTGATGAAATAACATTTGCAAGTTCATCAGCATTCATCTGATCTAATTTGTCACCAGTCAGTACACAATCTGTACTGGTTGGCATTCCAATTTGATTAGCAATATTCAATGCAGTCTTTTCCGAATCACCTGTAATCATGACAACACGAACTCCACCTCTCATCAATGACTCAATGGAAGCCCTAACTTGTGGTCTTGGAGGGTCATTCATACCAACTAAACCGTTAAAAACTAAATCCTTTGGCTCACCAACAAATTCTTTTTTATTTTTTGCAAATCCTAAAACTCTCAAACCTTTATCAGAAAGGCCATTAGCCATATCATTAATTGATTGAACAACAGCTGGAGTTAACTTTTCAATTTCACCATCCTTATTGTAATAACTTTTACACATTGATAAAATCTTTTCAGTGGCACCCTTGACATACGTTTCAGTAAGTTTGGTATCAGCAGTATGACATGTAACAGCTTGAAATTTTCTTGTTGAAGAGAATGGAAGTTCATTTACTCTATGAAATGAATCCCTGATATCGTGGAGGCCATAATTTGATAATGATTCAACAATAGCAATATCAGTTGGATTACCTTGGAACCTTTCCTTCTCAACTGAATATTTAGAATTGTTACATAAACAACCAGTATTCATTAAAATCTTGACATCATTAGTAACTTTTTCTGCAACAGAACGTTTATGATGCACATCGTTATAATCATCTTTAATTTTCAAAGGTTCAGAGCCCATTGAAACTGTCCAAATAGAAGTTAGAGTCATGTGATTTTGAGTCAATGTACCAGTTTTATCGGAACAGATTACATTAACAGAACCTAGAGTTTCAACTGAAGGCAATCTTTTAACAATAGCCCTTTGTTTAGCCATTCTCAAAACACCCAATGCAAGAGTTACGGTAACAATGATAGGCAAACCTTCAGGGATAGCGGCGACTGCTAATGAAACAGAAACTTGAAAAACGTCTAACCAAGCTCTACCTTGAATAACACCAATTAAACCAATGACACCAATAACACCAAAAGAAAACATAGATAATTGACCTCCCAATTTGTCCATTGCGTTTTGCAATGGGGTCTTTGGTTTTTCAATACTTGACATCATATCGAAAACAGAACCAAAAGCGGTGTCTTTACCTGTTCCGACAACAATACCAGTAGCATGACCTTCTCTGACTAAAGTACCCATAAAAGCAATGTTCTTCCTTTCACTAATAGAAGTGTTTGGATTATTAATCGCTTCAGTAACCTTCTTTGATGGCTTAGTTTCACCGGTTAAATTACTTTCATCAACAGTGAAATGAACTGTTTCAATAAGTCTCAAGTCAGCAGGAACTCTGTCACCCACTGAAACATGAATCAAGTCACCAGGAACCAAGTGGCTAGCCAGCACCGTTTCGGTGGCGGCATTTCGTGTCAAATGTGCCATTTCTGGAACCAATTTGTTCAAAGCTTCCAGTGACTTTTCAGATCTGTATTCCTGAACGAACCCCACAGTGACAACAATAACAATAGCAGCTGTAATGGAGACAGCGTCATCCACATTACCCATAATGAACGAGATCACAGCAGAACCGATCAACAACAGAATCATCGGGTCAGAGTAGAATGTTTCAAGAAACTTCCAAAGCAACGATTCCTCTTCAGACGAGTCCAACTCGTTTGACCCGCATTTATCTCGACGAGCGCTGATGTCGTGAGGATTGGAAAGACCAGCTTTAACATCCGTATTCAATTCGGACACAGTCTCATCAATAGTCAAAGTACAGAATCTAGAAGACAGCGACTTACGCATCAATTCCTCTGTTTCAGACGTGACAATCACCTCTTTCTCCTTTGAAGAGTCAAATTCGGACGCGCCTATCGCGTTCGCACCCATCAATGATGTCGAATAGGGGTTATCTGACATATTGTGTGCAAAGTTTCTTTGAAATCAATATCACCAAACATTTTCATGCCTCTAACTTCGCCTTGCTCTTTTTATTATACAAAAAAATTTTTCAAGCTATGTAAATAGATTACGTAAAAGCTGGCTTGGCGTTATCGACGGCGCTTTGAAGCCGATTGGCACTTTGAAGTGCTTTGATTACAGCATCTTTACGCTGAAGAGAAGTACGAAGTTCTGTTATGGTTTCTTCGACTTCCTTCGCCTCCAAACTTGGAAAAGTTGACCATTTTTTATTGTTATTTGATGACAGGGTCTCCTTTTCGTGTTCAATGTCTATCTCTAGTAACCTCACTTTATTTTCTAAATGGTTCACATATGAACTTAGCTCTATGCTTTTATTTCTCTCCTCTAAAATGTCATTTTTGATAGACTTTACGAGTTGGTATAGCTTTTGCCTGAATTTGAAATCTGATACGTTCTCTATTTGCTGGCACAGCAACTCTATGTTTGAATCTGTATTTTGAAGCATCTGCATTTCTCTATTTTCCTGTAGTCTCTTCAAGTGCTCAAGCTGATCTGTCAAAACTACATTTTCAGCAACAACTTCGTGATATCTATCCTCGCCGTTTATGATACTGGAAGCCCTAGTTCCTGTTATTGGACTACAAATTTGAGATTCAATATTTGCAAACGGACTCATAGATACGCTTATCATATTGTTTTCGAGTAACAGTTTCAGCGATGACACCTGGTCTATCAAAGCCTTGTTTTCTTTCATCAGAGCCATAACCTCACTGCTAAACCCCTTTTCCATCTTTTTCACATTTAAAAACACATTCTTTGCTCTTGAGGCAAATCTTAGGGTGTTACTGGTCTCCCCTATAACATTCGCACCTAGCTGTATGGTACATAATATCGAAACAATGGATCCACCGCTCAAAGATGGCTGAAGTATTCTTGTTAGTTTAGAATCCCTATATGGTATGTGTTTGTTTGCAAGTTCCGTTGGAGAAGAGGAGTATTTCGACAATTGAGAAAGTTTTGTTATCACAGTACCTAAAGCCAATAGTGATTTATTGATATATGCACCTTCTTTTCTCCTTTCTGTTCGAGAAGTGGATCTCTCACTACCAGCTAAATCACAGAAGCTCAAACAAGTCACCATATCTGACTGATCTTCCATTTCATAATCCTCAATATTCTTATTTTTGTCGACTAGTACTACTTTAAACTGAATAATTAAATGTGACCGGGATGATCGCTCGTTAAAATCTGTAACATCCACTCTCCTTGATTTTTCGCCCAGTTGTATCAGAGAGCTCAACTCTTTTAGACTTGTAGTTTTAATCTCTTTCAAACCAAGAACTTTAACACCAAATTTTGGATCGTCGACTATTCTCAAGTCTTCCCTGTTCGAATTGCTTCTTACATCAGTGCTTGACATAGACGATCGTAAAAGTGTTGCCCGTCTTGAACTAGCCTGCGATGCGCTATTTCTTGGCATAACCTCTGTATTAAGAAGATCAATGATCTTTTCATTGTATATCTCCATGATTGACACATTAATACATTTAACCTTGTAAATAGAATCGCTTGTGATACTGTTATCAGAAAATACGTCACTACTGAGAATCCAGTCAGGTGATGGTTTTTCTGGTGTCCTAATTACAGGATCAGAGTTTTGGCTGTTGAACAAAGCTTCCACTGACATTTGTACAACACTCTTCATCGAGTACGTCTTTCCTGATCCAGTCATTCCATACGCAAATATAGTACCGCTGTAACCATTTAAACAATCTTTTATGACTGGTGCTGCCACTGTTTCGTAGACCTTAATATTCTCATCCGTGGGTGAAAATACATGATCATAGCTCAAGGATCCCATATCTTCATTGTAAATTTCAGAGTTGTCCACCCTCAATTCCCACGGTGATTCTCTCGAATTCTCCAGTGGTTTTGGTCTAATAGCTACCTGGATCTTGACGTCGTTACCTGTTTCTAAAAATGTTGATCCATCTGCGTATATGGTACTCAAGGAAGAAGTTGAAACTCGTCGTATGCTTAATGAAGACTGTGATGATTGTCGTGAAACATTTCTAGATCCACTATATGGTCTATTTGATAATCGTGAGTTTACTGGGGGGCCCATATGCGTGCTCCCGCTAGAAGCACGAGATTGGTGTTTGGTTAACGTATTTCGATCGCTTAAAGATGATAGCGGTCTTCCTAGACTCGTTTGTGAAGAAGATTTCAGTGAACCATTTCCAATTTGCTTTTTGGTTCCCAGTGAAGAGGCCCTGGTGGGTGTTTGCATTTAATAAGGTCTAGCTATATATCTTTTCACTTCAGAAGCTAGCTGATATTTTGTTCTACAAATCTATTTTTTTGGTCGTTTTAGGAGCAAGTGCTCATGATGCTATCAATTTTACTACAAGAGTTGACTTTAGACAGGTTGCATTCTTTGCCACGAGATGAGAACAGCGGCTGTACTTGCGTTGTTTCTAGCTAACATTTCCCCGTGTGCTTTATTGATAATGGCATCAAAATCAACAAATGCGATACCTGTTGAACGTCCTTCCACTAAGTTGAACATACTACTACTAACAAGACCAACTAGATGATCCACATGCGGAACATCAAATTCAAGTTTAGGTTTCTCACACTTTCCTAGAATCGACAAAACGTCCTCGCTCTGAACAACATTTAGCTTGTGCTTCTGATCTTCTGGCAACATGTAAATTCTCGCATTAGGTTGAACATTACCAACAGAAACGCAATGAAACTTGATAGGAGTAACGTTAAGTGGGGGTAAGGTCTTGATATTGAAACAAAGAGACCCTATTGTTTCTTTTGACATTGGACTTGTTGTACTATTTGCTAGTTGTATTGGCATATATTTCACTAACAAATCATGTTTTTTCAGTTCTTTCAGCTGAGATTCTGCAGATTGAATCGCCTTAACAACAGTACTAATATCACTCTTCTGAGACGGTATAATGTTTAATTTATCATCTCTTTTTATTTCCTTTAAATAATTTATGGTACCAAAATGCTCCACTCGCCTGGACGCCAATCTTAGAACTTGGAGCCCTCTCCAATCCAGACCCCAAGGATTTAAGGTTTCGCCAAGCTCTGTTTTGGAAAGATGTATTTTTGCATATTCAACACGCTTGCTCTTGGGTCTTCTCTGCCATCTCTCTTTGGCAACATCTTTTTCTAATTCACATTGTACAAACCCGTCAAACGTGAACACAAGATCGGACCATCCCAATAAGCCACGCTCAAAATTTAACTGCTCTGACTGTTTCAATCCACTCAATTGTATATGAGGTACATGCATTAATTGGTACCAAGTTGGAAGAACCCAAAACCACGGAAGCATCAAGGTCCAAGTGCTGTTAAGTTTATAAAGTACAACAGGGATACTTGGATCGGTGGTCTCCAAAGGAATAGCCTCACCTGGATGCAATGAGCGGCGACATGCTAATAGTTTATTGCTTAGTTGATTACAGTATGAATTATTCCGCTCATGCATATCGAATAGTCCTGATAATTCCAAAGTGCACTGCTTTAAAGATATAATGGTATCCAAAACATCTTCATTCTTATCTAGTTTTGGTTTAGTTGGTAATACTGGCGCAGTCCAATATCTAGGATCTGCAATATCGAAAGCTAAATGCACACCATCTGGTATCACATCGATATCATTTAGTTTAAACAACTTCATGAAGGAGTCAAATTGTAACTGAGAATCATTGTTCCTTTTATGCAAAATTGATTGAAGAGCAGTAATTGCTTTAGGTCCTGTAATATCTATGGAACCTATCGAATATTTGCAATCATGAATAGTTACATTTTCGTTATTCTGGAAATGTTCCAAACAAAAAAGGTAAACTTTGCTGTAAATTGATGGGTGAGAGCGGATAATGAGCTGAGCTCTAACATCTTTAATAGACCAAAACAATGTAGCACAACCCAGTGGATTAATCATGTCTTCCGTGTTAAAAACGTACCCACTCCAAATCTTCTTTCCGAAGACATATTTCTTCAAACAGGCTTTGTTTTGAGTGAATGCTGCCACAAAGGGCAAAAGTTCATCTTGCTTAGCTGCATTAATGACGATTGTACCCATAAAAGAGGTATCTTGTGCAACACAACCATTGAATCTACCCGATCTACTGGTATTTCTAAAGCATTTTTGAGTTGGTTCATAAGGAATGGACCAACCCCAGCGTTTGATCATCTTGGCACGCTTTGCATGCCATACATGAGTTGGTAACCACTTGAAGCGACGTTGACGTGTGGCATACCTTATTGAAGAAACTTTGTGGATCTTGGAGAGCTCATTGACACTTGTGTTATCATAAGCACCTGTTTGATTTTTCAACGCAAAAGTGTGTTTGGTAGCTGTTGACCTTTCAAGACTTACTAAAGAATTGCTGTCAACGTCCATTTCGTTTTTGTTCAAGTCTCTCTGGGCTTTCAATTCGTTGATTTCCTTTCGAAGTTCATTTAGTCGATCTCCAATTTTCATATTCTTTGCACTGACCCATTCACCAGAAAACAAATGACCTTCTAGTTTCCATTTATTTGCCCACTTCAATAGTTTCATTTTACGATGCAGCTTCCATCTCAGTCTGCCTCTGCTTTGCTTCTTTTTGATTGGTCTACCAGAGGGTGTAATGCCCTTTGTACCATTAACATCGCCTGATTTGACACCCATTTCCTTCAATGCTTTTCTTCTCATTCTCTTTGGAATCCGCTTAACATTATGACTTGCCGTTCTTCTTCTCATGGATCTTGGTAGGTTCTGAAAAACTCTGGAAGAACCAGCTGTTTTGGATTTGATCATCGCATGTTCCAATGCCTTAATTTCGAATTCTCTTGCTTCCAAAAATTCAGGAATAGATAACTTGTTTGGAACAATTTGTGATTCAATAAGCTTCTTCGCTGTGTTTTTACCTTTTGGTGGATTAACAAAAGCAGGATCATTAATTTGTGATCGAATTTTCCTTGAATTGTAAAGTCTCTCCTTTTTGTTGATGATGTTGGTTTTTGGCTTGTTAAATGCCATTACCTTTTTCACCTCATCTGAAGACATTGCAATCACTCCTACCTTCTCTATTTGTACCACTATTTAAAAGAAACTTCAACTTCTTTAACTGTGAATTTTGGATCTTGACTTTTTTTTTTCAATGTTTCCTAAAATGGCAATATGCTCATAAAGAAGCAGAATACGTGTTGCTGAAGTAAAATGTATTAAAATATGCTGATAAAGGTTATAAATTTATGACAAATATGTATATATAGTGTCTAAAGAGTTTTCAGGTCAAAGATGGAGTTGTAAATGCAGAAAATGGGCCTCCCTGCTCTTTGATTTTAACTAATCGTGCGATGCGTTCCAACTTGACACATTTTCTTTTGAGTTCGTCGTTAGTGTACAAGGTGGTATCCATAACTTTCTTCCAGCTCTCTAACCTTTCTTGTAGCAAATGCTGAGTGTGTTTCATAGCTTTCCGTTCTTGCTCCCAGTTGGTTTCCATTACGTGAAACTTATGCTCTCTCTGCTCCCACTGCACAGTGAAATCCTTGAGAAGCGACGCCTTCAGCTCCTCTTCCTTTTGAGCAAGCACATCCGCCTGTATCTTAAGCTTTATACTTGCCATCTGCTCTTCAAATGCACTTCTTAACTCGGACTGTTTTTGCTGGCATTTGCTTTCGTATTTCAGCTTCATGTCCTGCTCCAAACCACACTTTTCGCTCAACTCTTGCTCCAAATGGGCTATTTTCTCAATGCATATGTCATACTTCTCTCTGCTTGTCTCCAGCTCGTATTTAAGGCTTCGTGCGCTGGATTCAAGGGTATCATTTTCAGTTTCTAGATGAATCAGCTTGCTACTTAGCTCCGGTATCAAATTATTGTTGCTAATTGTAGGCTGTAGCGGTTGTCTTGTACGCTTGCGAGGCGACATGCTTTGCGATCGCGTGCCCTCAATGGTCCTGAGGCTTCTCTCCACTAGGTGATCCCTTGCAGTCTGGAGGTCCCTCTTTGTTTCCAACAACACCTGCGTCACTTTCTGTAGCTCTATGGATTTAGACTTCGTTTCTTCCTGCGCCTGCTCCAACTCTGTCTTGGCTCCCTCCAGCTCTTGGTCAAGTATCTCTTCTATGGTCTTAGCCTCCTTTGAAAACAAAGCAAAGTCCTGCTCCAAATGTCTAATGTGTTCTAGCAACTGCTCCTTTGAACAGTCCTGGAGTTGTTCACTATTCATTGTCTCTACTATTACTGTCTATAATACTCTCTGGTTAGCCTCTTTCTATGTTCAGCGCACTTTAAACTTTAATGAATTTATGCACAACCCAACTCAAGAACAACACCTTTAAGGAAAGCCCTATCAATTCAGACTCTTCAACCTACCTCGATTGGCTACACTACCTTCACACAATGTGATCTATTCCCGTTTGAGTAATTTTCCACTTTCAGTTCTATTTTGTCAGCTATCGTATTTACCTATTGCCTAAAGAAGCAGTTTTACTATTTACACTGCGCAACGATTCTTTTTGACAGAATCTTACGTAAGCGTTACGTAATATGCACCAGCCACGTGCACGCGCCACATTGCCAGCCCAAAATAGAAATGCACCGCCACGTTGCGCCACACTCACGTGACGTTCCCAAAAAGGAAATTTTGGTTTTTTTTCAAAAAATTTCCCAAAAATTTTTTTCAGTTGGAAAAATTAACAAAAAAAAGGAAAAGGAAGGAAAAAAAATTCGGGGTTTTCTTTAATGGAAACCAGTCACAAGAGGAATAGGAGAACAAGGATGCAAACGGAAATAGATGTTCAGAGAAGTAGCATAGGAGGAGAATATCATGAGGTGCTAGGACCGGTGATAAAATACGTGGAAAAGGAAGAAAGGCAGGTTTCGCCAACGTCGAATACTTCGATAACAGAAGCTAAGAATGAAAATAACGGTAAAGAAGAAGGTAACGGAGACCTCAATCGACATCATCAGGGGTCTCATAACTTTGCACAGGTGCAGTTTAAAAATTACACGGTTTCGTCGATCAATAATGGACACATTCAGCAGCAGCAGCAGCAGCAGCAGCAACCACAGAGTAAGAATAGTGATATTGACGACAGTCCAACGGAGGTGCCAAACAGTCCAGGTAACTACCCTACGCCAAACCACACGCCAACACCACACCAGTTGGTGGTGAACATCAGCAGCGAGGTGGGACGAAGGGCTTCCATTCATCACTTGCTGCCATCGGACGCCGCCAGAGACCCTAATGGGATACCCTTTTTAAGCAGAGACTTTGTGGTGAGACGAATCAGCGAGGGCGAGACCGGTAGACTAAAGGAAGAGTTGAAGTGCGAGGCGTGTGGCAAAGGGTACAAGCACATCACTTCGTTAGCTAAGCATCTTTGGGAGCACACACCAGAATGGCAAAAGACCAAAAAGTTCCTCATCAGCAAGCATCAGCAAGTTCAGCTACTAGAGGCCGCTAGCATTCTCTGCGGCTTATGCGAAAGACCTGAGCTGACAGTGATACCCCAGATAAACCAACATTTAAAAGTACCTAGAAAACTTAAGACCGATTCAAAAGCAAGCAAAAAGCCAAGGAGCAAGAGCATCAGTGGCACGATCCCACCCCCTGTTGTTGCCACTGTTGTTAAGAAAGATCACCATTTTTCCCTAGATAAAAACCTTGGCAACAACGGTCTCCTCACTAATAGAAAATTTAGCGGATCCTGGAAACCACCAATTGGCTTAGCAAAGAGTGGGTCCTTAACAGCTTCTCGAAGAAGCTCCCTTATTAGAGATTTAATCAAGGAGGAGGGAGAAAATGAACACTCCAAGGTTATTTATGATTCAGACGATGAATAATGTCAACTTTGATCACAGTTGGATGTAAAAAATAGTAAAATTAAACTTAATACCATACTTTCTATTATTATATAGGTTATCATAAACAAGTATTTATATACCTCTATGTATTTCTAATGTACAACTTAACAAACCATTGATTCAAAGGACAACTAGTTTTCTCTCCATTGATGATTACATTTAGTGCACTTGTAAAACGTTGTCATTGGTTCATCTGCAGATCTGATTTGCAGTTGGAAAAAGTAAGCATGATCATTTCCACACGCCTCCACAGGACATTGTGCTGCTGTTTGATCAACGTTGTCCCATGACCCCTCTCCTCCGAGAACGTCGTCAACTTCCTTCCTTGGCAGTTCCTTTCTTTCATACATCTGCATACCTAAAATCGGGAACTCGTATGGACAAGTGGGGCAGCAAAAGGCGTTGGTCCCCGTTGAAGAGGATCTTGACACTATAAGCATGTTCGAGCAATGTGGACAGAACGTTAGCATCTTGCTACTGCTACTTCTGCTTCAGATCTGACAAGAGAAGAAACAAAAGGATGAAAAAAATCTTCAGCTTCCAAACTAGGAAATCAAATCAGCTCAATCAATTTGTTGCTGCAGCTTAACTGCTTCAGCACTACTTTTTATCTTTACATGCTAAAGGTATTTTTGCTCTAACATGTACAGAAAAACTCTACTAGAGCTTTTAATAAGGCCTTTTCTAAATATTCACATAGAAGATCAAAGGACCATGACAATTAATTTGTTGTGCCACTAAATTTGAAAGCTAGGCATTTAGAGCTTTAGGCTAGCAAGTAAACAGCTGTCTCTAGCTACAATGTGTTTTGTAATTTAGCTCTGTCTTTTTGTTAGACAAAAAAACCCAGTTCTAAACAAACTTGTTTTGTTTTTTGTTTTTTAAGAAGCAAACAATGTTAAATTATAAAAAGTGTTTAAGTTTAATACCAAAACTTCTAAGTTTTGTAGTTTTTTGTTTGCAATAACCTGACTTCAATATACAGCAACACTTCTTCTTTCGGAACTTGCAATCTGTGGGGTTATAGGATTCTACGACCTACGTTAGTTATTACCAAAGTTTAATATGCAAAAAAACTTTAAAGCTATAATTCACTGCATAAAATGACGTTTTGAACAAACAAAAAAGCACTTTCTAATTATCACAGTAGAAGCAATACATTAATATAGATATTATCACTGGTCATTATTATCTAGCTACTTAAATGAATACTGCCAGTGAGAAATGCGTGCCGCTAAAGCCAGCTCATGACTCGGGGTAAAAGAAAAAGTGAAAAATAGGGAAAAATACCGTAGGTTAAACTCTTAGCGTTATCAAGATTAAATGAACATCAACAGCAGTAGTAATGAGATGCCAAGCAACAACTCCAACGACGTGAACAATAATTCTAATGGTAGTGACCGAGGAGCTGGATTTCCCTTTGACTTGCCGGGATGGAACGACGCATCGGATTTCCAATTCCTCAATGATGGACTCGGTTCACCCTATTCAAATGTCATGTCTCCAATGCAAAACCAGCAGCAGAATGTAAAGTTCAATTCACAACTGCCAAATACCTCGGGTTCCCCAGTCGATTATACGTCACAACTGCAACATTATCAGAATTTATTGATGGAAACACAAAATATGTTGAATATGAAGCAACAAGTCAACAGCGAATCAAGTCAGCAGCAGCCTCAACAGACCTTACAGCAACTAGATATTGCAAATATGAATACCAGAGCAAATAACTCACTGAATTCGTTCGATACAGTAGGAACTCCGCAAAATCAACAACAAAATCATCCATTACAGAATTCATATATTTCTTCATCTAATCTGCTAGCTAATCCATTGACGTTGCTTCAGCAGCAACAGTTGCAGCAGCTGGCACAGGCACAGCTGGGAAACAATAACAAACAGGCGACTTTTTTTCATGATTCACCAAACTTATCTTCAAATTCAAATACTCCTGTTTCTGGATCTACCTCAAATGGCAAAAAGAAAGCAGAACCGCCTCAACCAAGAACTAAAACCAGACCCTGCGATCATTGCCGTAGAAGGAAAACCAAATGTCTGATGATCCCAGAATTACACACTTGTAAAATGTGTCAATCAAAAGGGCTTAAATGTACTTTCAATGAAAACACAACAACCTCATTGAAAAGAGGTATCAGCTCAAGCAGTAATGATAATGCGAAAAGATTGAAACTGGAAGATATAGATCCACCTCCAAATGTCACTATTAGAGATATACCACCAATCAAAGATTACTCAACAATGACCGGGAATTCACTATTGAAAAAGACTTTGAGTTTACAGTACCCTAGGTCTTCATTTTACGTTGGTCCTACATCAATTTATGATCCAATATTTCTTGATAGTGTTATATTAGATAAAATAGATCAGTTTACTTTAAATAAAGCTGATTCAATAAGGAAAGTTTCCACTGATGTTCAATTTGCTTTGCGTGATGATTTTAGTGAATCACTTTATGAGAGATCAGAAAGGGATTCAGATACAGTTGAGAAATATGTTGCACCTCACGGCCAAACATTAATTGATTTATATTTCCAAACTGTGCACCCCTCGTTCCCAATTCTTCACAAAAAGATTTTTCTTGAAAAATATGCAAGAACTCACAGAGAGTTTGGTGCTCCATTATTGGCTGCTGTTTACTTGTTAGCTATCCAGTGGTGGGATTATGAACCAAATTTATATCAGTTCCCAAAGCCCAATGTTGAAGCTCTTCATAAATTTGCTTTAAAAACTTTTGCTGACGTGATTCAGAGACCTAAATTGAGTGCTGTTCAAGCTGGATTGTTATTACTACAATGTAATAATTCCCAAAGAGGTAAGAACTGGTTATTGACATCTCAAGTTGTAGCACTAGCGGAAGAATTAGGTTTGGGATTAGACTGCTCACAATGGAGATTACCTAAATGGGAAAGAGGACTACGGAGGAGATTAGCGTGGGCTGTATATATACAGGATAAGTGGTCTAGTTTAATTGAATCAAGACCTTCTCATATTGCTGAAGGAGTGTCCTGGTTAGTGAAACCAGTTTCAGATGAAGATTTTCCTGAAAAAAACGCAGAGCCATCCTCTACATTAGTTGCCGGTACTGATGTTGAACTTGGAAAGGAATGTTTTAGGCATTTAGCCTCACTTTCAATGATTTTAAGTGAAATTCAAGATACCCTTTTTACAGCAAAGGCAATGATCGAAATTGTTTCCGTTGAACAAATTCTCACAAAAGCAAAACCACTTCAGTTGAAACTCAGAAGATGGTATCATACTTTACCTCAGTGTATTCAGATGGGTACATTAAAACCTAGGCAATTCAACTCCAATGGAAACCTTCAATTAGCTTACTTTGCCACTGAAATGACGCTTCATCGTCGTATTATCTCTGCAATTCATCACGTTTTACACTCAACATCGGCTCAAGATCAACAGTCCAATACAAAAACATCAGAATCGCCACTGGGTCATACTTCAGCATTAGGAACACCAAAAAACTCAGCTTCATCTCAGCCTAATCAGGGTAATACTATACCGCCTCAAGTTGTTGAAGTTTGTAGAAAAGCTGCTAGAACAAGGTTAACAGCAGCTATTGATTTTGTGAGAGAATTGAAGCCTGAACATCTTCAATCTTTTTGGCATAATTCTTCGGCTAATAATTTTGCATTAATTGGCATTTTTGCAGCAATTCTTTACTGTACCAGTATTAGCAATGATGAAGCGTCAGCATTGAGAGAGCAGGTAATGGATTATAGATGGATATTGAAAGTCAACTCACGATCATTTAATGTTGCAAATGATGCACTATTTTTAGTAGATGGCGTACTCAAAAATATATCTGGACTATTAACAGAGCAATATGGTTCACCAGGTACTCCAAAAAGTTTAAGTAGCGGATTGACAGTGAAAAATGGTGATAATGAAAATAATGATCATAACAACAACAACAATAATGATAATACTGTTTCCATGAGTAATTTTAAAGCGAAACTGACTCCAAGTAAGTTGAGAAATCAGTCTTCTGCAGGAGGCAGCCCACAAAGAAATAAAGTGGGGGAAGAAATTAACAAGAGGAATAACAGTAAAACAACAGCTAATTCTAGCAGGCCATCCTCTAAATCAGGGACCCCCACCCATCAAAGTTCTTTTGACCCAAGTGAAGGCGAAGATTATAATAAGTTGTTAAATGGTAACAATAGTCAAGCACCTCGTGAACTAAATGGTGTTAACCTCAACGTTTTGAATCAAATGAGTAATTTGATGCAAATGGGAGAAACACAGAGCAATAGTAACATTAATGGTAATGATTCAAGTGCAAAATAATGGATTTATTTATAGAGACCGGGAGATAGAATCTGCGTATTTGTATTTGCTTTTGTCTCTAACTTTTGAGGTTTTCATAACATTTGATTTGCTGTTATCAAAAGAGACAAACATTTTTAGGTTTGATAATTAATAACTTTACTATTTTTGTAATTGAAATAGGATAATTTTAAAACAAGTGAGCAGTTGAAATCCAGAGAAAGATGATTGAAAGAGGAGATACAAGTTTAATCTTATTTTCCTACCAAAACTTTAGCTAGCTTAAACTAAACTTGAAGTTGTAATAGAATTGTAAAGATCCCTAGCACATGCTTTATACTCGCAGAAATTTAGCTAGAAAATGGCATTTTGTAGTCGCTGTCCATTGTTACACCTTTATTTTGAACTATAGACTCGGTATTGGCTTCTAAGTAAGTTCATCAGAAAAGCAAAATGAATAGCTGAATAACATTGACCCATTTTTTAGCAAATGATCTATACTTTATGAAGAACCACCGCAGTCGATTATGATAAAGCAAATTATAACGTAAGGTGTGAATTACAGAACGTTGCTGTGACTGAAATGCAAACCAGAAGAAGAATTTCTCGTAGCTTGATTTAAAGTAGTATTGAAATTGCTGTAGCCTTCATGTCTCCAGTTAAACATGTTTGCAAATTAACATCTCACTTGCAGTTAGAGAGAGAAAGCTTTTTCTGGCACAACTTTACAAACACCATACACATCTCTTTGTTAAGGGCTTAGTATAATCTTTTTACGGGACCAGTTGCTCCGGCCGAGTTACCGATTAAATCGCAGTGCAAAGCTTTCAAACAAAAGCATTATGGGAAAGATGTCTGCAGAAGGGTTACATCATAATACAATCAAAAACTAAAGTGCTTATTTCCCATGGCACACCTGCTGACTTGGGCACAAAGTCAAAGGGATCTATGAGAAGAGCGTATATGCGACTCTCTCAAAGTATCAAAGCATTGTGGCTTAGGAGAAAAAAATATTGTTGCTATTATTCCAGTTTCAGCCTTTAGCACGCATATGTAACATTTTGAAGAAGGGTGCAGACTTTTCAAAAACCTGCATAAAGCAGAGTGGGTTTGAAGGTTGACTTTTAATCGAGTATCAAGGGAATACAAGTTAGTATAGCGTTATTTGTCGTTTTAGATAAAGGGACTTTGCCAAGAAAATTGCTGTAATTGCCAACTGCACGGCTTCTTTTTCTTATCGTTTCTGCATTCTTGGCGTGAAGAAAGGACCTGAAATTTGTGCATAAGCCTCTATTTGATGAATTTGAAGGTTGGAAGATATATAATGGCAATGGCTTGTCTTGAAATATGCTGCGATTGTTTACAATGTACGATAGTTAAACTTAAAGTTTAAAGTTTAGGGTTTGTTCAAATCATGAGCGTTATTCAAACAAGCCTTGCACCTCTAGCTACAGCGACAGAAACAATGGCCAGTATATATACAGCGTCCACTGTGATTGGAGTCGCCAAGCAAAGTAACTTTTATTTCATTAGCGGCACTGAACTTTACTACGGTTACCATCTGTCTCTAGCAGGTAATTCCGTCTTTCTTGCAGTCTTCTCTGCTGCTTTGATCTCTAACTTTGCCTTAGGGCTGTTCTACCGTCAATGGTGGGTTTTGGTGTTTTGGACTTTGGGTCTAACGCTTGAGGTCATTGGTTATGCCGGTCGAATTTGGTCTTGTTTGGATATTACAAACATCAATCCGTTTATTATGCAATCTGTTTGCATTGCCATAGGTCCTTCCTACTTTATGACGGGAGCCTACTACATTCTTGCACAAATGGTGACTATCTTTGGACAGCAGTATTCCATTTTAAAACCGATGATGTATTCCTACGTATTCATTCTTGTCGGTGCTATTGCGTCTGCTCTCCAAGGTGCTGGAGGAGGTGTTTCTGCGTCTGGAAACTTGACTACCGGGGCCCGGCTACTAATTGCCGGTCTGTCTTTGCAGGTTTTGATTACTGGTGCTTTTATCTTCTTCTGGTCTCATTTTATGTGGAGCGTACGCTGCAGTTACAAAACAGGGGTCTATCACTTCAATCCCAATTATTCAGAAGTGAGAAAAAGAAAGGCTTTTGCCTTGATGATTGGTTCCATTCCTGTTATGGCCATTTTAGTTTGCGGAAGAACTGTCTATCGCCTGGTTGAGTTTATTGAATTTGAAAAGGGCTACGGCATGAAATTGGCCTACAATGAGCACTTTTTTTTAACCTTTGAATCCTTATTGATCTGTCTAGCAGCTATTATTATGGTGGCACTTCATCCTGGTACTGCATACGGCCGGGGCTATCCTATTTATATCAACAGAAGAGGTATTGACAGACTAGAGAAACACAACAATCAAAACATCAATATAGATACTATAGCTTCTCACACAGAGAAGCCTTTTGTTTGAAATGGTTGCCAGTGTCAAGTTGTTTTGCAATATCACTGGCTAAAACTACCATGTACGTTTTTCATACAGGTTTTAATGTCTCTGTAGTGTTATTGCCATGTCAAGGTACCCCATTTGTTCTTTCGTCTAATTTTTCTATTGTGTTTTTCAGCTATATAATTTCAAAGGTATTAGTTGATTGCGTTGAATGAGCCCAATCTTGTCTCTTAATAAACTAAGTATTAGTAGAAAATTGTGTATCAGCAAGTAAAAAGCATGAACTGTAGTTTGGTAAACGCCAAAACTAAGTATTTACATAATGTGAACGCCTCACCCTCATGAGCCTTTTTTGTGAGATCGTGCATTGAGAACAAAGTTAGGTACTTAAATAATATTGTAGGTACAAACTGGTTAGTTACACATTATGAAGTCTCTGACAAACATACCAAGTATATGCAAATTACTATCAATGTTACCTGAAAGCCTGGAAGCCAAATGCTTTTTAAATCGGAGGGTGTAAAATGTTGCCAGAGAATGGTAGTGTTTGCCTTTCGCTTACGTTTGCTCTACTTCACTGTAAGCTTTTATATTTGGCTTGCATTTCAAATATAACTCTTTTACAATGCAAACAGGTTTGCAACCAACCGGCGCATATTAGCCTAGTAATCAATTAGCAACTCAACAGTCTCGAAACTAATGAGAAACTCTATTATCAACAAATCATGTAAGCGCATTTACTTCAGCACTAATAGGTATGCAAAAAAGTAGGTACGTGTAATAAGCCTTTTATCTTTTTTAAACAATCTTATGTGCCGCTAATCTCGAAACCAATTGGGCTATTGTCGATTTCCACACGAGCGATCGGCACAGCAATGCATCGAACATATCTGATCATTTTTAAACAACATGATTTATTAGACTTTCACACTTAATATGCAGTTGAAACAACTAACTCCAAGTTAAAGAATATGTTCCTACACCGTAGAGATCCAAAGCCCTATGTCTGGTTAATGCAGAACCAAATTTAGTCCAACTACTTTATTTGCAATTTGGGATACGGAGAAGCCCGCAATTGTTTTGACTTATTCAATACCTTATGACACAAAGATCCACTAAGCATAGTATTAAAAACAGGTAGACCAATTAAAAATAAACAGATAGTGTGCTAAGCAAAACACAAATTGTCATAATAGCGTTTAATGAAATTTTGCAAAGCCAGTACTACATTTTGATTAACTGTTATACTACATATAAGTAATAGATCAATGCCAGGAGAACAGGTTGGCAAGATTGTTTTAGCCGGGTTCAAAGGGAAGAACGTTGCACCCAATTCTCATGCACACAAACTAATTTCAATACATAGGGTCCAAGCTTTTTTAATCAAACCCCAAAATTACAGCTCTGGTAAACAATTGAAACAACTTATCAAGGACTTGCAGGACCTGGCCATATATCATAACTACTCTCATCCGTTGATAATAGCAATTGACCAGGAGGTTGGGGCCTTAAACGCCTTTTACGAAGATCTCATGCTTTGTCAATTCCCAACAGCAATGGCCCTGGCAGCTACAGACGATGTATTTTTGATAAAGGAAGTAGGTAAAGCAATTGCACAGCAACTGCGATCTATTGGTATTAACATGTATTTAGGGCCTATATTGGACATCTGTGCAAGGCAGTCCAACATGTTAGGTGGGGTCCATACGTTTGGAACAACAACGGAACAGGTTATCAAATATGCAAGTGCGTTCACCTCAGGATTGAAAGAAGGCGGCATCTTAACATGTGCCAAGAACTTTCCAGGCATAGGTAGAGCTATTGTTGAAGACGTCTTTGGTGCCCCATCAGTCAGTGACACCGAGCAACAAATCTTGTCTACCAGCGTTTTACCATTTAAAGGTTTGATTTCACAAAATCTAATAGATGCTGTTTCCGTTGCTAACACAGCTTATCCGAACGTTTCTGCAAATGACTATTTGGCATTTATGTCGCCGCAGATTGTTGATGGAATGCTAAGGGACAAGTTACAGTTTAATGGTGTTATAATATCTGGTTGTCTCGAATTAGACCTAGTTTACACAACTTGGGGTGTTGGCCAAGCAGCTGCTCTAGCAATTATATACGCAGGATGTGACATGATTACAATTTGCGAGTCTTACGAAAATCAATGCGAGGCTTTCAAGTATTTGAAAATGGCCTTTAGTGATGAGGGTAAAGAATTGGTTTTGTCAACATGTATGTCCAGGATAGATACTTTATTGGACCAACTATCATATAATGCAAATGAGCCAGGGCTAGATACTACTGTTCTGTCAAGTCACAAGGCTCTGTCTGAATACAGTTATAGCAGGTCTGTTACAGTAGTTCGTGATTTTGATAAGATACTCCCATTAACGAACTATATCATGAAAAAAAGAAAAGAATATCAAAGGATCAAAAATTTTACCCCTAATCTACCTCCTTATAAATTCATCAAGATTGGAGTTTTAACGCCGCTAGTCAAAGATCTGAATATGTATGCATCACATAATTATATTTCTATGAATGAAAATGAACTAGACGTTGTTTTCAAAGAATTTATTAACTATCTAGCTGGATATTCAATGATGCACACTTATCAAGTAACTCAAGTTGAGTACTCCAAAAACGGGTTTTCAAATGAGCAAGAATCTATAATCTCAGATTCAGACTTACTCATTCTTGTTATTACTGATTGCTATAAAAATCCAAATCAATTAGGTATTGTAAAGAAACTGGCAATTATTGTAGAACATTTGAGAGACAAAGTAACATCTGTCAGCAAACAATTAATAATATTGAGCGCCGGTTCTCCATATCAAATAAGAAGTTCAGCTCCAATTGGATCAACATTAATATGTTCTTACGACTACACTTTTCCTGCATTCAGAAGCATTTGTGAGTTGCTATTTGGTGATTCAAAGGTCTCAGGTAAAGTGCTAGGTATTGATGATAACAGGGCGAAAGAAAAATCCATAACTGGTATTCTCTCTTTCAGCAATCCTAGAAATAATGTCACTAATACCTGGAACTTGAATGGGTTATTGAATACATCTCAGGCTAATCCTCAAGACGTTATATTTGCTTACCCTGAACAATTACTCGATACGGCTCCAGAAGTTCCTTATGCTATTCAAAATGAAGGAAATCATGCCGACGAATTCAATAATCATTCAAATAGTAAGGTGAGAGCTTGGGTTGTTGAAACATTTGATTTTGACAAAGATATTTTGTCAGTCTATGCTATGGCTAAAGATAACAACATTCCTGAGCTTGTTGATCAATTCGGCGATGAGACATTACCTAGAATCAGGGAGTTATTTAAAGAATGCGCTGGCAAAATGAAGGGTTTTATTGTGAGAAATTCATCGACAGGTGTTACTTATGGGTTACTAGTAGCATATTATGATCCAGTAAATAAAACTGGTAATTATGTTTATCTAGTTGTGAGCAAATGGAAAAGAGGGCACCAAATTGGTAAAGCGTTGCATCACCATGCCCTCAAATTCTTTACCATTGAAAAGAAATGTACAACAATTACACTCGGAACTGCATTCCCGTTAAATATCCTTTTTTCTTCTTCCGTAATTTCAGAATTAAGTGCAATTAAGCAACTAATGAATTACAATAGTGGAGATAAAGAACTTGAAACAATGACCAATTCAATCCAATTTGTGCAATTTTTCAGGGCCAATGGTTGGGGTGTATCGAAATATGGTATTGAACATGAAGAAAGGCTTATTATGAAATTGAATATCCTAGAAAATTGGGAGCTTCCAGGACAAAGGCAAATTGACATTTATGAGGGTGAGATGACTCCACCATCGCTCACCTTTTATTCACCAGAAGACTTCATGTCATCTCTCAAAGAAAGCAACATAACATTTCGATTATCGGATAATCTTGAGCCGATAAATCAAATCCTCAAAACGCATTATGATGCAGGAACCATTTTTGATGATGAGATGTCCAGATATCCGGAGGTTTATGAATATACTGAAAAGTATATTAATATAGAAATGCAGGATGTCAATTCACCCAGACATACAATGATTCTTTGCGCATATATCAATAACATACCAGTCGCTAGTTGTATTATATACAACAAAAGCAGCTCACTGGCAAACTTTTACTACTTTATTGATAATGTTGGGATTGAGAAGGAAAATGTGAGTGGTATTGTTGGTCTTATGGTTTCTCATGCAAAATCGTTGGAGGCTATATCAGATACTTTGAAACCCAGTTCATCATTGATTAGTTTGGGACTAGTAACATCAGCAGTCCAAATAATCAGATCTCTTTCGATTGAGCAAGTTATACTCCAAAATGTTACTAGGGAAACCCAATCTGTTTATGAAAATCTCGGCTTCAAGCCATACAGAATCTACTGCGCAACTTATGCCAAAAAGAAGTCTTTTGAATGGCTTTTGTAAATTCTAAAATGTATGTATACTATTATTACCTATCGGTAACTTTTTGTTTAATTAATATCAAAAAAGACATTTATTAAGAAGTAGCAAAAATATGATATTAATACAAGAAAAGTGGTATATAAAAGAAACAATAGATTACCTTTTTTCCTTTGTTTTATTGATTGGTATTGCAAACCGACGATCCCATTATGCGAGTCTTGACATCTGTTGCTTTTGAAGCTAAATAACTATCATCTAATGAGCTATCAAGAACGTTTTGGTTATCAAAATCCTTAGCCTTTGTAAAAATGCTACTAGAGATTGCTGCATCATCAATTTCTCGCTGTAGATCTTTCAAATCTTCGTTTGTAAGCGTTATGGTTGTTGGATCTCTACGTAGCATCTTTAAATTCCTTTTATCTCGAGTGTAAAAACGTATAAGGCTTGTGAAGTCAAATAAATATGAAGAACAAATTTTTTTGAAACTTCTGTTACAGCGTTGAATACTGGCTATTAATCAAAGAATATGGAGTCGTATCATATATTAGCTATTGTTATATTATCAATTGCTGTTGTAGTTGGTGTTATTTTGATGCCTGTTATTTCTGGTGTGGGGACGTATAAAGCCAATCCTGAATATCTTCGTAAAAAGGCAGAAAGAGAAGAAGAAGAAACAGATATTGACTTCCGTAATGGTAAATCTTCAAGTCACCAATATCAAGGATACACATATGAAGCACCAGATGCAAAGTTTGCGGATGATGAAAACGAAGGTGATTCAGTCAAAAGGGAGTCAGGACTCAAAAAGAGGATTAGCAAGCTGAAGAATTTAACAACGAGTGATATCCCAATCAAGCTATCATTAAATGGAGATGAAATTGAACAGAGGTATACTAGCGAGGGACCTGTTCAGATTAATAACAACCCAAACGATTATGATTACGACTTAGATGAATTTATTGAAAAGGAACATGAAATTGACATGGCTAATAGAGCCTTCAACAGATAGACTTTTAAGAGTTTAAACAAGCGGAAAGAAGATTTGTATATAAAGTCTTAATTATACAATTATAGTTATCTAATCAATTCCATCCATATATATATTTATATTCGTGTATAAAAGAAGAGAGCAAATTGATTTGTGTTTAGTCTAAGAATTGACATAAATTCATAAATTAGCTTGAATGTTGATTAATTCATCTTGTTCTTCGTGTTGTTGTTGTTCTAGTTCGGCTTGATCCCCAGATTGAGAAGTGGAAACAGACTCGGCATCGCCTTCCTCATCTTCGTATTCCGGATCAGGAGGATTGATCTCTTCATCTTTGTCACTTTCTTCCACATTATCGTCGCTTTCATCTCCATTATCACCACCATCACCAGCTATTGAATCTACATCATCTTCATTTTTCATTTCATAAAAAAGCATGAAAGTACCTTGACTGTTTAAAACTTCCATTTCAGTACTCAGTCTAACAATTTCATCAGAAATTCTCCACCAAAAACCTCTATGTTTTCTGAATGCGATATAATGACCATAGTTATGAGTCCCAAAATGAGATACTACTGACTTCAGTTTATATTTTAGATTCGGCGTTTTAATAGGTTGACAGTTTTCATCTTGCTTTCTGAATTCGAGACGGCCATCTAAATTAATATCATCTGAAACTGCTGTGAAGTCAGACAAATCAAGATTTAATGGAAAATCTATTTTGGCAGGGTTCTTTTTAACCATGAAAGTATTTGGATCAAAAACACTTCTGTTGATATGAATACATAACAATGGAGGTGGTCTTGCTAGGAAAGACTGCTTAACTTTTTGAGATTTTTTAACATTGTTTTCGGAATGTAGACTTTTATAGACTTCATCACTAATTGATTTTTTTGAAAGAGCGTTATCAATCTGTGCAATTCTATTCTGCAACATCGTAATAACCTTTTCATTTATAACTTCCTTTGAATTTAAAACTTCCATTTTTTCGTTTATTTTCTCTTTCATAAATTGTAAACCACATCTATTACATTCAACACCATCAATAATTTCCTTTTTCGTCCACTCATCAATTAACTCCTGTAAAGTGAATCTTGATTTATTAGCACCATCTATCGGTAAATTTAATCCGAGACCAGATGTGACTGAATACCTTATGCCACCCATCTCACCACATTCAATGCAACCAATTCGATCACACTGCAAACCATCAACAGGAGTTACCAAATCGAAAGGCATATATTTATTGACATTCTCCTCGTCAGCTGGATCCAGTTGTTCAACAGGAACAAAAACTTTACCTAAGTGACCTAAATCAGAAATCCCAGTGATCAAATCATCACTGAAGTCCCTATAGAGTTTCTTACGTAGCTGATCCTTTTCTTTGTCAGTTAAAGACTTTTTAGTTTCATCTGTTTCTTCAACATTATTATTAGCCTTTTGTAAATCAATGAATTCCTTTTCAACTTGCTTCATGACACTTTGATAGAACTCTTGAGCATCTTCCTGGTTATAACCCATAAATAAATGTTTATTTGGACCATCTGTCATCACCTTTAGTAAGCTTCTAGTTTTATAAGTGGGTGTACGCTCACCATGTGGTAAGTTCAAATCAATTAGCAGCTCATGGAGAGCTTTGGAGAATGGCGTCCTGTTTGGATTTGTCAATTTTGATTTGATATAATCATTTAATTTGTTTCTTTTGCTTTCATTGTTGTTTGGTTCAGCTAAACAAGAAGACGATGCTGAGGCCTGTAAATTTGCTTCATCGGTATATGATTCTATGAAATTCATGAACTCATTTGAACTTGATAAACACTGTAAAACTGAGTTCATAAAGCAAGTATTACCATCGTTTTGCAAACCTGCTGGAAAACCTCCATTTTTGAGGGCCTTTTTGTATTGCTTTTTGTAAGTTGGATCCGTATAATATTGAGATCTATCAGGATTGTGACTTTGGTATAAAACACTATTCAATGATAGCATATCACTAAACCTTGATGACATTGATAATAGCTTTGAACCTTTCGTTTCTTTACCAAAAACAAAATTGGATAATAAATAGAGTAGGGTAAATGCAAATCCAATTAAAATTAGATTGTGAAATGAAAGTAATGAAAGTAACTGATTGTAATCCTGGACCAAGCTGAAATTTGATTTAAGCAACTCTGTTATATCTTGCATGTAATAACCAAATGAAATGAGTGATGTTTGAATTATATACTATTATTATTACCACTCAGCAATAATTATACGATGATATAATGATAGGATAGAGCTACAGTAACAAGAAAGTTATTCAATAATAAAGAAATAGAATCAGAAGAATTTGAAAAATTTTTTTTCCTTTCTTTTGCTTTTTGACTATTGCCAAGAGATCTACAAAGATATTGTTTTCAAGGGTGACAAATGGTATAGTGTCACAGGAAGGCCGTTAGCAATAACATTATATTAATGAACCAATTAACTGAATATTTTTGATTAAAAAAAAGGTAAAAAAAAAAACTTTATGTACTTTATATATATATATAATCAACCATTAAATCATTTGAAAACTATGTGCTTCTTAGCTTGGTCATATAGGCTTATCATTTGAAAATTATTTGCTTAACCAGTGCTAGCATGGTCAGATACGCTTTTTCTTCATGGCACCAACGTTTGCAGTATAACCGGTTCTAATCGAAGAAACAGATTTGGTGGAACCACATGCCTTACAGACAATGAAATGCAATCTATTGGCACTTTCTCTCTTTAACTCAGTGTTCATAGACTTACAAGTCTTACAAATGACGTATTCCTGGATATATTTTCTGAGAACACCTTCGATGTGCTTTGGTTGGTATCTACCCTTGATAATTAATCTCTTTTCACCGTCAATAGATCCTGAGGTACCCAATTCCGCAAACAAGTACTGGACAAGATGCTCTGGGTTTCTCTGTAAAACTTGCGAAATTTGATGGATGTTTGCAAATGCCGTCTTTTTGGCACCGTCTCTCTGGACATTTGGAGGTGGGATCTTAAGTTTTTGCTGCTGGCCACCCGCTAGTTCTGGGTTCTTCTCCTTTAGAATGTCATAGAATCTTGAAAGCAAATCTTCGTATGGTAAAAAGTCGCTGTTGCCGTTACTGTTGCTCTTGTTCACCACAACTTCTTCCACACCGGCATCTGCCAACTGCTTCTCAAACTCGTCAAGCGACTTCGAACTGCTCTTCTTCTTCTTCTTCTTCTTTAGACTCAGATCACCAAGTGAATTCGCCAGCTCTTCATTTTCTACGTTGTCTCCCGATTTCGCCTCTTCGCTCACAGTCTTGCTCTTCTTCTTCTTCTTTTTCAGCAAAAAGAGATCATCAACTGGCTCACTTGTTGACATATCGCCCTATTATACACTGATGCTGTATTAAAGAAGAACATTTGGTGAATTTTCCACTTTTCTTTTACTCAGAAAATTTTTTTAGAGAGCTGCCAAGGCCGGGTAACCTCTACTTTGCTACATTGTTTTTGAATTAAAGTTGACTTTAGTAGACTAATCTTATATATAGGTACGTAGAGTTGTAGACAGTGGTGCTGGTTGCAATGGTGTTGTTAGACTTTTAAATTTTTCATTTCCTGGACGGCTTCTAAGTCTTCTTTACCAATCTGTTCGATTTCTGTACCTTCGGTGTACTGCACTTCGTCAGCGTTGGCATCAGTTGACTGTTCACCATTGTCCTCACGCTGGTCAATTTCGTCTTCTATCTCCTCTCCGTAGCGTTCTAAAAGATAGTCTTCAACTTTTTCCTGGTTGTTGTTACTGGCTTCAAAGAACACGTCGTGGTCGTAGCTATTTCGAGTGAAAGGATCTGCTCCCTCCTCACAAAGTATTTTAACAATTTCTAAGTGTCCATTATAAGCAGCCCAGTGCAGCGGGGTGTTACCGCTTTCGTTGACGGAATTAATGATTTTCAGTTTCTCGTCTTCACTGTCTGTAAATAACCCCTTAAGCTCCTGCAATAAATACTCAACAAGCTCCAAGTGTCCATTTGCTGATGCCATGTGCAACGGCGTCGCCTTAGTGAACTCGTCTTTGATTAAAGGTAAAACGCCAATTTCAACTTCTGAGTCAAAAATCGCCTTGATTGTCTCCAAATCACCAGTTCTGCAGTCATAGATAACATTATCCATTTCCTCCTGTGATAATTTTGTCAATTTGACCATCTTAACACCCGATTATGCACCTTTTTGATTGATTTTAAAAGAATTACAGTGGTCACAAAGGTATAAGAAAGAAGAAAATTTTTTTTCAATCTGTTATACCTTATCCTATCTCTAAGAGGAAATAATTTGTATATTAATCATTATTACGGTGGCTTAATGAGTGAAAAACTGAATGCACTTAGCTTGGATGGAATCAAGGATCAATTGAGTCAATTTAAGAAACTAAACGTTAATGAAAGGCGGCCAAGATCAACAAAAATTGGTAAACTATTTGATCAAATTTCAACATTTTTGTCAGATTATAGCACAAAGTCTAACGTAGTTGATTACCTTTATACACAACTACCAGCTAAAAGTGATAACCCAAGTAAAAGGGAGCCGGTTATTGATTATATTTTATCATTTTTGAGTCAAATCAATACACTATCAGTGAAATCAAATGATAGCAAATATATTTCAATACCGTTGTATGATATCAAGTTAGTCGGTGCTTTGATCAATATATTAATTGTTGACGGTGTTTATACAATCATTCCAAGCAAATATTTGATCCCATTACAATTGAGAAGGCTGAAAGATTTTAGAATTCCTCTGAACATTGAAAAGGTTGATTTCGAAGAGAACAAACCTATATTAGACAGAATATTATCAACATTTTTACAAATATTTGAATCTGATAGTGACTTAAAAGATTTGATCATAGTCGGTGTTGGATTCACTGACATACTAAATCTAACACTTGCCTTACATTTGAGTGATTCAAATAAACAAAATCATTACCTTTCATTAATTAGTAAGCTAGAATCATTTAGTTCAACATATCAGCTATTTTCCTTTTATACGTTATTGATGAAGTATGCAACTGACTTGCCTCTTAAATTTTACTTAAAAGACGTGCTTTTGCCAAATTTAATCATCAGAAAGAATGGTGTT
The DNA here is from genome assembly GCA_003705435.2 of Saturnispora zaruensis. Classification (NCBI taxonomy): domain Eukaryota; kingdom Fungi; phylum Ascomycota; class Pichiomycetes; order Pichiales; family Pichiaceae; genus Saturnispora; species Saturnispora zaruensis. The sequence continues at coordinate 36,055 of PPIM02000011.1, read as the reverse complement.
GAATCAATCATTGACTTGATCCTTGGCCTCAGAGAGAACGAAGAAGTTGACATCAATAGGCTAAATTTTGTTATGATTCTAATACTAAACTCAAAACCAGCTGAGATATCTTTTGAGGTATATTATTCAAACATATTTGATCAAATTTACAACTCTCTGGTTTTTGTTAACAGACCTATCATGTGCACGGTTTTAGTTGAACTGTTGATTTTGATTTATTCAAAAGATGAAATGATGATTGAGAACTTTGTATTCGAAAAGATTTGGAATACCTTTTCACCTTCAGTTGAGAAAGACTCAATTACGTTAACAAGTGGAGTCGAATTGAACAATGCTTTCAATGTATGTTTATCAATTGTAAGATGCTTGAAACAAAATAACCTAAAATTCTTAAACCATTTATTTAGTCCAATTATTATTATAATTTGGTGGTTTGCGATTTACCAAAGAGAGCAAAACAAGGATACCGATATAGTTTTGAACATGATTAAAAATATTACTTTATTAGAGGACGATAGCATTTTGAATATAAAGCTGCTAATCAATAATTTAGTTATTCCTCCATCATTCAACTGGTGTTTTGCAAATGATGAAAACAATTTAACTATGATTAAATATAACACCAACGAAATTAATCAATCAAAAGATATAAGAATGATGAATCTTTTTAAGCAAATTGATTATAATACTGAAACTTTTATCATGCTATTGAAAAGGGTTATTGAAATTGATTCATCAAGATTGAACAATATACTATTATATACTATACAAAATTCTATTCATACAGATAATAATAAGTTAGTGATCAATGAAGAACAAGAACAGGAACAAGAGTTCGATTTATCACTTTTAAAACTAGTTAATTTAAAGTTGTTACAATCCCTCATTGAATCATTCAAGGCAGAAATTGAAAACTCCCCATTATTCTTGATAAGATTTCTTGATTCTCTTATGGTGAAATATTTTCAACCTTCAAACAATTCCAATTTGAAAGTTGTAAAAGAGGAAGTTGATTCTGATGATGAAAGTGAAAATGATGAGCAAGCGAATGACTGCAATGAACTTGAATCTTTATTGCCAATATTTGAATTAATAGCTGAATGGGAACCATCAAACAAAAACGAGCAAATTGAGTTACTACAATTGCAAAAAAGATTAAATCTATACAAAAATAAAATACCACCATTTTTACATGAAAGTTTTCAAAGAATTCTGAAAATTGATGCCACAGGTACTATCAAGAAGAAGGAATTTAACGATGACGATAAACTACAGACAATTTTAGTTCAAATTAACGACTCAACTCCATCAATTAGAGTTTACGCACTAGATGAGTTGACAAAACTTACAATGAAAAACAAGACTACTGACACAAGACGCTCATCCGTTTCAACAAAATATTCAATGAATCTACTATTATCACAATTAATTGATGCAGAGCCATTTGTCTATTTAAACTGTATTAAGAATTTAGCAAAGCTTTTAACATTTGATAGATCCAATTTGAACCTTGTTTTATCAGGTTATATGAGACCAAGTAAATCTATTGATGAGAAGCTACGCATTGGAGAAGTTTTGTCAAAATTTGTTCAATCGAATGGGCCAATTGTAACACAAGATGAAAGTAGCTCCATAATTGAACTATGTCTCACTATAATTAGATATGACTCAACTAAAAAGCCATTTGATGTTAAGTTGAGAATGTCTTCGTTATCTTTGCTAGGTTTACTATGTCACCAAATTGGTTTTGGTATTTTACCTCATATTTCAGATATAGTTGATGTAATCAAAGGAGTAATGACATTTGAATCTAAGCAACCAGAACTTCGCCGTGCAGCAATTGTTATAGTTCACGATATTATAACTAATCCAAACGGTCTGGAAATTTTGAAAGATTATGGCGAATCTCTTGATTCCATGCTGAAATATGTACATGAATACGATAACGATTTACTAGTTGTCAAATTAGCTTGGGAAACAATGGTTGAGATTGATGAAATGTTTGAAACTAAACTGAAAGTATAAAGTAGTACAATATATAGAAAAAATGAATTGATGATCTTCGAACTTGTAAACATAATGCACAATTAATTATTTTCTTCTTGCAGCATTGCAAAAACGTTTGGTTTTTCCACAAACTTTGATGAAAGTTCGTCTTCCTCTTCGAGCTCCATTCTCATTTCCTCTGCAATTTCTTCTTCAACATCTAAATCTGTCTTTTTCACACTATCCATTTTACTGATTAATTCATCATTGAGTGAATTCTTAGCTAATTCGTTGATTTTTTCCCATCCTGTTTTTCTCAAATTCGACACCATTCTGTTTTTACGAATCGACGCATCAATCTTATGTCCTAACCTACCATCGATGCTTGTAAATTTTCTCTGCTTTGATTTGATTGTTTTAGAAACCAGTGATGATGTCGATTTCTTTGTCACTCCATTCTGGACAACAGTTCTCATACCGTTCAACAACTCCTTCTTTCTTGCTGCTTTTGATTGGAGCTTATCTTTAAGTAATTGTTGATTCTTCTCTAAAGACGATCGAATCAGTGGTGAAACCTTATCTGTTGTTTCTAATCTAGGCTCCGCTTTTAGCTCTTTAGCCTCTGATGACTCAAATCTATCAACTTCTCCTCTTCTGGCAGCTCTTGAGTTCCTGGAAATACTTTTTTTAGCCATTATCTGAGTTGCTTCTTTATATCTACTTAGAAACTTATAGTGAAAAGTTTCTAAAATTTTTATAAAAGAAAAAAATTTTGAAAAAAGGTGTAAATTACCAAATCGGGTATTTAGCTCAGCATTATGATCTTTTGTAAAGTACAATTTACATTATAGGCATAAAAGTACTAGTTTTACATGAACCATCAAGACGAATATAAGCAAAAAGTTTTTTACGATAGTTCAATAACTGAAAAAATGAAAGAACAGCCTTGATTTTTCTTTTCCTATCTTTCTTTCCTTTTATCACTTCTTTTTTCTCCACTGCAAGATGAACTTAAATCAACGGTTGGAAGAAATCAGATATATTTATGATACATACACAACAATAGAACATCTGAAACCTCTGTTCACATCTTTAGCTATTGTTGATAATAGATTGAAAGTGCAATGGATCAATCAAGAAGTCAGTTTGATTGATGTCAACCTGAATGGCTGGTTTCTGACGAGTGATAAAGACAAGTGTTTTCCAACATTCGAGGGTCTTTGCATGTGGAAAGATAGAGATTTTTCAATTTCATGGGGCAATCAGCTCAACAAGCTTTTAGCAGAAGAGGAAAAGGAAGATGAATAGACAGTTAAATCGACTGTCGTAAACAAAATAGCATGTTCTTTTTTTAAAATATAAAAATACAGTAATCAACAACGCTAAACTTGTGAAGCGCAAAAGGTATAAATTAGAGTCTTCCGGAATTAAATAAAACATTGACATGTTGCTTTAAAAACTCATCAGAATAGAAGTCAGATCTTCTAACTAATTCTTCATCTATCAAACCGTCTTTTCCAAAAGACAAGGAGTCGCCAGTCAAGATAGATAAATATTCATCATTCTTTTCTAGAACCAAATTCAAAAAGTTGACAGGATCCTTGCTTAGCTGTTCATAAAAGTCATATTTCATCTTTGAATAGTTCAATAATTGTATATTTAATTTCAAGTTTTCATCTAGCTTGAACAAATTTGACATGGATTCCTTGTCTAAGATTTCTTGAGAAATCAACTTATCAATGAATTCGATGTCTTTGTTAACTGGTTTTTTCCCAATCAACAAAGACTTGTTGACTTTGATATCAATAAAAGTTTCACCTAATGTATTTGAGCTCAAAGTGTTAATATTATATTTGATTCTAATTGGATCGAGCGGCTTTAATAATTTTGTACCCACTAATTCTAATAGCTGAGGCATTGAAAGTGTTTGAATGTCAAAAATCTTCATTAATAATTCATCTGATTTGATTGTGATCACCTTTTTGAGTGGTTTATTATCTTTTTCATTCTGCTCAAAAGTCTGGATATCAAACAATTCGTTTACCTTGGCATACCAAAAGATGGTTTTGATACATTCACTTTGTGTTGTTTCAGGCTTCCCCATTAATTTCACCAAATCTTCATTGACTATCTTTAGTTGCACTGGATACATTTTTGGCTGAATAACAATGTCTGCGGTGATTTCTCTTTCATTCCCTTGTCCATTTTTTATTGAGCTACCGCATCTTTTAATATCCATTCCATCAAACTGCTTTGCAAACCTCTCCTGCTCTGGAACCTTAGGATCATCGTGCCATTCGATTAACATTGCATTCGAGCCCGTGCCATTTGGTGGATTAACTGGCCCAATGCTCAATGGCGTTGATAAATCCCCATCTGATGCTTTCAGCTCAACGCTTAAACCCGAAAGAAACCATGACATTTTGTATTTATCAGCTTCGTCTGATCCTGAATTGATATTCTTATTATCGAGGTCACCATTGAGTAGCTTTCCCTCAATTCTAAGGGTCCAGGTTGGTACAGTACCATTGTGCTGCTGTTGCCATTCTTGGTTTTCACTTGTGTTATAGATAAAAACTCTCAGTGTTTCCTCTCCAACTTGTGATGTCATTTCCATAGTATTGAGCTTTTGCTGGTATTCCTGCAAGTCAAGCATCTTTCTGTTGATTATCATGTCAAGAACGCGTTCTCTCTCTTGTAATTCGTTGTAAAGTCCAACTTCCTCTGGAAATATGTTTTTAATAGAATACGAGATCGTTTGGTCTGTTGGTTTCATCTGTATTGGCTGCGCAACATTTGTCGTTGCGCCCTTGTTGGATTGTGGAGTCGACATGTTTTTCTTGTGCAACAGTCTTCAACGGATCACACTTGTATATGTGTTTATTTAACGAAACTCATCAACAACTCCAAACTTTTTTTTTTTGACCAATTTTTCTTCAAATTACAGTGATGATTACGTAAAAAAAACTCGAACCTACTTATAAGAAGACAAGGGCGTTACAATCTAAAGTTTAACAAAATAAAAAGAAGAAGACAAAAGAAGAAGAATTATAAAGTATTTGGGGGCATCCCGAGACCTTTATGAAGAGCAGGTATTGCCTTTGGACTTTTATTATCTTTTTCAGATGATTCTAAAGCATTCTTTTCAGCAACAATTTCAGCCATGGCGTGTTCACCATCAAGATCCGAATACATGTTCAACCATCTGTGAGTGAGCAACTGGGCATATGTTGGTCTGCTCTTTGGATTTTTATTAAGACATTGGGCAACGAAATCCATTGCCTCTTCACCAAATTTGCCAGAAGGTAGCTCTGGTGGTTCACCGTCAACAATAGCACTCAATTGAGAAAAGACATTATTAAAGGTTTCTGGAGAGTAAGGGTAACATCCCTTGGCAATTTCCAAAATAGACAAGCCTAAGGACCAAATATCTGATTGAACAGAATACGTCGACACATCAGGATTGGCGTGCTTGATTCTTTCAGGAGCCATATAGGATTGACAACCAATGTTAGTTCTCGCTAGTGAAGCAACCAAATTACCCGAAACACCAAAATCACAAAGTTTGACTTCACCCTTTTCATTGACTAACATATTGGTTGGCTTGACATCTCTGTGAATAATATTGTGGTCATCCTTGAGTTCTTTCAAACCTTTGATTACTCTTTTTGTGATGTAAGCTAACGGAATTTCACTTATACCCTTACCATAAACTTTATCGATTGAACCACCCTTCATGTATTCAATGCACATATAAACAGCACCCTCAACAAAAAATGCGCCATAAAAATCCACAATGCAGTCTGATTTACAAGAATGAAGAACTTGAAGCTCCATTAAAATTTGGCTGAATTTAGAATCATCTAATTCTAGTCTAACTTCCTTCATGGCCATTATAATACCTGTTGGCTTATGCAAAACTTTTGAAACAACACCATAGTTACCTCTACCAAGTTCTTCTAAAAATTCCAAATCGTCCATTGATATACGGAACGAAGAACCGTTTTTAAAATCAACACCCTTAGAATGTAAAGAAGCCTTACCAGAGAAATTGAGTGAGCCTGATTTGACGTCAATGTATTTTGTATATGAAGAAAATTTGCTTTGATTGTTGTTCAGATTAGGCAATGTAGGCTTTAAGTTTGGATTTGACAGGTCCATTTTCATCACTGGTTTTCGCTTGTTGTTGGCAATTGGATTCGATCGATTAGGCAATGGAGAGTTTCTCATTCGCTGATTGATATTACCTAGTGACATTGATTTGAGCTTGTCTATATTAGAATCCATGCTGAGATTCATTGGTGATGGTGAGTCCAATTCCTTTGTATCTGATGAAGGTGAAAGTGAGTTAAAGTCTAGTTTCATACCTCTTCTCTGTGATAGAGATAGTTTTGGTTTATTACTGGTGCTATTATTATTGTTGTTATTAATATTCTCATGATTCTTAGCATTATTGACATCAGTTACATTAGTGATGGTGGTATTAGTACTAGTTGAGCTCAAACTGTTAATTGGCGATGAAGACTGCAGGAATGGTGCTCCCTCTCTTGCCGCAGGTTGCATTTTACTTGGGTCGAGCGTCGGAGTTAGCGAAGCGGCAATGGAAGCGTTGTCTGCTTCCGTTGACCCAAACACATTAGAGGGAGAAGGTCCAGGTCTTGATTTATGCTGAGTCTTGACTTTGGTGATGTACTCCACAGACTTGTTGATGTGATACGCGTGGGCAGGACTCGTTGATTTGTGATACGAATTGCTTCTGTTTAACTCACTGTGGGAGCCCTGTAGCAAAGGCATTGTGCTTGACGGAGTCACTGGCGACGAATGGTTTGAGCTGGACTGCTGTGTGTCCTGTTCATGCTGCTGCTGTTCGTCGGCGGATGGCGGCTTATTCAACCTGAAAGACGTTCTTTTCGTCAAATCATCCGATTTCTCCTTCTGCGCCAGCCGAAACGACGTTCTTCTCAATGGTGTTTCTTCGTGAGGCCAGAACTGTGGTGACGGGATGTCTGACGATGGTGTCGTAGATGTTGGCGTCACATTTGATGTGGGAGTTGTTTCATTGGAGGACGACGAATTACCCTGCTGTTGCAACTGTTGTCGGCGCTGCTGGAACGCCAGTAACCTGGCCTGCACTCCTGGGTTCATTCTCTGTCCGTTGAACTCTCCCGAACTGCTACCCATCTTCGTATGCTCTCAATTTTATCTGGATCCTGAAGAACCACCTTATAATCTTTGGTTCTTTTCTCTCGCTGTTTCAAATCAAGCTGGCTCTTTTTTTTTTATGGAAGAAAAATGCTCTTTTAAGGGCCAATTCACTTAAATGTTACTTTCAGAAATGAATTTCATAGTTAAAAACACCACACTGAGATCTATGAAATTTTAGCATTATATTGACATAATCACTGTTTTATAGTGGCCAAATTGGCCCCATTACTAATTGTCTTTGGTGTTGTTCATTATTTTCATCGTACGTAAATCTATAATTAAAATGAAAATTTTTCTTAGTAAAAGTCATTATATGAAGGTATTAATAGCTTATGTATTAATGGTATCTTTGTATCTAATCTTGAATAATTGCTACACCGCAACTGAGTCCCCAATTATCACTTGTTCGAGTTTAAAAGCATTTAGAGTAGATCTTATCGCGTCGACCTTCCCAATGAGGCAATACCGGCTCCCTTTGGTAACTCCATGATTAGAATCTTAATAAAATCGTTAGTAAACCATCTTTCTCTGGTGCAAAAAGGTCGAGGCAGGCAGCAATGGCAGCATCTAAGAGATCTAGAAAGGGTTGTCATCAGTGTAAGCAATCCCGAGTCAAATGCGACGAAGCAAAACCCAAATGTTCGTCTTGTGTGAAATTAAACAAAGCTTGTGACTACAGTTTGAAGCTCACATGGGGCGGTAGACCATACAAGGTACCCAAGGTTGAAAAGATGAATCCTCTAGCCGCTGCATCGAGTTATCATCTCAAAGGCACCAAAAACAAATCCATTCCGAAACCAAAACTCAGTTCCTCTATACAGTTCAAAATAGAAACCCCAAATTCGGCTACTGTTAAACGAGAGCTTATAGAGAAACCAGCATCACAACAGGCTTTGAGGAAATCAGCTGCAATGCACTCGCCGGTGTCTTTGGATTCTACAAAGACCTTGGCTTTTATCGATGATTTAATAAATAATGCATCTCAGCATTGGCAACAACTGCACGAGAACAGTCCTAATCCATCCAACATCACCTGTCTGGACAGCATTGAAGACGACAATGAAGATAATTTCACACTAGACCTGGACCAAATTAACAGTCTCACCCCCAATAATTGTGCCAATAATAACGGATTGCTCCCTTCAACCCCGTTTATAGACTATCCTTCACCAATCAAGATATCACCCACATCAAGTGAGGAAGTAGAGCAGATTCCAAGAGGGCTGGTACCACTTCCTGACATATTACTCAATGTTCCGTTTTACTATGAATCATTTTTGTTCTACATGAACTCAACTACGTCAATATTGACACCAGCTGATAATGCCATCTACATTGACAATCCATTCAAAATAGTTTTGCCCAAATTAGCGATGGCAAATGAAGGCTTGATGTCACTACTAATTGCCTTTGGTATTGGCCATAAGTCGGCACTAGAAAACGATACAACAAAGGAAGGTATAATAGATTCACTTGTTAACAGAGCACTGAAAGAACTATTCACGTTGCTAAACGACGAAGAAACGGCAACTTCAGACTTGACTTTATCACTAGTCATGATGCTGTCTTCATTTGCTGTGTTCAGCCTAAGGACAGACGAACCTTGGCGTCTTCATATGAAAGGTGCTAAGCAAATTTTCTTTAATAGAGGGTACCATCAACCATTTAACAAACTACTGAATGACGCCCCAACTGCATCTAACTCTATGAAATCCAAAGTGCTTTACTTCTTGATTAGGTGGTTTGCTTATATTGACGTTTTTACTAATCTTTCAAGTCCATTAGACCCAACCTTGCTAGAAATTGACGAGGCAAGATTAAATGGGATTTCACTTGACTTTTCTCTTGACAGCGGCGATCAAAACCAAATGGATTACAACTTTAATGATGCTTCAGATACACTCGTTAAAATCGAGTCTAATGAAAACGTTGATAACATGTTGGGTATCAACTTGAAAATGATCCCAGTGCTATCAAAGCTATGCACACTAATAAAAAATGTCAATCTAACAGATGCACTTGGTTTACCTTCATCCCCATCAATAACGGAATCTGCATTAAATATTCAACAACTGTTAAATCAATTTAAAACTAATATTTTTGTTGATACCCAGGTCATGAATCATAAACATATTAATCAATTGATTGCTGCGAACCAATGCTTTTTAAGCATGGGTCTGTTGCAATTATATAGACGAGTTTTAAAAATACCAAGAGAATCGAATTTAGTGCAATCACTATGTAACCAAATGAAATTTTTGATTGAAAACTACATCGATACAACATCACCGAACTCAATCACTTTGATTCTACCGCTTTTTGTTGCTGGTTGTGAAAGTTTAGATGAACTAACAAGAACGTTTTATTTAACAAGGTTAATTGACTTGAAAATAAGGGGCGCAATAAATGCCGATTGTGCAATGAATATAATGGAATCATGCTGGACAAATTCCCAAAACTGGTGGGAAATTATGCTATTGGCCAACAAAAAAGTGGTCTTTATTTAAGTTTTAATCGTTATTACTTATATACACACAAATACCATATATATATATATATCATTATTATAAGAATCTTTTTTCTAACACTTAACAAATTTCATTCCGTTTCACTATCACTATCCTCTGCGACCAACATAATCCTACCTTTATTACTGCTACCACTTCGACTCATATCTTTAGATTTTTTCAACGACTGCAATCTCCTTTGAATGTCGTCACTTTTTTTCAATGCATAGTCAATTTTGATCATCTCTTCATGACGTTCTAATCGTTTAACAGGGTCAAATTTTGTGAATAGCGTGTGAGAAACTTCTTCATCTTCTTCTCTTTTGAATTTGAGAATATATGAATGAAATTCCCAGAGAGTTGTTCTGTGACAGACACTTATGACAGTTATCCCCATATCAGCAGTTGCTATACGATAACACTCTTTTTCCAAATCGCTTGATATCCAAGAAGTACACTCATCTAAGACAGCAAATTTTGGACAGTGATAATAAAGTCTAACCATAGCTAATCTTTGTTGCTCACCAACACTTAAAACATCAGCCCATTTATCACGTCTATTCAATTGAGGCAACATTTGAATACAATCGTTACAAAGGGTGTCATCACTATCATCACTGTCACTATCAAATAAATCATCAACCAAGTGATCCAATTTAACCATTTGTAATAATTCGATTAAATATTCATCATTAGTTAATCTACCATTCTTGTTACGATATTCTCCTGTGACTTTCTTATAATAGTCATCAAATGATTCTGGATATATGATTTGTTCTCTTAATGTACCGTAGGTAAAATATGATCTCTGCGGTAAGTAGAACAAATCTCTTTTAGAATATGGAACTGTAACAAATCCAGGATCATTTATAGCCCAAAGACCACCCAAAATTCTGAACAATGAAGACTTACCGCATCCATTTGGGCCAATAATTAGTAAGTTTTCACCTTGTTTGATCGAAAATGTTAAATCGTTAACTAATACGTTACCACTTGGGGTAATCAATGGAACACTGCTAAAGGTTATTTCATCACCATATTTGACATTGTTACCCGTTAACAATGGCTCTTGCCTACTTTCATTCTGATCATCGGTTTCTTTAAGCTCTAGTTTATTTATACTTGAAGCAATTTCCAAATCACTGTTGATTTTCTTAAGTTCACTTTCAAATTCCCAAAGTTCCTTAGCGTAACCAACCAGATTCTGAATATTCTTTTTACTTTGAATTAATTCACCTAACGAATCGCTTGCACTCAAAAGCAACCTTCTGTTGGTAACAAAATCAGATGACAAAGAGGAAACAAGCTCATCATTGGGTTGAAAATTATTCAAGTAGGCAGCAACAAAAGTTGGAACACCACATAAGATTAATCCGAAAGCACCAAGGGAATATTTGAAAATGAAACTTACAGCAAAGTTGTAAACAGCCAGTCTCCTCAGCTCCATACCCTGAAATTTTTCACATTCAAAATAGGCCGTATCAAGAATATCAATTTCTCTTCTATGTCCTTTTGCTAACGCAATTTCTTCTACGTTATGAACAATGTTAGAATGATAGGTATGAAATTTGTTTTCAAGAGCGTTTCTCATGGAAGTCAACTTTGAGAAGTTTGGTGTGAATATTCTCAATGCAAGAGTGGATATATTGGCAATCAAGCCTAACAAAACGGCGCCTTCAGCGGAACTTTCACTTGATTTATTCAGCTGGTTACCAGCTAGTAGAATATCAAGGGTTGGCGTTAGTAATTGAGCAGGAAGCACGGAACAGCACGTTGAAAACAATTCAACAATTTTTGTCAAACGGTGATTAGCATCACCAATAGTTGAGTCCATTGAATTCGTCAACTGGTACACGGTTGGGTTACCATTAGAAGGTAAATAGTCATCTAAAAGCTTATTAGTGACATTTGACCTTATTGATAGCGATAACAGCGACTGCGTTTTCTCAATGAGGGCCTCTGTGACTGAAACGGGGATACCGATCAACAACCAGATGGCCATCAACTTAAAAAAGGACTTGAATCTCTTGGACACGAGCGACGATACTAGCTGTCCGTCTAAAGTGGCGATCTTGAGGGTCAAGATCGCCTTTGCAAGCAAAAGTGACACTTGGCCCGCCAGATATAGCACGGATTTCGTGTTGTTTCTGGAATGCTTCAGTAAATTAACGATAGGCGATTGCAGGATGCGCTCCTTCAGCGACATGTGCTGTTTCTGCCTGGCCTCTCGCTTTACCTCTTTGCCTGGCTTTCGTTTTGACGATTTTGATCCCGCGTTAAACAATAGGTATATATTGACTATGTAACATATGCGTATAATCCAGGAACGCCGCTTCGAGTAAAACAGCGCCAGTCTTTGCAGCGACCTCACTAGGTACTCATTGTGCGACCTTGTTATCTGGTTGTTCATTTCCTACCAAAACTGATTCTATAAACTTGCAATCAGTAAAACTTTGATAATGCTTAAATAGTTGTTTCGTTTGTGTCTTTCAGATATACAATCAACCCAATGACTTCTTCTTCTCTTCTTCGTCTTAGTCTTCGTCTTCTTACTCAATCTTTTTCTGTTCTCTTATATTTAAACCTTTTCGGCTAAATGACCCTCCCATTAGAATTTGCGGAGTTGGAAATTTGAAAAAAAGGCTGAGCAGATGAGCATACCCACAAACATCCTTACACTAAGACAGACTTCCTCGTTGTGCTGTTTGGAGCAATACGTAGTTGCTGGTGCTGGCTTCTTGAGGCAGGGTACACCTTGGTGTGGAACCAGCCGTTTCTGAACATCACCTCGTGTGCAACAATCTCGCCAAAGCCAAGCATCATCCCGTTCACGAAGGGTAGAACCAAGTTGATGGCGCATCTCCAGACGTACTTTGGTACGTTGGACTCTTCTACGACGGGTTCCAGTGCCAATGCAAGATCAACAGGCTCGGTGGGCTCCACAGTGGCCTCCACAGTGGCATCTGCCACGTCGATAACAGGGTTTACGTCAAAGCTGTCCATTTTTGAGCTCTCTTTTGTCTTCTATACAACACAGAGAACGAGAGCAAAGTTTGGTAGAGGGAGAAAGAGTGAAAAATGGGAAAAAAAAGGGGATAAAAGTGAGGATCTTAAAACATACAAGTTGTTGGTTAGTGAGTGTAGTAGCGAGAATATCTACGCTAAGTTATGCTCACTGTGAGTAGCATGAAAAGGGCTTCTATTTGTTACCAAATATGCAATGCTTTGACGTGGATTGAAAAACTCTTTTCTTTGTGGTCAAAAAACAACCCCTTCTTACTCAACTAATCATCCAATACCAATGGATCATCCATAGATTCAAATCTACCATAATGTTAACCACCTACACGCTTTGTTGCATTTCCAAACGCTCTTTTAATCGATGAATCCACAGTTTCAAGATCTGACTCAATTTTTAGATTTTTTTTCTCTAGCAAGGCAGTTCTATTATAGCGTATCTGTCTTTCTCTACTGCTTCATCTAAAACCTCCTAAGTTACTGGCAGTATGTGTCCCGAGAACCTATTAAGTCCAGAGGGCAGTCATTTAGGGGATGACGAGATTACACACAACCAACAGCCAAATGGCCACGGTAACGAAGCGTCCGTTGTGGCCAGATCTCTAACGGCAATCGTTGATATTGGTTCTAACGGTATTAGATTCTCGATATCTTCTAAGGCTTCTCATCACGCGAGAATAATGCCCTGCGTATTCAAAGACAGAGTCGGTATTTCGCTTTTTGATGCCCAGCTAGGTGACGATGGTAAATCGCCAATTCCACAAGACGCTATTGATGAAATTATTAGATCCATGCAAAGATTTAAGTGGATATGCGAAGACTTTGGTGTGCCTAGCGATGGCGTCAAAGTGGTAGCTACCGAGGCAACTAGAGAGGCTTCCAATTCTAAACAATTTAGAGACGCCATCTATGAGGCCACCGGCTGGAAAGTTTTATTATTGGGTAAAGAGGAGGAAGGTATCACTGGCGCATACGGTGTTGCGTCTTCTTTCCACGTTGTTTCAGGTCTTTTCATGGATTTGGGTGGTGGATCAACACAATTGAGTTGGATCAGAGCAGTTGATGGACATGTCACTATCAGCGAACACCCTGTGTCTCTTCCTTATGGTGCTGCTGCGCTCACCCATAGACTAAAACATGATGATCCAAAGGATTTATACAACGAAATTAAAGAGTCTTATCAGGTTGCACTGGAAAAAATCAACATCCCATTAGAGCTTCAGTTAGAGGCAAAAGAAAATGGAGGATTCAGATTATTCTGCTGCGGTGGTGGTTTAAGAGGTCTCGGACATTTGCTTATTGCCAATGAACCAGATTATCCAATTCAAACAATTATCAACGGTTACTCAACAACTTTTGATAAGGTTCAAAATATGACCAACTATCTATTCTTAAAAAGAGAAGTGCCAAGTTTGAAAAATTCTTCTAAAATTTTCAGAGTTTCATCAAGACGTGAACAGCAGCTACCAGCTGTTGGCCTTTTGTTAACAGCGGCGTTTGAATCATTGCCAATCATTAAAACTGTCCATTTCTCTGAAGGTGGTGTGAGAGAAGGTGTGCTCTATTCCTCATTCAATACTGAAATCAAGTCCGAGGATCCAATCATAACTGCAACTAGACCATATGCACCACTATTGGCAGATAAATATCTGAAGCTACTAAAATCTGCTTTGCCAACCAAGAAGAATTTAGTGCCATTGATGGTGGAAACAAGAATCATTCCTGCACTTTGTAACATTGCGTTTGTTCACTGTTCATATCCAAAGGAACTTCAGCCTACATCTGCACTCCATGTTGCAACATCGGGTATCATTGCGGGTTCACATGGTTTATCACACAAAACGAGAGCTCTTATCGGTATTGCGCTTTGCGAAAGATGGGGTATGGAACTTCCTTCAAGTGAGCAAAGATACTACCAAGACTTAGAGAAGCTAGTTTTAGACTCATCTCCAAGACTAGGTGAATCGTTACTGTATTGGACTAAATACTGTGGTAAAATGATGCACGTCATATGTGGTGTTCATCCCGGCGGTAATATTAGACCGGGATCGTTGAAGTTTGATTTCCAGTGCCATGAAAAGGAAGTGGAAAATGGTGAGGAAAGTGATGGGGACGACACTTCGAAAGTCAAGAAACCAAGAAATGGCATTGTCGTAACATTACCAGTCGACGGGGTCAAATTGAGTTATTCTATCAAGGGTAGAGTTATTGGATTGCAAAAGAAGATTGCGAAATTGAACAAAAGGTATCAGTGTCCTGGCAAAGCCAAAGTTATTGTAAGATACGATAACATTTGATTGAATTGTGACAGATGACTAATGATAGAGGAGCACGGTTACTTTTTTTCTTCTTGTATGATATATAGGTAATAATATATAGTAATGTTGATAAAATATGAATAAATAATTGTAATAATAAAAAGTGGTGGTAGAAAGAAACATATAGAAGAGTGACCAAGAGAAGCATAATACATGCTTGTTGTTATTCCACAAGTTTTCTTATGTGATTGTATGTATTAGCAGTAAGTGATTCTAATATTTTCCAATACCTCTGCCTTCACCAAGCTGTTCAATGGTTTCAGACAAAGGCTTTCTGTAGACCAATTCCCAGAATCCCTGTTTCTTGTAAGTTCCATTAGCGAAATCTTCATCAAGCGACTTGTTGGACTCCTGGTTGTGGATCTGGCCTGTTTGTGTCATATGGCTAAAACTGGTGTTGTAATTGTCGATAAGTCCACCTGACCAGTGGAACAAGCCTACAAACGCAGCCATACCGATGGCAAGGCCAATCTTCTGATTCAATGGGCCTGACTTAAAGATAGTGGCCACCAAAATACCTGATCCAGCAGCAATCATCTCGTTATTGGTGGTTCTCTCCTCATCCAAGTTGTATAGCGAGCTTGAAATGAACGAATAGGTACTCAACGCCAGTGGAATCGATATGAAGTGTCTTGGAGAAAGCTCAAAGAGCTTCAAGTAGCGTTGCTGACCTGGTCTGGCAGCACCCATCCTGTGTTGCAGCAGTCTTCTCATGTGCATACCACCAAGGAAGATGCCTGAATAGATGGCAATTTTTGATGCCTCCGCCACCGTGTTTACTGGCTCGTACTTTGGCTTTGCGACATCCGCATCGTGCAACAGGAATGGTCTAGGAAGCTTAAAGGCGTCTGACATGTTGGCAATGAACCTCTTCTTATTGGCTATTAAGGCAATCGCAGGGAAAAATTTCAATGAGAGAATCAAAAATTCAGCTTCTTCTCTCCACACTGAAGGGTGTACGGGTGTAGGTGTTGAAGGACGATGATTATACCAATAAGAGAGCCATTAGCGTTGATTTCAGGCCTTCAAACGGTGCTAGAGGGCAATTGGGGGGCCTGGGAGCAGCCTGGGGCAAAAAATCCGAACTTAAAGGACCCAATTAGAGATTTGTCTATTGGGTCGTTGAACTTGCTGCATACAACAGACACCCACGGCTGGTACATGGGTCATATGAACCAGCGCCAGTACTCAGCAGACTGGGGGGACCTGGTTTCGTTTGAAGCACACTTGAGAAAGGGAATAGAGGCGCAAAACGGCGACCTTTTGGTGGTTGATACCGGAGATCGACACGACGGCAATGGTCTTTCGGACTTGTCTGCTGTCAATGGCCAGCTGTCAAACGAGATCTTCATGCAATTGCCTTACGATCTTGTCACGGTTGGCAACCATGAGCTGTACAAAGCCGAGGTGAGCCAGCTGGAGTTCGAAACATTGGTGCCCTTCTTTGGAGAACGGTTTGTGTCCACTAACGTCAAGTACAGAGATGACAACAACCAATGGGTGGTCTTTGGCAACAACACCCACCGGTACTTTGAGACAAGGGTCAACAGGCACAAGGTTTTGGCGCTCTCGTTCTTGTTTGACTTCCCTTGGTTCAACGAAAGGGTGCGCGTTGAGCCTGTTGTGAAGCTGGTGCACGAGCTGTGGTTCCAAAACTTGCTCAATGAGTACCAAAGCAAGCAAGTAGACACCATCGTGGTGTTTGGGCACATGCCTGTGAGCCACCAGTGGAAGGAGTTTAGCATTTTGCACTTTGCTTTGAGATCCTACTTCCCGAACACACTAATCCAATACCTCGGCGGCCATTCGCATATCAGAGATTTCTCTGTGCTGGACAACAAAGCTATAGCCATCCAGAGTGGCAGATATTGCGAAACTGTTGGATTCTTGTCTGTCCAAGATCTCCATGGACAAGCTGAAAAGCCAAACGTGTTCAGATCTTACATTGACTTCAACACGCATTCCTTTATTAGACATTCAAACACCACGTCTGAGACGTTTGGTACCTTGAAAGGCCAGAGCGTTACCAATAAATTAACACAATTTGCAAGTGAGCTAGAATTACAAGAGACCTATGGTAAGGTGCCCCACACGTTTTACACTTCAGCTGCTGATTATTTGTCAGATGACCCTAAATCGTTATTGAGGTTCTTGGAAAGGGACATTTTGTCTCAGTTGGAAGCAAAGACCTGTGACGATTCCTTCATTGATCGATTTAACAACTCAAGGGTCGTCCTAATCAACACAGGTAGCATCAGATACGATCTTTACAAGGGCGATTTCACAAAAAACGCACTATTCACCGTCTCTCCATTTAAAAACCAATGGAGAGTGATTCCAAACGTTCCTAGGTCTTTGGCTCTACAGATCCAGAAGATTTTAAACGATGGTCCTGTTATCATATCTACAAACAATAATTTGAAAAAGGTAAGCCTGAAATCACCACATCAACTAGCGCTTGACGCGCTAAGGGAATCGAGCACCAAGGATCATTGTAAGCCTTATTCCTATGGCCTCACTACGGTCGATGACTTTGGCACCGATGGTGACGACACCATCCATAAACATTTCCACAACCACTATGTTCCCAATGTGATTCAATCTTTCAGAGATTTGGACGATGATCTGATTGATGTTGTGTATTACGATTTCATTGAGCCATTCATTTTAAGCGCCTTAAAGCAAGCTTGTGCTAGCCATGAGGATTTGTTTCAAGATTTAGTTAATGAGGCACAATACTACAATAATTGTGCAAATGACTCCAATGTTGGTCAACTATTGAAGAAGTTTGTTATTAAAAACTGGTCTGAATGACAAATCTAGGAGTAACTGGGTTTATATTGTTCTATAACCTTAATTTGAAATTTTCGTTTACTTTAGCCAAACACAAAACCAGGATGCTTTGAAACGAAAAATGAACACTTCAAAATCTTAAGCCTTCAAACAATAAACCTATATAGAACAATACACATAGTTAACCTGCTCTGCATAGGAATGTAGCACTTAGCTTCAACCTGGATCTCTATGTATGTGACTGCTTTTCATGGCACCCTCACACCGCAGCAATTTTTAGCGCGCACAAAATTTTTTAGTGAAATCTCTATAAAAGTGAAAAAAATGAAATTTTTCACTTTCAAACTTTTAATATTTATTATTCATTAACTAATTCACAACCAAAAATGGGTAGAGGACCGTATGTATTCCTTATACGTTATCGCAATGTATAAAGGCAAAAGTATGAAGAAGAAAAATCATACACTTATTTTAGCTAGTGGTAGAGACTACGCTAAACTATGATATACCACTGTATATCATATGAAGGACGCTATCAGTCCAAATTAAAATTAAAAGGTAACTAAAGGTCTTAAGCTTTAGGAACTTTTATATTTTTTTGTTTTACACTTTGTCCAACGTTGATTGGACTGTGTTAAGTTTCTTCATTACTTTTCGCCTTTTACTACATTAAATTTATTGTCCGAGTTTAATGTACTAACCTTTAAACATTAAATAGAAAGCACCACCTTAAGAGATTAGCTGCTCCAAAGCACTGGATGTTGGACAAATTGTCCGGTGTCTACGCTCCAAGACCATCTGCAGGTCCACACAAGTTAAGAGAATCCTTACCTTTGATTGTTTTCTTAAGAAACAGATTAAAGTATGCTCTTAACGGTAGAGAAGTCAAGGCTATCTTGATGGAAAGACACGTCAAGGTTGACGGTAAGGTCAGAACTGACACTACTTACCCAGCTGGTTTCATGGATGTTATCTCTTTGGAAGCTACTGGTGAAAACTTCAGATTAGTCTACGATGTCAAGGGTAAGTTCGCTATTCACAGAATTACTGCTGAAGAAGCTGCTTACAAGCTTTGTAAGGTTAAGAAGGTTCAATTAGGTAAGAAGTCCATTCCATACCTTGTTACCCACGACGGTAGAACCATCAGATACCCAGACCCAGCTATCAAGGCCGGTGACTCTGTTAAGGTTGAATTGGAAACCGGTAAGATTTCCGAATTCTTGTCCTTCGAAACTGGTAGATTAGTCATGGTTACCGGTGGTCGTAACTTGGGTAGAGTTGGTGTCATTGTCCACAGAGAAAGACACGAAGGTGGTTTCGATTTAGTCCACATCAAGGATTCCGTTGGAAACACTTTCATTACCAGATTAGGTAACATTTTCGTTATCGGTAAGGAAGCTGGTAAGCCATACGTCTCATTACCAAAGGGTAAGGGTATTAGATTGACCATTGCTGAAGAAAGAGACAGAAGAAGAGCTTTACAAGGTTTGTAAATCTGTCAAATTCTTTGATTTCATTTAAAGAGTTTATAGTTTTTAAATAAAAACATTGTCATCTATTTTTCTAATTGTACATTAAATATTAAGTTTTGAAATTCATTTAACTAACTAATTAATAAGCTGTGCCTAATAACAAATATTGATGGGTAACTAATCTATAGACAAGGAGGGTGCAAGCTGTTTACCTTTTAAATGGATAATCAACTTCTTCATCTTTCCTCTTCCAAATCTTCTTCTTCTTCTTGGTTGGAACATATTCAACAAAGATATTCTCACAATTCTTCTTTTTAAAAGTCTTAATAAACCTTGGATCCCACAGCTCAGATGCAATGCCAAGATCTTTACAACATCTCATCAAGGCGTTACTTTTACATCCTTCTGTTGCTGTCGGTATACCCTTTTCATTAAAAAAGGTCTGCTCTCCTCTCGCAATGCTTACCAAACGGCCCTGGACAACCATACCGTATTCCCTGGTTAGTAAACCTGATATGCCTTGCTTTTGAATTAGCGTTTCCGATCTTGGTGCAAGCCCCCAAGCACCGACACCAAATGCTCTGTTCAATATTCTACGATATTTGATCTCTGGTAAATAGAGCAATCCGTCTGGCGTAATTTCAATATCGTTGTCAGGAATAGATGCGGTCAATACTGACTGTGACTCCTTACTGAACGGTTCAATACCAAGCCCATTGAATGAATTTGACCAGTTGGTACCATTTTGGTCTCTGACTTCTGGAAATGCGTCGTTCAACCCCGTATTAAACAGCGAATTCAATGTGCTTGTCTCTGTGACACTAGAAGAGCTGCCTGCTGCTGTGTTTACACCCGCAGAATAGTCTGCATTGATGTTGATAACAGGATCGCTAGTCGAATTTGAAGGTTTGCCGGTCTTTGACGCCGTGGAACTCCCTGAAAACGCCTCCAGCATATCCATATCGGAAACCCAACGTCTTGCAGTGGTTTTTACAGTCCACCTGGCTGGCGATTGGCGAATAACACGTCCAAACATAAGGTATTTCTCTTCAAACACGTAATAAATTGTGTTGATAATTGGGGAAATTTTCATCTGTTTCCAATGTGTCCTTTTTCTTACGTGAGTTGTTAAGCTGAAAAATAACAAAAAATGCCGCCAAAGAGGGCTTTGAAGACGTCTGTGACTGCTACTAAGTCCCCAGAGACTGAGCCGGTTGAAAAGGTTGTTTCCTTTGAGCAACTGGGACTTCAAACCACTCACAGCCATTGGTACAAGCTGGCAAATATCCTTTTGACACTTTGTGCCTTTGCAACCAGATTCTATTACATCTGGTATCCAAACGAGGTGGTCTTTGATGAAGTTCACTTTGGTAAGTTTGCCTCTTACTATCTGGAAAGAACTTACTACTTTGATTTGCACCCTCCTTTTGCAAAGATGCTTATTGCCTTTGTCGGTTGGTTGGTTGGTTTCAACGGACACTTTAAGTTTGATAATATCGGTCTCAACTACAATGAATATTCAGTTCCTTACATTCCATTGAGATCCTTGTCTGCCATTTTAGGTACCGTCACTGTTCCTTTGATGTTTTCTACCTTGGAGGAGTGCGGTTACTCTCTCCACACTTGTATCCTCGGTGCTGCCATCGTTGCATTTGACAATGCTCACGTTGGCGAGACGAGGCTCATATTATTAGATGCTACATTAGTAGCTTCAATTGCTGCTTCTATATACTGCTATGTCAAATTCTCTAAGACTAGGAAGTCTCCATTTTCCTCTGAATGGTATAAATGGTTGTTTTTAACAGGTGTTTCCCTCTCATGTGTCATCTCCACCAAGTATGTTGGTGTCATGACCTTTTTTTCCATTGGTGCAGCTGTAGCTGTCGATTTATGGCACTTGCTTGATTACAGAAGTGGGTTGACCTTGAAGCAATTCGGCAGACATTTCATTGCTAGATTGATTTTGCTTATTGTTGTCCCATTCATCATTTACCTTGGTTGGTTTTGGCTTCACTTTGCTATTTTGACCAAATCTGGTCCTGGTGACAACTTCATGAGTTCAGACTTCCAGGAAACGCTTGCAGAGTCTCCTCTTGCTAAAGAAGCAAAGGAAGTCAATTTTTATGATATAATTACTTTCAAGCACAAAGACACCAACTGTCTACTTCATTCTCATCCATATAGATACCCACTACGTTATGACGATGGTCGTATCTCGTCACAAGGCCAACAAGTTACTTGTATCCAAGATCAAGCAGAAGACATCAATAACCAATGGGAAATTTTGCCAGTTACTGCTTATTCTAAAGAGAATAAACTAGGGCATGCCGTTATGCAAGGGGATACGTTTAGATTAAGACACGTAGGTACTAACGGTTACCTCTTAACTCATGACGTTGCCTCACCATTCTACCCCACGAACGAAGAATTTGTGGTAATTTCAATCGAAGAAGGCGACAATGCCAGATTTAACGATACTCTTTTCAAATTTGATCCAGTTGATAAAAAACTAGATAACGTTTTGAAAACTAAGGCTTCTATAGTGAAAGTTCGTCATGTTCCAACTATTGTCACAATGTGGACGCATGATGATGAGTTACTACCTGAGTGGGGGTTCTATCAGCAAGAAGTTAATGGTAACAAAAAGGTTCAAGATCCTGATAACAATTGGTTTATTGATTCGATTGTCGGTTTGTCAGGGCCAAGATCAATTTATGTGCCAAAACCAGTTAAGAAAATGTCATTTTTCAAAAAATGGTGGGAACTACAAATAAAAATGTTTGAACATAACAACAACTTATCAAGCGAACATCCATATGCTTCTCAGCCTGACGAATGGCCAATTTGTAAATCTGGTGTTTCATTTTGGACTAAAAACGATTTAAGAAGACAAATTTTCTTCCTAGGAAACATTCCAGGTTGGTGGTTTGAATGCTTGATGATTTTAGCATATCTGGCTATTGTTGCATTTGATCAACTATCGAGACAAAGAAATGTCTTAATATTGACAAACAAAGCAAAGACAAAGCTCTACTATACTTCTGGCTTTTTCTTTGGTGCATGGTGTTTCCATTATTTCCCATTCTTTTTGATGGGTAGACAAAAGTTTTTGCATCATTACTTGCCAGCACACCTGCTGGCGGCATTGTTAGCAGCTTCAATTTTTGAATTTTTATTCACCAATAACAGAAATAAGGAATTCTGTAACGAAAATGAAAAGCCTGATTCCTTAAATCGCTATGCGTATGTTGCTGCAGTGGTTTTGGTTTTAAGTGTACTAATTTCATCATTCATTTTTTTCGCTCCAATTACATATGGTAATGTTTCACTAACTGTTGATGAAGTTTTAAAGAGAGAATGGATGAAAACCAAACTTCATTTCAACAAATAGATTAAACGAATTTTTTAAAATAAGTATTTCATTAGGAGCTAAAATCTCCTAATGGGAACTCTAAGTATCTATGTAACTTATTATTGATTTCGCTGTAATCTTGTTCATTTGATGCAGTAATGACACCATGGCGAATTAAGAAATCAATAACAACACATACACAGTAAATGCTGAACTTCTCATTGTGCAACTTTTCAATAACTTCTTCGACGCCCATTAACTTGAAATCCATGGCCTCATTATCCACCGGAAATGGGACTCTTCCATCGCTCATATCCAAATCAAAAATGTACTCCATTTCCGGCTGAACCGTTATGTGTCCGAGTTGGTGCAAATAACTGATAACACCAACATTAATTATCCTTGGCTCGGTATACTCCTTTGGCAATCCAGCTTCCTCGTAGCATTCCTTATAGCATGTTTCCAAAATACCGTAGGGGTATCCCAACCCTCCGGCAACAGTGTTATCCAGCTTACCAGGATACATTTGTTTTGTATACGATCGTCTTGGCACCCAAAGTTTCAGACCCTCGGAGTCTTTGACGAACCCATTGATGTGAACACCATACATCACTACACCAAACCATGGACAAAGAGCTCGTTCCAGAATGAAATACATGTCACCTTTGTTATCATAGATGGCATAATCTTCGTTTCTCCAACTATGTCTTAGATCTAACCGATCTTCATCTTTCCATTGAACCCCCAATTTACTTAATGTTTGCGTTTTTTTTTCAGCTGTATCCAGCTTTGGTGACAACTGCACTGTTTTGTTGACGTCGTCAGTAACAAAGGCCTCTGGATGCCGCTTCAATAGCTGTACAATTGGTTGACTCAAGTATCCCAACCTAAAAGCATTATCGTGCGAGATGAAAGTGTAATTTTTAGAATGAAATTCCACATAACTAAGTTCATGCGGGTATGGGCAATTGTCCACCTGTTCAACTAGTTCTAGCAATGACTTCATCTCTTTTCAATGACTCGATTAGGGAAAAGGTAGCTGTTGTAAATTTTAATCTTTAACGCACAGACACAATCACCTCTTCTGGTGTAATCAGTTCAGTTGCACTTGAATTTTCATTGGTTGTAATCTACATTTTGTGTACATGTTTTTCTCTTGCATGCATCGTCACGCTATTCCAAACCTTTTGTTGTTGATTTAGGTAGATTCTTATGAAATTATCATTTTTAAGTTTAATTCAATACCCCTGCATATTCACATGGGTATAGTTCCTGAAACCCCAATATGCTTTTGGAATTAGCTAATTTTACGAAATGTTTATAGTACTAGTTGTCTCAAGTTATTGAGGCTTAAATCGGTCTTCAATCTGTGTCTTGAAAAATTCAATTTGAAGATTTGTATTTGTATAAATAAGAGGACCTTCAGCTGACTATAATGTTTAGTGGATTTAATATGTCAAGAGTTTTGCATTATAAACTTGTCATTATGTTGGTGCAGTTGACTGCAATTATTTTTTTTAATGATTTCAGTACATTACGGTATATCTCTGTGACTTGAGTGATACAAAAGTGGAATAACAGTCTTTTCTCATCTTATCATCACTAAAGAATCTTCATAATAATGATTATTGATAAGGAATAAAGTTAATATTGAAGTGTATATATAAATATATGTATATGTAGTTGTAGTTGTAGTTGTAGTTGTAGTTGTAGTTGTAGTTGTAGTTGTAGTTGTAGTTGTAGTTGTTGGACACTATGAACAGTAAGCTTCAAATTAAATGTACTTGTAAGGATTCAAGATACTTTTTGGATCATACTTCTCCTTCAACTCTTTCATTAATTTGATTTCAGTTGGAGACTTCGAGTAGCCAATATAGTTTTTCTTTTGGAAACCTAAACCATGTTCAGCGGAAATGGAACCTCTGTGCTTTTGAATGAATTCGTAAACAAATGGCTCCAAAACTTGCTCAACTTCTTTGTTGTATTCTCTAACAGCAACGTTTAAATGTAAGTTGCCGTCACCAATGTGACCGTAACCCACGGCATCGTAAACTGGTTTGGAATTGTCTTCAGCAGACAAAAGATCAGCTTCAATCAAACGCTCCTTCACGGCTTCAACTAAAGAGTACATGTCACTCAATGGCAAAGAAACATCGTATTTATAAACACCACCAAATTGCTGGGACGCTTCGGAAACTGATTCTCTCCAGTTCCAAAGGGTTCTCAATTGGGATTCGTCCTGAGAAACTGTACCGTCAGCGACTACTTCTTCTTCCATGACGGATTCCAAAAATGCTTCTAATTTGGCATCGTCGTGCTCTTTCTGAGAACCTGACGTCTCAAGGAGCACATAAAATGGATATTCAGGAACAGAATCCACACCAGAATCGTCTTCCTGGCACAATGGGTGGGTGGTTTTCAAGTGCTTGGCAGCCAATAACTGGGAGTCTCTATCCATGAATTCAAAAGCTGAAAGAACCTCAGAAAGATCAGACTTAGCTCTCTTGAAACATTCTTGAACAGCATCGTAAGAATCCAATCCAAGGAACGCAATATTGACAGCTTTTGGTCTTGATGGGCACAAGATCGACACACCAGTGATAACACCAAGGGTACCTTCAGAGCCAATGAACAGCTGCTTTAAGTCGTAACCGGTATTATCTTTTCTAAGAGAGTGCATTGAGTCGAAAACAGTACCGTCTGCAAGAACCACTTCAAGGCCAAGAACGGAGCCGTGGAGGGAACCATAACGAAGCAATCTCAAACCACCGGCGTTGGTGGCAACGTTACCACCAACAAAACACGAGCCCTTAGCACCCAAGTCCAACGGAAAGATATAGCCTTGTTCTTTTAGGTAATTGTCAGCGTTTTCCAAAATGACACCAGCGTCCACCTTTAAGATACCAGAAGTGGAGTCAAATGATCTAACCTTGTTGAGACCGGCTAATGAGAGCACAATCTCATCAAAAACCGGAACTGAACCACCAACAAGACCTGTGTTACCACCCTGTGGAACCACAGCTAATGATTTTTCGTTACAATATTTCATGATATCAGCCACCTGTTGTGTGGTCTTTGGCTTAAGAACCAACTGGGTCTGCCCGATGTACTTTTTCATCCAGTCTTGGTTGTAGCCAGTGACATCGTCAGTCGTGGCATCTAAGATGGAATTTTGGCCTAATACGGATCTGAAATGTGCAATATCATCGCTGGAAATCCTGCCAAAGTCACCACGTTTCACAGCGTATTTCTCGGCAGTGATTTGAAGTGTCCTTGCGGTTGTTGATAGTCTTCTGAAGCCAAACATGTTTGCTAGGTGCCCGTTTCCCCGGAAAGAGTCACTTTACACTGAAAATCGTGAAAAAGATCTACATTTTTTATCCTACTAAATAAATTGCCAACTTCTTTACGTGTAAATCTTTTTAGAGAATAATGGATCAGGTGGATGCATTGAAGCTGGTAATAGTGTGTGTGGGGCTTCCCGCCAGGGGAAAATCATACATCACGAAAAAACTACAAAGATACCTTAACTGGTCGCAATATAACACACGTATTTTTAATGTCGGTAACACCAGACGTCAACTGAAGGTGTTTAAGCCGTCCACGCATCCTATTAGCGGACCCACCTTGGAGGGTAGCAACCGCACATTGCAGACATCGCATGATGCGAATTTCTTCGATAATTCTAACCAAGATAACTTCCAATTGAGAGAACAATGGGCAAAGGAGACGCTTCAGACACTGCTAGATTTCCTTTTAACGGACGACGGTAACGTTGGGATCTTTGACGCCACAAATACAACGAAGGCCAGAAGGAGATGGATTGTTGAAACAATCAACAAGCGTACGAAAGGGCTCGTTAAGATTTTGTTTTTGGAATCAATCTGCACAGACGCCAACTTGATTGAAAAGAACATCCATTTGAAGCTACAAGGACCTGACTATAAGAAAATGGACTCAAATCTTGCGTTGGCAGATTTTAGAAACAGACTTTGCAATTACGAGGCTGTTTACGAGACTATTGATGTCGAAGAAGAAAAGCTAAATGAACGATACGATATTCAGTATGTGAAGATAATCAACGCTGGTAAAAAGGTCATCTCGTACAACATTTCTGGCTATTTGAGTTCCCAGTGCGTTTTTTTCCTTTTGAACTTCAACTTAACCGATAGACAAATCTGGCTTACTGCCAATGGAGAGTCCGTTGACAATGTTTCCGGAATAAAAGGTGGAGACTCTGATTTGACAAAGAAGGGATTTCAGTTCGCAAAGGCGCTGCCTAAGTTTATTGCTAAAAAGAGACAAGAGTTCAAGATTAGACAATTGAACAAGGAGTATATTCAAGACTGTTCCACTTTTGTAACAGAGAAACAAGATTTGGATTCATCGAATGATGATAGCGTGGGGCACAAGCATTTTAGCCAGCAATTTAATGTTTGGACATCCACACTTAAAAGAACCATAGAATCGGCACAGTATTTTCCAGCTGACGAATACATTTTGAAGTCATTTAGGACTCTAAACAATATTGGGTGTGGATCATTTAACCAAATCACTGATGAAGAGTTCAAAACACTTCACCCCATAGAATACATGGAGTCTATTGAAAACAAGTTGTCATTTAGGTACCCTGGACTAAGCGGAGAGTCATATCTGGATGTGATTTCGAGGTTGAGACCTATTATCATTGAACTTGAAAGATTGAAAGATCATGTTTTGATTGTCTCTCATAGAGTCATCATAAGAGTTTTGTTGTGTTATTTCATGAACTTGAACAAAGAGATGTTAACCGAATTGGATATTCAGCACGGCTACGTGTATTGTATTGAGCCCAAGCCGTATGGATTAGACTTAAACGTTTGGCAATACGATAATACGACTGACATGTTTTGTGAAGTGGACGTTGCTGAAATTCTCAAAAAGAAGAAAAGATCCGCTAGTGGTGTTCTCAATGACGTCGAGAAGCTTAGACAGATGCTTATGGAAGCAGAGAAAAACGCTATGCATCATCTGAGCTCCAGTTATGAAGATATTGAGTCCTTGGTGACGGCAACGTCGAGCGAGCCGTCTGACGACGAAAGTGATGGCGGCGTGGTGTTGGATGCAAAGCACTTGAGTGGTAGATCAGATTCACAGGCCTTTGAGTTCAGCAGGTCATCAGCAGCTAACTTAAGGTCCCTGTTGTCGCAGTCTGATTTAAAAAAGAAATTGAGTTCGTCGAACCTAGTGAGTGGATTGGTCAACGGCAGTCGAGGTTTCAGTTCTACAGAGTTGAGGAGATTGGCATCGGTGACTTCCATGTCGTCGTCTAGTGCTAGTGCCTATACCGGCAGCCGTTCTCTCAGTATCAGCAGATCCAATTCTCTCAAGCACATCAAAAAGCCAAGCATTGATTGGGACATATACGATCCAGGTTACGTTCAGCAGCAGTCCACTGACAACCACAATGGCTTGGAGATGGTAGCCTCGCGTGCAAGATCACTTGAGGCGGTGGCCGGGAAGCTAAGCATGTTGAACAGCAATAGAGAAGCTGTCAGTGAATACGAGGTCAAACTGGAAAACCAGGTGAACGAGATTATGTCAAACCCCAACCTTCTAGAGAGATTGAAGCTAAGGCTGCAGGAGCTTCAGTGACTTTCTTAAACTACTTTATATACTTGCTTTCCGCTACTAATTTTAATAATGAAACTTTATGATCCTTTCTGTACATCCAAGCTGAAAAATTACCTGTTCAGGCATATTGGAGTCTTCTTGATAAAGGTCTAAGAAGCGCCCAATGTCACTAGCATCGTCACTAGACTCTCGGCAAAGCAAAGAAAGTGCGCAGTACCAGTTGGCACTGAAACACTACTACCATAGGAACTTCTCCAAGTCGCTGAAGGTGTTATCAGCGCTTTTAGACAATCCCGTCATCAAGTTGACAATGGATATCAGCAACGAAGAGTGGTTGCCGTCGGCGTACAAGCTCTACGTGACGCTCTGTGGGATGGCTCTCAGAGAGGTCAAGGCCCACGAGTTGACGCAGATGTCAAGTCCTACACACAGGCTACAGTTTCCGCAGTATCTACAGTCGGAGTGTGAACCGAGTGGGAAGAAAATGGCTGATAAGTTGGTAAAAGACATGGAGAGCAGTGAGTTTTTTAAGCTGATCTACGAGCTCGGGCTTGGTGAGGACCAGTCGTGCGTGTGCTGCTGTCTTGAGACGGAGATCGAGCACAACGTGGATGTTGAATGGCAGATCGGACACATTTTGAAGTCACAGCCGATTTTGCAGTCTACAGATGTACTGAGAGTGTACTTGAGTAAGTCTGTACTGCCAGACAGGGGCAGGGATGCGGTCAAGGACAAGATCAGCAGGCTATTTGCCCTGGAGAGCGAACAGGTTGTTGAAGAGTGGTTACGCTGGGCAGATGGACTTCAAAATGGCAGCAACAACGAATCAGAGTTTGATGATTACAGCAACAGCGACCAGTTACTCAACGAAAGCGACTACGGGTATGTGGAGGACGTTGAGCACGATCTGGTCGAAGACGAGGTCATAGCTGAAGAGAAGGTCATCCCAAAGGAAAGTTCTTCAAATTTGGAGTCTTCTAAGAAACAAAACAAGAAGAACAAAAAGAAAAAGAGACCGCAAACTACTCTAAAGGTATATGTCATTGGGTTCTTCAAGCAGCACATGGGTATCGACATCGCAGCTAAATATCAGGAGCTGGTTCAAATACTGACGCTTTTGGGTGCGATTTTGGCCGTTTTGGTGCTGATTTCAACGGGCAAGAAGCTCCTCAGGTACAAAGCGCTTCGTAAGACTCTTTCCCGTGCTCTAGACACCGTTAAAATGGCATTCAAGGTGTCATATGTGTAGAATTACGTAAG
Organism: Saturnispora zaruensis; assembly: GCA_003705435.2. NCBI lineage: Eukaryota > Fungi > Ascomycota > Pichiomycetes > Pichiales > Pichiaceae > Saturnispora > Saturnispora zaruensis. Next base: position 6,531 of record PPIM02000011.1, on the reverse strand, counting down.
CATTCTGTTATAAATTTGCACTGTGTTCATAAAACTTTCATCGATCGCCATTTTTCCAGACTGATGAAACTAGGTTTATAAGATACATATCACCAATGACAACGGCCGTTGCGTCTAATGCTACAGGCGTTGTAGAAGAGCTATACCCCATTGCTTTGTTGATGGATGAGCTACGTCACGACGACGTGGCAAGCCGTGTGCAGGCAATGAAACGTCTCGATACTATTGCGATTGCCCTAGGACCTGAGAGAACACGTTCAGAATTGATCCCATTCCTTGAGGAGGTGGTGCCAGAGGACGAGGACGAGGTCATTGCCATTGCAGCAGAGGAACTGGGCCACTTTGTTCCGCTGATCGGAGGAGCTGAATTTGCACCTCTGCTCTTGCCCGTTTTGGAGAAGGTATCTGCTTGTGAAGAACCGATTGTGAGAGAGAAAGCAGTGGCATCACTCAACGAGATCTCCAAATCCATGTCTGACGACGTCATCTCAAAGCAATTTCTTCCTTTGATCAACAGATTGGCCAAGGAAAGATGGTTTTCGCTACACATTGCAGCCACAGGGTTGTTTAAATCTGCTATTGTGAGAGTCGGTCCTCAAGAGAGAACCGAGTTGATTCAAATGTACAAGGATTTGATCCAGGACGACTCACCAATGGTGAGAAAGGCCGCTGCCAAGGAACTTCCTGAGTTGATTCAAATCCTTGGGGGTAAATATAACACACCAGAAACTGTGGAAGAGCTAAAATGGGATTACATCTTATCAATGTACGAATCACTTGTAAACGATGGCCAAGATTCTGTTAAGTTCCTTGCTGTCGACGTTTTGATTGCTATTTTGGAGTTTTTGAAAAGTGTCAATGAAACCAATGAACTGGATAAACTTTTTGTCAGTCTCATCACACTTGTCAATGACCCTAGTTGGAGAGTCAGGTATATGGTTGCGGACAGATTTGAATCTTTAGTGGTCAATTTCAATGATACTCAATACACGTTGAAATTTGTGCCTAACATTGTTTCATTAATGAAAGATAATGAAGCTGAAGTCAGAAAAGCCATTTCAAAGCAATTACCAGGGTTTGCCAAGTTGGCAAATGAAGCGGATCCAAACATTGTTTTAGCTCAATTGGTTCCAGTGGTGTCACAGTTAGCAATGGACGAATCTGAAACTGTTAGAAGCGCCCTTGCCAGCGAAATAACAGGTTTAGCACCAATACTCGGTAAAGAGAAAACCATCGAGCATTTGCTTCCTGTGTTTGTTGAAATGCTTAAAGATGAATTTAGTGACGTTAGACTCAACATTATATCTCATTTACAAATCGTCAATGAAGTCATTGGAATTCAATTGCTAAGTGAATCATTAATGCCAGCCATTATTGCTTTAGCAACTGATAAATTATGGAGAGTTAGATTGGCAATTATTGAACAGATCCCATTATTAGCAGAGCAATTGGGTGTATCCTTCTTTGATGAATCGCTTGGACAACTTTGTATGGAATGGTTATGGGATCCAGTGTACTCTATTAGAGATGCAGCTGTTAATAATCTTCAAAAGTTAACAAGTTATTTTAAAGAAGACTGGTGTCAGAAAGAAGTTATTACAAAGATCTTAGAAAAGAAACAGCAAAAGGACTTTGAAAATTTCATTTGTCGTATCACTTGCCTCTTTGCATTTACAAAGTTGGTTGATGTTGTTAACGTAGACATCATTAAAAATGAGCTTTATCCGTTTATTTTGGAATTGACTAGTGATCAGGTTCCAAATATCAGGTTCAACGCTGCCAAATCTTTACATTTGATTGCTCTCAAATTGAAAGAGTATCCGGAAACAATTGAAGAAATCAAACAGGCCCTATCAAAGATGCTAGAAGACGAAGATGCTGATGTTAGATACTATGCGCAACAAAGTTTAAATGATTTATAATATTTATTCTAGCTGACTATGGGATGATGGAAGGTTTTAATTTTGTTTTTGTTTTCTATTTAGTTATGTTTATTCAATAAAGCAGTGAATAATTAGAATGGTGTCTACTGAAAAGCTTTTGACTCCTGAGTGTCCTGTATTCGTACTAAAAAAAATATAAGATATCTAAAATAGAAGTGGCACGTTTTCAATTGGCAACGGTGGCCTTCACCAACATTGGGATCATACCAGCGGTTGGGATGATGAATGAACGGTGGCCAGTAGCCATCACAAGACCCTTGACTTCACCAGCGTGAGAAGCACAGTAAACGACCTCGTCATCGTGTTCTTCAAAGACATCCTGCAGAAAGGAATTTGCTCTGATTGCTTGCTCGTAAAAAGGCTCTCTCCAGTCGTCACGGTATAGCGTATCATGTTCCGGAAAGCCAGGTTCGTGCTCAAATCCCCAGCCTTTCATTCTTTCTAAAAAGATGCTCTTGGTGGATCTCTTATCGCACGTGTTGTGACCGATGGTCTCTCTCAAGTCTTCCTTGACCATTGGATGCATTTTGGCGGCCAGTGACTCATCCTTGCACATCAGGATACCATTCCACGTGATGGCTAATGTCTGTGCAGATCTAGTGAAGGGAGAGGAGAAGAGTTTTGTTGGCAACGGACAACCGTCATCGAGCTCCGCCTTAAATGCGTCGTTCATCAATTGTGCTTGTGCTTTACCTTTATCAGTCAAGAACGGATCAGGGCCCCATGTTAGGTGCTCGCCGTTAGGCAGCTCGCCGCTGTAAAGGCTGGACCAGTGCTCGTTCCATGCGTCAATACCCACGATCTCTACACATCTGTTGTGGTAGCCTTGACCGTGTCTGGCGCAATACACCAGCTTGTACTTGGTATTTTCATCAGCAGAGGCGTTCAGTGCACCCAGCTTGGCCTTGAGATCGTCCCAGGACGCCGTTTCACGTCCGAAGTGCGACTTGGCACAGTCAAACACGGTATCGTCGGTATCTGGATCTGACTGTTTGAAGAAACCATGCACGATCTCAAACTGCCATTTTGGCGCTTTTACCGCCAGGAGCTTTTTGTATTCGTCTAGCTGCTCCTGGGGAATAATGGCGTCAAGCTTGTCGTTCTCATTTGGCGCAATAAGGGGCTCTTCAATCGTCATTTGGCAACTTTATAATCTGCTTAAAAGAAATGAGTAATCAGTGTAGAGAAAGATCTCAAATTTTCCCTTAGCTCTTGTTTTGAATAAAGGTTCCTTATAAAAGAAGCCAATTGCAGATGTCCTCGTTCCTCAACACGCATTTCACGTCCTCCATTCCAACTATCAGGTCGACGCGGTCGTTCAAGGCAAATCCCGCAGCAAATACGACGTCTACAGCTCCCGTTTGGAGCCAACAGAGCTCGAACACAAGCAACAACAACAACGACAACAACAACCACGTTTCTTCGCACAACGACTTGCGCTTGTACGCAGAGCAGACACTAGGATCCGGTACAGCTTTGGCACAGGCTGTCAAGCTGCCCGTAGGTGAAGACACCAATGAATGGATGGCCGTTCATGTGGTTGACTTTTACAACCAGATCAATATGCTCTACGGCACCATCACCGAGTTCTGTTCGCCTCAGTCGTGTCCCAGAATGACCGCAACGGCAGAGTACGAATATCTATGGCAGGACCCACTACAGAGGAACCGTCCTCCGATGCACATGTCCGCACCAGGCTACATCGAGGCGTTAATGCAGTGGATCCAGGGATTCCTTGACGACGAGTCTGTGTTTCCCGTCAAAATGGGTGTCCCCTTTCCAAGGCAATTCAACTCGCTTGTCAAAACCATCATGAAGAGACTGTTCAGAGTTTATGCCCACATGTACTGCCACCATTTTGACGAAATAAACGAATTGGGACTCCAGACACACTTGAACACCTCCTTAAAACATTTTGTCTTGTTCTGCAAGGAGTTTGGCTTGCTAAGCAAGAAGGACTACGGTCCTCTTGACGATCTAGTAGATCGAATGGTTGCCAACTGAATTTTTCATCAAAATAATTCCAGCCAATGATATCTTCATCAATTACACTTACCAATACAATCAAAACCTTAAGCCAGCATTCAACTACAATTAGCTTTTGTTTTGATGATATTTGGAATGCGTAAATCAACTCATTTCCTTTTTCATATAAAATCTCTAAGTCCTCCCTTCTCTTTTTATTTTCTGTTTTACAAGCAATCCCTTTTATAGCTTTATCTACAATCTATCTACTTGTTAGTCAGCACTGCTACCTTCTTATTGGACTATTTGCATTCAAGCTCTGGCATTTATTCAAAAAAAAAATTCTGTTCATTTGTGTCTTCATCTTATCACTTTAACATCAACTGATTTTCATGGACCACTACGATTTCAACAGTGAGCAGGCTATTTGTACCGATGACGAAAGCAGCAGTAGTGACTACACACACCCGCTTACTGACACGCCGGTGATGGCTCCCACTTCGCCAATTGACCGCGTGGGGACACCTGTTAAAGCGCTTTTGGGCAAGGAAGACGAAGATGGTGTCAACTTCAATTTCACATTCAACCAGTCACCTGAGCCAGCTGCTACCTCTGAAGAGCAGGACGTCATATCACCAATGGCTTCCGAGTCGTCACTAGAAACCACAGCAGCAACACATAGTGAAGCAGCAAAAGGTAGCATTTCACCACCTCAGGCGGTCCCCGTACTTGGATCATTAAATGACACTCGGGAACGCATTGTTGTTGTCATGATTGGTTTGCCCGCTAGGGGAAAGTCTTATTTGGCTAATAAAATGGTCAGATATCTCAATTGGTTACAAATCAACTCTAAAATATTCAATGTTGGATCAACAAGAAGATCAAAAAACAATCATCTTGGTCCGGACAAAGTCCCATTACCAGATGAAGATGGTAACACGCAACATGATGCATCCTTTTTCTCTCCAGAGAATAAGTCCTCCATTCAATTGAGAGAACAATGGGCTAAGGAAACCTTAGATAATTTATTAGACTACTTAATGAATGATAATGGATGTGTTGGTGTCTTTGATGCGACTAACACCACTGCCTTAAGAAGAAAAATGGTGATCGAAACAATTAGGAAAAGATCAAGTAGACTCAAGGTTCTCTTTCTAGAATCTATATGCAATGATCCTGTTTTGATTGACCATAATGTTGACTTGAAGCTACAAGGCCCAGATTACAAACATATGGATCCAACCTTGGCTAAAAGAGATTTCCTTGGTAGGTTGAGAAATTATGAGAGAGTATACGAAACTATTTCGTCAGAAGAAGAAAGAAATAAGGATTTCCAATATATACAAATGATCGATGTTGGTAGGAAAGTAATAGCATGTAATATCAATGGGTTTTTGCCTTCACAAATCATCTACTACTTTTTAAATTTCAACTTAGAGAAGAGATTGATTTTTGTTACGAGACATGGTGAATCTGTTGATAATACAAATGGTAAAATAGGTGGTGACTCTCCAATCACGAAAAGAGGACGGAAATATGCAGATGCTCTTGAAAGGTTCATTGAAAAGAAAAGATTTGAATTTAATGCAAGGTATCCACGTAACCATCCTACCGAATTTTCAGTGTTTTGTTCTTTGTTAAAGAGGTCACTGGAGACTACTGAACCATTTGCTAAATTACAGCAGCAATATGATGTCAAACAATTGAGAGTTTTGAATGAATTGGGGTCGGGAGATTTTGAAGGTTTAACCTACGCAGAAATTCAAGAGATGTATCCAAAGGAGTTTCATGCTAGGTTGACTGATAAACTTCATTATAGATACCCCGGTGTTGGCGGTGAATCATATATTGATGTTATCACAAGATTGAAGCCAATGATCAACGAAGTTGAGCGTTCGCGTGATCACATGCTTATTATCTCTCATAGAGTTATAAGTAGAATTTTGATGGGATATTTCCTCAATCTATCAAGAGACGAAATTACTGATTTAGATGTACCACTTCATTCAGTGTACGTTTTTGAGCCAAAACCTTTTGGTGTTGACTGGACACTTTGGGAATGGGATGAAGCTACTGATGAGTTCAAGCAAAAGGATTTGGATTCCTTGATTTCAAAAAAAACAGTCACTCAGGTTGGTATTTCATTCAGAGAAAGAAAGTACTCTGTTGTTCCAACAAGACCACATAGAGGTTCAAGTTTAAGTAGCAACCATAGCAGTGATTCGAGTAAAATTAACACTAATCAATCATCATCATTGCATTCCAATTCCCACAATATGACTTCCATAAGAAGAGCGTTAAAAGACATTGTAAATGCTAAAAGACCACAACAACAACAACGTATTAGATAAGTTTATAATATTTTGTTTTTAAACGATAATTTGTACAGTATAGGAAGCATTCTTTTAAAAGTATACATCTTCACTAAATAATTAAATAAGTTTTAAGTTAAAAAAGATTTAAAATGATTTAACTTATTTCTTAACAGCAGCCTTAGCAGCGGACTTGGTAACCTTACCGGCCTTGTCAACCTTTTCAACAGCCTTGATAACACCGACAGCGACAGTTTGTCTCATATCTCTGACAGCGAATCTACCAAGAGGTGGGTATTCAGTGAAAGCTT